>NW_020769489.1:335524-366813 GCF_900518735.1 Pseudonaja textilis | reverse complement strand
TAGAATAGAATAGAATAGAATAGAATAGAATAGAATTCTTTATTGGCCAAGTGTGATTGGATGCACGAGGAATTTACCTTGGTGCAAATGCTCTCAGTGTACATAAAAGAAAAGGTACATTCATCAAGAGTCAAGAATCATGAGGTACAACACTTAATAATATTCATAGGGTACAAATAAGCAATGAAATCATGCTAGGAAACAGTCCATATAAGTTGTAAGGATACAAGCGACAAAGTTACCATCATACAGTTACAAGCGGGAGGGGATGGGTGATAAGGAGTGATGAGAAGATTAATAGCAGTAGTAATGCAGACTTTGTAAATAGTTAGACAGTGTTGAGGGGATTATTTGTTTAGCAGAATGATGGCGTTCTGGGAAAAACTCCTTGTGTCTAGTTGTTCTGGTGTGTAGTGTTCTATAGTGTCATTTTGAGGTAGGAGTTGAATAGTTTATGTCTGGGATATGAGGGGGTCTGTAAACATTTTCACAGCCCTCTTTTTGACTCGTGCAGGATACAGGTCCTCAGTGGAAATTGTGGTAATTGTTTTTTTCTGCAGTCCTAATTATCCCCTGGAGTCTCTGTCTATCTTGTTGGGTTGCAGCATCAAACCAGACAGTTGTAAGGGTGCAGATGATAGGCTCAATAATTCTTCTGTAGAACTCTGTAGAAATAGAGCTATCCTATTCTAATTCTAGTCCTAGTCCTATCATTTCCATTCCATTCCTTTCCAGATCTACTAACAATTTTCAATTCCAAATTCTTCTATATATTAATCTACTTAAGCCCCCCCCCCCCTTTTTAGCATTCAGCTATCTTTGCTCCCCTCTCTCCCAGTTGCTGAAGAATTGGGCTCCGCTCTTCAAGAACTACATCAAGCGAGCGTCAGATCACTTGGATTCTTTGCATGCCATCGAAGAGTTCTTCTTGGAACACGAGAAGCTGACCACGGTTCTGGCCAAAGTAAGCTTCCCATGGGTGTTGACAGGCTAGCTGGAGGTTGATCCCGGGCTGAATAATGAATGAATGACCTGTTGGCTGAACTGGAATTTCCTTCTGTCTCTTAAATCCATGGGAAGGTCCCATGTTCCTGTCACCAAAGTTGAATGAAGGACCCGCCTGCCAATCCCTGAAAGGTTTCCGAATGGCTTGGCCAGATATTGAGTTCACCCAGTTAGGCTAGCACCTCTGCCTGCACCTTGCTTGTTGAAAATGAGTACAGGCGGTCCTCAAATTAAGACCACAACGGAGCCTAACATTTCTACTGCTAAGCGAGACAATTGAGTTTTTGGCCTTTGATGACCTTTCTCGCCACAGCTGTTAAGTGAATCACTGCAGTTGTTAAGTCAGTAACCCGATCGGGGTTACTGGGGTCATGTTAAATATTTTAAAGCAAGGAGAATGCCGTGTACAGGTAAGTCCTCGACTTAAGACCTCAGTTGCAACCAAGATTTCTGTGGCTAAGCGAGACGTTTGTGAAGTGAATTTTGCCCCATTTGACTACCTTTCTTGCCACTGTTGTTAAGTGGATCACTGCAGTTGTTAAAAGTTAGTAACCCAGTCGTTAAATGAATCTGGCTTCCCCATGGACTTTGCTTGTCAGAAGTTCGGAAAAGGGGGGATCACGGGACCCCTTTATTTTTTACCTTTACCGTGAAGATAGTGGTCACGGTAGGCTATAAGTCAGGAATGGACAATAAGCTTTTCTGGGTAGCAGAATCCAGATAGGACTTTACAGATTTCACCTAAGAAATGCTTAAGCAGCTGCCGAGAGAGTTATCCTCTTTAGAATTTACATATCCTGTTTCCCTAAAAATAGGACCTACCCTGAAAGTAAGTCCTAGCTTGAATTTTACACGTGCGCCCAATATAAGCCCTACATCCTAATTAAGATCCTGCCCACTCCAGAGTGGATGGGTAAAAAATTAAGCTAGGGTCAGGATGGGTTGTGTGGAGCTGCCCTACTACTTACCTTTGACCAGTTGTAGCCAGGCTTTGCACACCCCGACACCTGCCTTGCTGGCCCATTTCTCCTGCACCAGCAAGGCTGGCAAGGCTTTCCTGGAGGCCTCTCTAGCTGATAACCAAGCTCTGGATCAATCCAGAGCTCTGTTATCGGCCGCAGAGGCCTTCGCGGAAGTCTTGCCGGCCACAGAAGGAGGAGTTCCTGAAGGCCTCTGACAGCGAAAAGGAGGCCCGGGTGATGCATGCAAGTGAGGTTAGTCAGTGGATGACATCTCCCGAAAATAAGACCTGGTGCCTTTTTGGTTGGCAAAATAATATTTTTTTAATTAAAAATAAGAACACACACACACACACTTTGCTTTTTGTCACTGATCTTCTCATTAGCCTTTGGTTGTTTTTTTTTAAAACTCTTTAAGTTTTATCATTGGTAAAACATTACCTCCTTCCGAGGTTGATAAAATGAGCAAGATTATTGGGGGACAATATACTGAAACTGTAAACCGCTTAGAGAGGGCTGTAAAGCAATGTGAAGTGGTATATAAGTCTAAGTGTTATTGCTATTAAAAAATCACTTGCGTTGAGTCATCCAGTTCATTGTTGTCCCAAAGATGCTTTCGAAGCTACAACTGGAATTTTTTTGAATTTTCTCAGAAGAGCCAAGTTTGACCTGAAGAAGCTTCCTGGATGAGAAGCGAAATGTCTTCAGGAAGAATCAAGAAAGCCCAGTTGTCTTTTGGAAAGCACCTTGGGGACTTCGCTGTACAACTCTGTATTTCATTTAGCACTGTGCCTGCCTTCCTGACCATGCATTACAAGCCCAGCTTCTTCTGTCATCCTTCCAGGTCCTGATGACATTCTATCAACTGGAAATCTTAGCAGAAGAGATGATTCTAACCTGGTTTTCTGAACGGGACACATCAGATAAAGGCAAACAGCTTCGTAAAAACCAGCGGGTGAGTTACCATCATTGGTGAAGATTTTGCGAGGCGTATCCATCACACGTATTTATACCTCATCCCAAGATGGTGGATGGTTTACCAACATTAAAACAGAATAAACGCAAACACAGTAGCTTACATAAAAATAGCTATAAGCAGAATATGTAAAATCAAATCCAAACGTAACCACACCCAATTATCACCCATTTAAAAAACCCATTAAACAGAATCGTGCTTACTGCCTTACAGAAAATCAAAACCTAAGGGAACAGGTATTGTGATGACCCGAGGTGTGGCACAAAGGCAACACGGTCAAATAAGCTAGAAGAGTCCCTTTATTACCTCCAACTTTGCCCCCAATGTCCAGGTTACCTTCAGCTGGAGAAAAACTCTCCTAGGAACAGTCTTTAAGTAGAGGAAATTCAGTCCGAAAACGAAGTACATACAAACTGTAACTAAAAATCCAAACAAACCACGCTGCAGGAATTAACTTGACAGGGCAGGATAAGAAATTGCAGACTTGAAAGCACAGCAAAACACACACATTTGGGAAGACACCGGGAGCACAGATAAGCCTTGACGATACCAGATAATTCACGATTTGCTCCCAACAGTTTGTTTTGCGCAACTTCCCTTTTTAAACACTGTGTTCCCAGATGCAGCTAATGAAGGGAATCAGGGCCCTTTCCTCCCCCGTAAGCCATGCAACTCATGTTGCTCCCTTCTCCGTTCCTCCCTGCGTGGCCTAGAATGAAGAGGGGGTGGGCCTGGGTCTTTCTCTGAATTCCCTCTCCCTTGCTCTACCTCTCCCCTGCTCTACCCGGCCAGACTTTGCTCTTCCCCAGTTTCTTCCACAGCCAACGGAGCCACACTTCTACTCTCTGTCAGCTGTTCGGCCTCCCCCTCTGAATCAGATTCCAACAGGGGCATGACAGGTACACCTCGGGGAAAGTGGTTGCAGAGTTCAAGGCCACCCCAGAAAATGTCATCAGGTTAGAATTCCTTCCCTTCATGACCACCGAGGATAGGTAGATTTGGGCTGGTGGAGACGATCCCTAGTTTGAATTTAGACTTAGCAGAAATTCCACAATAGAGACTCTCAACCCATTAGCACCCTGGTCACCTGATTCTGTTCCTTTGGCAACTTCAGAATAGTGTTTGAGGGCAGCCCCACACAGAGGGTGTTGTGGTATTCTAAGAAGAGGGAAAATTCCTTTAGCCAGATTTCCAGAAAGTCAAATACTACTTGGCAACAAACAAACAAACCCCAGTTGGCAACTGGGTTAAGCTGTTGCATTAAACCCTAATTTTGTTTGTTTGGGGCTTGCTACAGTGTGTGAACTCAGCCCTGGATTAGCAGACTGTGGTTAAATTAAAGCCCTTAGCACCCTGTGGGAACCCTATGAATCACCATAAGGCAAAAACAGCCAATAGTCGTTTTAGTAAATCAATTTGAAACAATTAGCATAACGTACACCATCCACATTGGCTATGTTATTGTTCAGGTAGTCCTCGACATAATGACCACAATTTGAGCCCGGAATTCCTGTTGCTAAGAGAGGCAGCTGTTAAGTGTGTTTTGCCCCCTTTTACGACCTTTCTTGCTCCCGTTGTTAAGTGAGCCCCTGCAGTTGTTAAGTTAGTAACACCGTTCTTAAGCGTGAACCTGGCTTCCCCATTGATTTTACTTGTCAGAAAGTCACCATATGACCCCGGGACACTGCAACACTCAAAAACACATGCCAGTTGCCAAACGCCCAAATTTTGATGACATGACCATGAGGATGCTGTGGCGTTCACAAGTGCCTCCGTAATTCCAGCACTGCTGGAATTTCAAACGGTCCCTAAATGAATGGTGGTAAGTCAAAGGACTACCTGTTCCAAGTAATAAATCCATTTCAAGCAACACTCAAAGGCAAGTAGATTCCTCAAAGAATAGCTGTCAGGGCTCCGACAATCCACCCCCATGCGAATCATGAATCTAGCCGCATCTCTCAAGAGTTTTAAAAAAATCATTTATTAGGAGTGAACATGTCGTGTTACCTGGGTGCAGCCAACACCGAGACACATCATTCATCTCACCCTTGACCCTGGTCTTCCCCCGCCCCCTTGGATGTATATTCTCCAATGGGACACAACCATAGCCAAGAGTCATCAATCACGCTCTCTCTCAGATCAAGGGAGGTACTAATACGACTCTATAAAGCCTTAGTAAGACCACACCTAGAGTACTGCATCCAGTTTTGGTCACCACATTGTAAAAAAGATGTTGAGACTCTATAAAAAATGCAGAGAAGCGCAACCAGGATGATTAGAGGACTGGAGACTAAGGCATATGAAGAACGGTTACAGGAACTGGGCTTGGCTAGTCTAGTGAAGGACCAGGGGAGACATGAAAGCAGTCTTCCAATAGTTGAGGGGCTGCCACAGAGAGGAAGGGGTCAAGCTATTTTCTAAAACACCTGAAGGCCAGACAAGAAATAATGGATGGAAACTGAACAAGGAGAGATTTAACCTGGAAATAAGAAGAAACTTTCTGACAGGGGGAAACAATCAACCCATGGAACAGAAGTTGCCCTCGGAAGTTGTGGGAGCGCCATCACTTGAGACCTTCAAGAAGAGTTTGGACTGCCATTTGTCAGAAACGGTGTAGGGTCTCCTGCTTGGGCAGGGGGTTGGACTAGATGACCTATAAGGTCCCTTCCAACTCTGATTATCTGTTAGCCAGTCCTTGAGCATTGAAGATTTGTCCTGAAATGAATATGAACTCCAGCTTTCTATCTGACAAGAAAAGCTAAAAGCCAGGCATGGTTAGAGTTGGGTTTGAGTTTGCTCTCTCTCCTTTTATTACCATTATCATGAGACACAACACACCACACCTAGGCCTATACGCAGTTCTAGTTCTAACCCGTTATCCCTAAATGCTATTAATCCTATAACATGTCTACATCCCTACCCTATTCCGACCCTCAGTAACTGATCCCCGCCTCACTATGGAGCCCGTCCCTCTCCAGTAATAATCTTGCGCGCCAGAAGCTTCTGCCGCCTAGCAATTATCCATGAAAATATTTAAGGTATGCATTACTCCCCCGCCACTCCCTCTTTCCGCTGACAACTCTAAAAGACCAGATAAATATTTCTGAGTTGACAATAGGTTTATTGGAAATATATTGGCACCTATCTGGTGAAAACTGACTCTGAAAAGTCCCACGGTTTTTCACCTAACTAAAAGTAAAAGTTTTTCTCTCGACCCCAGTCAGTCACATGGTCCAATCCAGGGGGCTGTCTGAAGGTCCAGTGACCGTCACTCCTCCTTCCTCCGATCAGGTGCGAGAACATCCTTGGGTCCCAAGAGAAAGTATTTTTATTGTCAGCTTTGGAAGCAATATTGAGATTCAATGCTCCATTGCTGCCACAATTGAGCCTGAGAAAGTGGGAGGGGGGGGAAGAATTCATTGGAGTATCTCTGGTTAGACAAAATAAAATTCTTTTGTTGGTTCAAGGTCACTGAGTGTGGTGCATAATGAAATGGGAATCTTAACTTTAGGGCAGATGGCGGTTGGGCCATGTGATAGCTAAGTGGGGGGATGGATTTGTAGTTTTCGCTCTTTCAAGGAAGTACGAAACTTTCAGATTCGGGATTCCACAGATGTGCCAGTTACTGTCCAAATAAAGATACTTTGGAGAGGTGTCTGTCTCAGAGTTATTGATTGGAATGGAGGGTTTGCTGGAACACTGACATTCTCCCGAATCTGAACGTTTCGGGCTTCCTTGCAGAACTCAAAACTACAAATCCACCCCCTGACGTTTAATAAACGCTGACATTTATTTTGACTACACAACCCCAGCTATCTCTAATTTCACCACCCACATCCCTCACCTCCATTGTGTGGCCCCACTGAAGCTCCAAGATGGCTTCGGCCAGGCCAGTTTCAGGGATTGAACACCCGCAGTTGAAATCCCAAGGTCTGAAGTGCAGCAACCCATGGAAGGAATTCTGATGGGAATTCTGTTCCCCTGCCCTTGTCCCAACCGTTTATGGCCAAGAGGCTTCCGGTGGGCTCTTCCTGGGAGCCACCATAGCTGCGCGTCGATCGTCTCTCACCCTGGCATTGTTTTTGCAGCTTCAGAAGTTCATCCAGTGGCTTGAAGAAGCGGAAGAAGAGTCGTCCGAAGGGGAGCAAAACTGACCTGGCGGCCTCCATCCGAAAGAAAGGCGAGCTTTGCTCTCTTTTCTCGGGGGAAAAGGGAGGCTCCAAGCACCCACCGTGGCCGAAGGAGGTGGCTAAAGAAGCAAGAACAAATTGTGTGCATGGCCCGCTCCCCCGTGCATGTGGGACTTGAACTCTCGGCTGGCTGACAATCCTGTGGCTTATTTCGTTGTATATTTAATGTTCCTGGCAGACACCACGCGTGGGACGGAAGGAAACCATTGCTGGATAAACCAGAGACCTGTATACTATTTAAAGTCTTTATAAGAGGTGTGTGTACACACACGTGTGTGCTTCTGGTTATATCTACACATATGTGTGTGTGTACACACACACAGACACACACACCCCTAAAGCTACCCACTGGGGACAAAGGATGAGGGTTGGGTGTCTACTAATGTCCAGGGAAGCAGTAAAGATGTGCAAATCCCAAGTCAACCTTAACAGTTAGGATTCCAACCACTTTCGAGTTCTTCACCCGCCCCCCCAAAAATAATAATCCCTTAAAACTTCTTGCATTTGCTTGTGTCCATGGGAAGGGGTCCATTCAGTCCAAGAACCAGTTCTAAAGCAGAAAGGAGAAAGACGAAGTTAGGCCAGTAGGATAAGCCAGGACAGAGAAGATGCAATAGTCAAATTGTCCTTTGACCCCAACCCTAAACTAGGGAATTTAACTCTAGAAAAAAAAAGAACCTTCCTGGGGGAGAAAAATCTGCTTTTTGAAGTCAGGGCAGTTCCACATGCTCACTTAGAAATGCGATGGCATCCCAAACCACGGAGCCCCCCCCCCCCTTCACTTCTCTTTGCATAAAACGGGGAAATGCTCATCTACCTCACAAAGCATTTGTCGCTAAAGAGAAAGCCGTGTAACGAATAAGTGTTCTTAGGTCTCTAACGTCGGTTGCTCTGTTGTGCATCGGTCTTACTGACAAGCCTGGTTCTTCGGAGCTGGATGACGTGTCTTGTTTTTTGAGGAAAAAAAAATGGGACTGTGTTTCTCCTGAAGCTGCTGGAGTCCTCTCAACCTCTGACAAAATACGTGGGGGTTTTTTTTTGTGTGTGTGTGTGACTTTTGTGGTTCAACTTTGACCACATACCGACTCCCCATATATCCTATCTAGGCCTCTCACGGATACTTTGCATAGGATTCTGCTCATTCTGACAGCTTTCAAACCCTCAGGAGAACGTCTCCTGTTAATAGTGTTTGTTGGAATGCTGGTGGCTCAAGGTTTGTCAGATAAAAAGGTTTTTGTAGCTTGTTCTTTCTCACACAGGGGTCTCCAAACTTGGCAATTTTAAGGCTTGTGGACTTCAACTCCCAGAATTCCTCAGCCAGCCATGTTGGAATCCTGGGAGTTGAAGTCCACAAGTCATAGAAGTCTGTGGAGATTCTCAGTCGTCCAGATCATGGTTGTCCCAAAGGTTCTTTTTCAGGAGGCAACTGGACTTTATTTTTTTTTCTTTTGAAGTCCAAGAAGCTTCTTCAGCTCTGACTGGATGGTGTGGAATGGAAGGATTTGTATTCCTCTCCAAAGGATGCAAATGACTTAACTGTCTGCAAAGAATATAAATCCTTCCATTCCCCACTATCCTGTCAGAGCTGAAGAAGCTTCTTGGGTGAGAAGTGAAATGTCTTCAAAGAAAACAAGTTGCCTCTTGAAAAAAAAAAAAAGCACCTTTGGGACAAGTCATAAAGGTTGCCATTTTGGAGGCCCCTGTTCCCTTTTGACCAGGGGTGGGCAACTATGGCCCTTTTATGAATTATGGACTTCAACTCCCAGAATTCCTGAGCAAGCCATGCTAGCTCAGGAATTTTGGGAGTTGAAGTCCACAAGTCATAAAGGGTCCATAGTTGCCCACCTCTGCTTTTGACCCACTGTCATTGCTGATGGAGTTCTCCAACCTCTTTTCTTGATCACAGTTCAGCATCTGGGGGGTGCTGGTGGCGATAAGAATTCAGAAGTCAAGAACTTGGGTTCAAATTGGTGGCGACCAACATGCAGCCTTTCAAATCTTAACCATTGGATTTTACCGGCTTGAGTTGTACTTCAAATATCTCTAATAAGCCAATAGATTTTCACCTTGGAATCGCTTGCCAGCATTCTTTCTAGAAAGGAGAGAAAAACTGAATAGCAAACCTCTCCCCCCAATTGTCTTATAGAGTGACTTAAATGTCTGGGAAACATTTCCTGGTTTTGTTTTTTTTTGGTGTGCGGGGGGGAAAGAGTTTAAACCCTTCTCAAATCCATTTGCAAATTCTGGGAAGTTCTCTCTGCTAATATTCAATTTGGAGTCATTAAACCCCTCTGATGCAAAGAATGACTTGTTGGTTCTGCCATATATTGGAATCTGAAAAAAGGTTTTTATGTTGGAGACACCGCTAGAAGAAGCTTGACAGCACCTCAGGCTTAAAAAATATTTTTAAGCAAGTCAAATTGGAGTCCACAAGTGCCACTTCACTGGTGTGGTGTGTGTGTGTGTGTGTGTGTCTGTGTCTAAAGCCTGTTCTTACCATTCTCACATTCTGGGTTTCCTTGCTTCAATGCTTGTTATTTACTTGCTTGTTTTACTTATTTATTTTGGGCCCCACCTTTTATCATTTTTACAAATAAGGTGGTGAACAGATTAGAATAGAATAACGGGGTTGGAAGGAACCCTGGAGGTCTTCTAGTCCAGCCCCCTGCTTAGGCAGGAAACCACCCTATACCACAAATGGTTATCCAATCTCTTCTTTAAAACTTCCAGTGTAGGAGCATTCACAATCTCTGAAGGCAAGTTGTGCCCCTGATTAATTGTTCTGTCAGAAGATTTCTCCTCAGTCCTAAATTGCTTCTCCCATGGGTGGGATTCAATTTTTTTAACAACTGGTTCTGTGGGTGTAGCTTGGTGGGCGTGGCTTGGTGGTCATGTTATTGGCTGGGCGTGGCCAATTCAATATCACTCACATTGAGGCATGCACCTCCTCGCCTGGCCTCTCATGACTGTGGGGATGCTGCAACAGTCGTTAAGTGTGAAAAATGGTCATAAGTCACTTTTTTCAGTGCCACTGTAACTTTGAATGGTCACTCCACACAAGCAAAGTACCAGCAAAGGAAGGGAAAAAAAACTCCAGAGACGTTCCTGAGACAGGAAGTCTAGTCCTGCCAAGAATGTAATAAGGGTTAACGGAGAGGCAGTTTCTGTAAGCAACACCAGAATGTTTCCTTCCTGCCTTCCTTACAGGATTAGCCCTGTAATTTCTTCTAACAACCGGTTCTCCAAACTGCTTAGAATGTTAACAACCGGTTCTAGCAAATAGGTGCAAACTGGTAGAATCCCACCCCTGGCTTCTCCCCTTGATTAGTTTCCACCCATTGCTTCTTGTCATGCCCTCGGGGGGCTTTGGAGAAGAGCTTCACTCCCTCTTCTTTGTGGCAGCCCAAGATATTGGAACACTGCTATCATGTCTCTCCTAGTTCTTCTTTCCATCAGACTAGACATACTCAGTTCCTGCAACTGTTCTTTAAACTTTCTTTTTCCTGTGATCAACATTTAGATACTTGGCAACTGTCTCATATTTATGACTGTTGCAGTGTCCCTGGTGGTCACATTATCCCCTTTTGTGACCAGACAAGCAAAGTCAATGGGGAAGCCAGGTTTACCTAACAACCAATCTACTATCTTTTAACTGCAATGATCCACTTAACTGTGGCAAGAAAGGTCGTAAAACGGGGCAAAATTCACAAACGTCTCCCTTAGCCACAGAAATGTTGGTCTCAATTGAGGTCGTAAGTTGAGGACTATCTGTGTACGGCATTCATTCTCCTTGCTTTAAAATATTTAACACTAGCTCTTTACCCGTGCTTCGCTACGAAACTGTGTACGGGCATAGTTATTGGGGAGGAAAATAAGAGGGAAAAAATTCTGCCTCTGCCTACTAGCATCCATCGGTATTCATCTGGCTAGCATCCTGTCGGTGTGTGAGAGTTGAGGGCCGTTTGGAAGCTGAAAGAGTATTTGCTGTGTGAGAAAGGAGACAGCAAGGAGCCTGGGCGTGGCTTAGCTCAAATGTTTTGTACTAAAGCTGCTTGGTGCTCTGAAACTGAAACTCCTCTGCTTGTGTTTTGCATTTGGAACAGATTTGTTTTCAGGTGGGGAGGGGGGTTAATAATAATATATGAAATACTGATGCTCTGATGGTCCTTTTGAAAAATTCTTTCTTAGTGAACACCTAGAATCCAAGAGGAACATAAGTGCCAAATTTCAAGGTTGTAGGCTTTACGTTTCTGGAGATTTTGTGATGATGCAGGAGTGGTATAGACACAAGATAGATGACCCCAGTCTATCCATTTCTGCTTTCCCTAGTGAGCATTCTGTCTTTTTTTAACTTTCATCCCATAAAGTGCTATTGGCTGCATATCTTGAACTGTTTCTTTTCTGACCTCCCAATTTAGAATTTCTGTTGTCAGCAATTCTAATCCCAACATTCTTATATTCCCTGAACAGAATAAACATTCAGTATATGCAGATAATCTTCAGTCTGGTCTTCCACCCTTGTTCTAAACTCTTTGTTTCTCCAAGCTTAGTTCTTACAGTAGTTTCTTGTTCCTTGTAAAGATTCCTCAAAAAATAACCAGATATTCTGGCACTCCTTTTTATATTGCGCATTTTGGCATGATTTACATACTTGAAGGCCTTGATGTAATCAAGAAAAGGAATCTCTTACGGCTGTTGCTCTCACCATTATCCATCTTACTTTTACATTATCCATCAATCTCAGCATTTCTCACCCTTAGCCACTTTTAAAATATGTGAGCTTCAACTCCCAGAATTCACAGTCCACATATCTTAAAATTGCCAAGGTTTAAAAATACTGAGTTATCCGATTACTCATGTTTCTTTTATTAATTGATCCCAGTACCACACAGCTTTTTCTGCCTGGCCATTTAGTGTTCTCTTTAAATATGAGATTCCATTTTTTATTTTTTTTGGCTTGTGAGGAAAAATCAGTGCAATGATTTGCTAATTTACATGCTTTCTTCCATCTCCTTTCTTTGGTGTAAATTTGCACGTTTTGGAATGCTTTGCAGGAAACCAGCATCTGATATTGATCGAGGTATGCTTGAACTTTGAAAAATCATATCTCATTTTCTTTATCTCTATTTCTTGACATTCTTGACTGAGATACTTTCCCTTGTCTTTGCTTGCTAAATCAGTGTTTTCGTTGAGAATTGGCAATTTGAAGATGTCTGGACTTCAATTCCCAGAATTCCCTGGGCAGCATAGCCAGGTCTCATGGGATGGACAGAGTATTAGTCCTGCAAGTGACTTAAGTCCTGGGCCATGAAGTGCTTTACAATTCAACATACAACCATAATTGAGTCCACAACTTTGGTCCTCAGTTGTGATACAGATATAAACCAGGTTACCATGTTGAACACCTGGAGGTTTATCTGTAGAACACTCATTGCAATATTCAGGTGATTCTCAGGGCACAGATAAATCTCCAAGTGGCCTCAACAACTCTCAGAAAGAGTGTTAACAACCAGAGGATTGTAAGGAATTAAAAATCCTTCCATACTCCAGTATTCAGTCAGAACTGAAGAAGCTTCTTGGATGAGAAGTGAAACCTCTTCAAGGAAAAACAAAGTCCAGTTGCCTCCTGAAAAAAAAAGCACTTTTAGGACAACTATGACCTGAATGACTGAGTATCTACATAGACATCTGTCCAAAGATTGTTGCCACAAAGAGGCTAAATTAGAATCATTTGAGGCTAAATATAGGAGTGCTTGTCTCCGTGGTCATGTTTATCTAGCAAAGAACACATTTGATTGAAAATATACTTGATTGCTTTCCCTCAATGCTTGAAATAATACAGAATCCTATATAATCTCCTTATTTGTGTTGGATTTAAAACATAGTTCAAATCAAATGCAAAATGTCTAGAAAACCCTGACCAGACTTGATGAAATTAGTGAGTGGTAATTTTGGTACAGGTAGTCTTCCACTTACGACCACGATTGAGCCCAAAATTTCGGCTGCTAAATGAGATATTTGTCAAGCGAGTTTTGCCCTACTTTTAAGACCTTTCTTGCCACAGTTGTTAAGTTAGTAACACAGTTGTAAAGTGAATCGGGATTCCCCATTGTCTTTGCTTGGCAGAAGATTGCAGTGATCATATGACTCCATGACTCTAGCCGTTATAAATATGAGTCAGTTGCCAAGCAGCCGAATTTTGATCACATGACTTTGGGGATGCTGCAACGGTTGTGTGAAAAGTGGTCCTAAGTCACTTTTTTCAGGGCTGTTGTAACTTCGGTCACTAAATGAACTGTTGTAAGTCAAGGACTACCTGTATTATCTCTCGCTACTAGATTGGGGCTCCCCAAATCTGGATGGCAAGAGGGTATAATATCTCATTTTTTGCTATCTCTCACCTGGAGTTTTGGAGCCCAGCTTGGACTCGCACACAGATACACCAACACACACAGGGAAACACAAAAACATTCCCTGACCCTCATTAACTTCACAGAATTACTTCTGCTTGAAAACTTTTGCTAAAATGGATGATAGAAGACGTGGCTGAAGTGTTTACTATAAGACTTCTCTTACTTCATTGTTGTTGTCTTCAGTATATTTTATTATGTTTTTCTTTTTCTTTAGCTTCTTCTATTTTAGCTGAGTTTTCATTGTGTGTTGCTTCTGGGCAATTCATTCGTTTGTTTGTTTTGTTTCATGCTGAATAACTTGCTGTGGTTATGCTTGTTTATAAACCGACATCTTAGAAACTTTGAAATCTTACAGAGGAAAAGAATTGGCAGACTTGCAATGCACCCAGGGTCACATGGGCCCAACACAAAACAATGTACAAAACATGCCATAAAGATTGAGTTAGTATTGTGCGCTAAAAGGAACCAAAAGACCTGGTAGCTATTCTTGGAGTGCTGGGCTAGGATGGAGGGGAACGCAATTGAAATCTTTCACTTAATTGAAGATAAATCAGGGCACTGCCTGACTTATTTTCTATCCCCAAATCCTTAAAATGGGCTCGTTATTAAATGTTTGGATTGAAGCAAAATATTATTTTCTGGGCGGTTATGTTTAATAGAATGCAAAGTTGAAAGATTGAAACTGTCTCGATTCAGACAGCCATTTTGATTGATCAGAACAGAACCAGAAGGGACCTTGGAGGTCTTCTAGTCCAGCCCCCTGCTCAAACGGGAGATCCTGTACAATTTCAGACAACTGACTGTCCAGACTCTTCTTAAAAACCTCCAGAGATGAAGCACCCACAACTTCTGACGGCAAGCTGTTCCACTGGTTAATTCTCCTCTTTGTGGCAGCTGCTCAAATATTGCGATACTGCTATCATGTTCCTCCCAGTCCTTTTGTTTCTCTAGATCGCTGGTCCTGAGGACCGACCCCAGATTGGATCCTGCAACGTTGTGCCTCCTACAGTGATTCCTTGGATCATGACTTGAAAAGCAGAATTGTGATACTTGTGCAAACGAACAGTTTTCAGTGGGGGATTAGTTTGCCTGCCTGGACCCATCCTCAAAAGAGAATTTAAAAGAATTAATTTTACAGAGGAAAGAAGCTACAGAGACCGTTAGAAAACTGCTGGGCCTGCCAAGCAGTCCATGGGGATAATTCCGTATAGAAAGGGGACCTAGAAAAAGAAAGTTCATTTAAGTTAACTAGAAAAGAAGGCGCAATGATATAGTTTCTGAAAGTGTCACTATGAAGAGATGCAATAGAAGCCACAAAATGTTAGAACAATAGTTAGAAGGGACCTTCTAATCTATGTCATCTAGTCCAACCCCCCCCCGCTCAAACAGGAGACCCTATACCAGGGGTCTCCAAGCTTGGCCACTTTAAGCCTGGCGGACTTCAACTCCCAGAATTCCCCAGCCAGAAGTCCACCAGGCTTAAAGTGGCCAAGTTTGGAGACCCCTGCCCTATACCATTTCTGACAGATGGCTGTCCAGTCTCTTCTTCAAAGCTTCCAGTGATGAAACACCCACAACTTCTGAAGGCAACTTCTGTTCCATTGACTGAAAATTTCTCCTTATTTCTAGCTGTAATCTCTCCACGATCGGTTTCCATCCATTATTCCTTGTCTGTCCTTCAGGTGCTTTGGAAAATAGTTTGACCCCCTCTACTCTCTGTGGCAGCCCCGCAAATATTGGAAGACTGCTATGTCTCCCTTAGTCCTTCACTAGACTAGCCATGCCCAGTTCCTGCAACCATTCATCGCATATTTTAGCCTCCAGCCCCTTAATCATCTTGATTGCACTTCTCTGCACTCTTTCTAGAGTCTCAACCTCTTTTTTTATAGTGTAGTGATCAAAACTGGATGCAGTAGGCTAGGCGTGGTCTTACAGGTGTGGTTTTACAGAGTGGTATTATTACTTCATGAGATCTTGATTCAATCCCTGTGTTAAAATGCAATTTAGAATTGCATTGGCTTTTTTGGCTGCCACCACACCCTGTTGGCTCATATTTAATTGGTTGTTCACTAAGACTCCAAGATCCCTCTGACAGTTATGGCTATTAAGCCTGGTTTCACCCAATCTATGGGTGTACTTTTGGTTTTCCTTGCCTAAGTATAAGACTTTACTTTTCTCTACATTGAATTTCATTTTGTTAAATAGGGCCCAGGGCTCAGGTTAGTTAGTGTTAGTTCACCCTTTCCAACAAGCCATAGTTTGTGGCAAAGTTGTGGTGGCTTTCCAACCACCTTACGCTCGACAAGGAACGGCTAATGGAAGCCAACTCTCTCAACCAAGAAGGCCATTTAGTTATTTATATAATTGATAGGCTGAATTTATAGTTCAAGATAACTCTGGGTGGCTTAATCATAAAAAAAAAAACAGCTATATAATGTAAAAGCGTAAATAAGTTCTATAAAATCCAGAACACAGCTTTCTTACAACCCGAGAACCAGGTTATTACTGCAAGAAGTGTGTGTCCTAGTCTTTCCCCGCCAAGAGCAAAATGGATGGGAGGCACTGCCCCACATCTCAAGGACCTCCAGGCCTAGGTGTGAAGGTAAACACCAGGATAGGATGAGACTCAGAGGAAGCTGGAAATACAAAGGTGCCAAAAAGGCAAATGAAGGGATTAGGCGGCTAGAGCAGCTCCCAAACAGGAAAGACTCCAGCCTTTGAGATCTTAGATGACAATGACAGATGACAAGAGGCCTGACCCAAAAATAAAAGCAAGTATGACCTAGATGAGAGAGAGAAAAGAGAGGGAGGGAGGAAGGGAAAAGAAAATGTGTGTGTGGGAAACAGAAGAGAGAATGTGTATGTGTGTGTGTGTGTGAGAGTGACTGAGAAAATGTGAGAAAAAGGAAACGACTGTAATTGTGTGTGAGAGAAAATGTACAGGCGAAACTCGAAAAATTAGAATATCGTGCAAAAGTTCATTTATTTCAGTAATGCGACTTAAAAGGTGAACCTAATATATGAGATAGACTCATTACATGCAAAGCAAGATAGTTCAAGCTGTGATGTGTCATAATTGAGATGATTATGGCTTACAGCTCATGAAAACCCCAAATCCACAATCTCAGAAAATTAGAATATTGTGAAAAGGTTCAATATTCTAAGCTTAAAGTGTCCCACTCTAATCAGCTAATTAAGCCATAACATCTGCAAAGGTTCCTGAACCTTTAAATCAGGGCTGTCCAACCTTTCACCTTCCCTGGGCCACATTAGAAGATGAAAATTTGGTTTGGGCTGCACATAAAATAAAATAACAGTAACGATACCTGATCATCCCCAAAAACCATAGAAAACATACTTAACATATTAAATTTATTTGGAAATGAAGTTAGTGAGATGTTTTTATTATTTATTATAAATTATTTATTTTTTATCACGGTTTTTTTATCACAGTTTTTTTATCACAGTTTATTTTCCGGCCAAATTTTGGGGGAGGGGGGGGGAGAAAGCTCGCCCGCCTCACGCCTACCTCTCCTCCTGCAAATGGCCCGGCTGGATGAGGCAGGACTGGAAGGCAGAAGCAGCAGCAGCAGCGGCGGGGGCAGAAGCCTTCCCCTGCCACCGCTGCCACCGCTGCCGCTTCATCCCCCGCCACCGCTGCTGCTTCTGCCCCCGCTGCTTCTGCCCCCGCCGCCGCTTCATCCCCCGCCACCGCTGCTGCTTCTGCCCCCCCCACCGCTTCTGCCCCCGCCGCCGCCACCGCTTCTGCCGCCGCCACCGCTTCTTCCCCCACCACCACCGCCGCTTCTGCCCCCGGTGGGGGCAGAAGCGGCAGGGGCAGCAGCAGCTGTGGCGGCGGGGGCAGAGGCGGCGGCAGTGCCAGTGGCGGCAACAGCAGGAGGTGGCGCTCTGACGGCGCCCACCTTTTGTCTTGCTGCTTGGCCTGGCGCTCGCCTCGCCCCGCCTCGCGCCTGCCTCTCCTCCTCCTCCTTGCTGGCTCTGGCACGAAGGTTGGGGTGGGCACTGGGCCGCATTACGAGGCGACCTGGGCCGCATGCGGCCCGTGGGCCGCGGGTTGGACAAGCCTGCTTTAAATGGTCTCTCAGTCTGCTTCAGTAGGAATCACAATCATGGGAAAGACTGCTGACCTGACAGTTGTGCAGAAAACCATCACTGACACCCTCCATAAGGAGGGAAAGCCTCAAAAGGTAATTGCAAAAGAAGTTGGATGTTCCCAAAGTGCTGTATCAAAGCACATTAATAGAAAATTATGTGGAAGGGAAAAGTGTGGAAGAAAAAGGTGCACAAGCAGCAGGGATGACCACAGCCTGGAGAGGATTTTCAGGAAAAGGCCATTCAAAAGTGTTGGGGACTTTCACAAGGAGTGGACTGAGGCTGGAGTCAGTGCATCAAGAGCCACCACACACAGACGGATCTTGGACATGGGTTTCAAATGTCGTATTCTTGTCAAGCCGCTCCTGAACAACAAACGACGTCAGAAGAGTCTTACCTGGACTAAAGAAACATGGAACTGGTCTGTTGCTCAGTGGTCCTAAGTCCTCTTTTCTGATGAGAGCAACTTTTGCATCTCATTTGGAAACCAAGGACCCAGAGTCTGGAGGAAGAATGGAGAGGCATACACTGCAAGATGCTTGAAGTCCAGTGTGAAGTTTCCAGTCTGTTGATTTGGGGAGCCATGTCATCTGCTGGTGTTGGTCCACTGTGCTTCATTAAGTCCAGGGTCAACACAGTCATCTACCAGGAGATTTTGGAGCACTTCATGCTTCCTTCCGCGGACAAGCTTTATGGGGATGACTTCATTTTCCAGCAGGACTTGGCACCTGCCCACACTGCCAAAAGCACCAAAACCTGGTTCAATGACCGTGGGATTACTGTGCTTGATTGGCCAGCAAACTCACCTGACCTGAACCGCATAGAGAATCTGTGGGGCATTGCCAAGAGAAAGATGAGAGACATGAGACCAAACAATGCAGAAGAGCTGAAGGCCGCTATTGAAGCATCCTGGTCTTCCATAACACCTCAGCAGTGCCACATGCTGATGGCTTCCATGCCACGCTGCATTGAGGCAGCAATTGCTACAAAAGGGGCCCAGACCAAGTACTGAGTACATATGCATGCTTATACTTTTCAGCGGTCCGATACTGTTCTATGTACAATCCTCGTTTTATTGATTGCATGTAATATTCTAATTTTCTGAGATTGTGGATTTGGGGTTTTCATGAGCTGTAAGCCATAATCATCTCAATTATGACAAACCACGGCTTGAACTATCTCGCTTTGCATGTAATGAGTCTATCTCATATATTAGTTTCACCTTTTAAGTTGCATTACTGAAACAAACTTTTGCACAATATTCTAATTTTTCCAGTTTCACCTGTATGTGCGAGAGAAAGCAAGAGAAATATTGTGTGTGAGTGAAAGGAAACGAGGAGAGAAAAAAAAGCAAGAGAGAGAGAGAGAGAAGGGAGAAAAAAGCAAGAGAGAAAGCACAAGAGAAATAGAAAGCGAGAGAGAGAGAGAGAGAGAGAGAGAGAGAGAAAGGAAGCCAGAAAGAGAGAGAGAGAGAGAGAGGGGGGGGGGGAGAACAAGAGAGATAAAGCAAGAGAAAGAGAGAAAATGAGAAAGGGAAAGAGAAAAAGGCAGAGAGGGAGAGAAAGAAAGCAAGAAAAAGCACGAGAAACAGAGAAAGGAACCCAGAGAGAGAGAGAAAGCGAGGGGAGAGGGAGGGAGAGAGAGAGAGAGATAAAGCAAGAGAAAGAAAACGAGAGAGGGAAGAGAGAAAAAGCCAGAGAGGTAGAAAAAGAGAGGGAGAGAAAGAAAGCAAGAGAAAACACAAGAGAAATAGAAAGCAGGAGAGAAAGAAAGCCAGAAAGAGAAAGAGAGAGAGAGAGAAAGCAAGAGAGGGTGTGAGAGAGAGAGAACAAGAGAGATAAAACAAGAGAAAAAGGAAGCCAGAAAGAGAGAGAGAAAACAAGAGAGGGAGAGAGAGAGAGAAAGAGAACAAGAGAGAGAAAACAAGAGAAAGAGAGAAAGGGAGAGAGAAAAAGCCAGAGAGATAGAAAAAGAGAGGGAGAGAAAGAAAGCAAGAGAAAACACAAGAGAGAAAGGAAGCCAGAAAGAGAGGAAAGAAAAGAGAGAGAGGACCGCCGGATTCATCCCCCCCTCCCCCCCAACTCCACGACCAAAGGAAACGCGTGTTATGTGGGGGGCAATCTTGGGGTCGGCGACCCCCACCCCCTCACCCCACCCAGGCCGGCTGTGCAGAGCCCCCCTCCCCCCCACAGCCTCTGGGAAAGCGAAGGGCGCCGGGCCCGCCCAAAGCCCAGCATCCCCCGGGGCGGCGGCGGCGGCGGCCCAGGATCCCGCCGAGCTCCCTCAGCGTCCCCGAGGCGGCGGGGGGTCCCGGGCGCGGCTGCGGCGGCATCTCCTCGCGCAGGGGAGGAGCCCGGCGGAGGCGGCGGAGGAGGCGGCGCCGGGTCGGCCGGAGCTTGCGCGCTGAGGCGGGCGGCGCTGGCACCCGGTCCGAGAACAAGGGGACGAGGCCGGGCGGCGAGGCGGGCCTGGCGGGGGCCATGGCGGCGTCGGAGACCAAGATCATCTACCACCTGGACGACCAGGAGACGCCGTACCTGGTCAAGCTGCCGCTGCCGGCCGAGCGGGTCACGCTGGGCGACTTCAAGGCGCTGCTCAACCGGCCCAACTACAAGTTCTACTTCAAGTCCATGGACGATGATTTCGGGTGAGAGCGGCCGCCCGGCCCCGGGGGGGGGGGGGGGGATGATGGGGCTTGGAGTCCCGCCGGCTGGGAGACTCCCGCGTCTTCGCCACCCAGGCCTCCTTCCTCCCCCCCGCCCCGCCCCCAAATCTTCCTCCCCAGGATTATGATCTACGCCCCCCCACCCCCAAATTAGCGTCTCCCTTCGGATTGCAACTCCCATCCTCCCCGGCCGGGCGCCGAGCGGCTGCGGGCCGGACTCGCTGGCGCCGCGTCGCCCGAGCAGGCTTTGCTTTTCGCTTGGCCGGGAAAGGGAACAAAAAAGCCAGCCTCCCCCGTGCTTAACCCGCGCCTAACCCGAGCTTGGCTGGCCAGGCTGACTCGGCTGCCTGCCTTTCTGAAGCCGATCGACACGGGTCGGAGCTCGGGAGATGGATGGGGTTTTTTTTGGGGGGGGGGGCAACCCTGCAGGAAAAAAAATCCCCTCTCCCTCCCAGGTTCGCCTTGGCAAGATGGGCCGTTGTCCTCCCCCTCCCCGGTTTGAAAGGGGCTCTTGTTGCTCTCTGAGCTTGGTTGCTTCCTTGCGGACGTTTCATGACCCAACTAGGTAACATCATCAGTGCTGGAAGAGAGTGAGGTTTGCAGAGAGGAGACTGAGGAGGGGGAGTAGAAGGACTCTGGGGTCCTTGGTGTTCTCTGAGGGGGGTTGTTTTCTTGCAGATGTTTCATGACCCAAAGTAGGTCATGAAACCAATGCTGGAAGATAGTTGGGTTTGCAGGGGGGAGGGAGGGGGAGGGGGAGAGGAGGAAGGGGGAGGACTGGGTTCCTTGGTTTTCTCTGAGCTTGGTTGTTTTCCTGCAAACTTTTCATTACCCAAGCTGGGTAATATCATCAATGCTGGAAAAGAGTGGGGTTTGCAGGGAGGAGGAGGAGGAGAGAGGGAGAGGAGAAGGAAAAGGAAGAGAGAGGAGGAAGAGGAAGAAGAGGAAAAGGGAGAGGGAGAGGAGAAGGAAGAGGAAATGCAAGAGGGAGAAAAGGATGAGGAAGAGGAAAAGGAAGAGGAGGAAATGAAAGGAGGAGGAGGAGGAAGAGGGAGAGGAGGAAGAAAAGGGGGAGGAAAAGGAAGAGGAGGAAATGAAAGAGGAGGGGGAGGAGGAGGAAAAGGAAGCGGAGGAAGAAGAGGAGGAAGAAGAGGAAATGCAAAAGGGAGAAAAGGACAAGGAAGAGGAAAAAGAAGAGGAGGCAGAAAAAGACGAGGAAATGAAAGAAGCAGAAGAGGAGGAGGAAAAGGAAGAGGGAGAAAAGGAGGAGGAGGAAGAAGAGGAAAAGGAAGCGCAGGAAATGAAAGAGAAGGGGGAGGAGGAGGAAAAGAAAGAGGAGGAAGAAAGAAAAGGAAGAGGAGGAAAAGGAGGAAGAAAAGGAGGAAGAAAAGGAGGAGGAAAAGGAAGAGGAGGAAAAAGAGGAAAAGAAAGGAGGAAATGAAAGAAGAGGAGGAGGAGGAGGAAGAGAAAAAGGAGGAGGAAAAGGAAGAGGAGGAAGAAGAAGAAAAGAAAGAGGAGGAAATGAAAGAGGAGGAAAAGGAAGAGGAGGAGGGAGAGGACTGTGGCGTTCTTGGTATTCTCTGAACTTGCTTGTTTTCTTGCGTACCTTCCATGATCCAGACTAAGTAACTTGGGTCATGAAACGTCTGCAAGGAAACAAGGAGGCCCAGAAGAACACCGAGGACCTCTTGTTCCAACCCGGGCTACAACTATTCTCTTTCGTTTTCCCAATACAATCTTCAAAGCCCAACCTCTTGAGCCATTTTGATGCATCTCTGGCTTCTCTACTTCAAAGGAGGAGCCTCGTTTCCATCCTCTTCCCGGATGGGAGAAAACAAATATTCCTCCTCCAAAGTAGAGGAGCAAAGGGCCAGTTTCCACCGCAGCTCAGCAACTCAATTTCATCCTGGATTTATTCTCCAGTTTTGATGCCACCAATTTCTTTCTGAGGTGTGGTGCCACCACTTCACCTGTGGGGATGTTAACCAATAGGTTGTACTTTAAGCTGCCCAAGGTAGGGCTGGGTTCAAATAAGACGCGCAGCCCCGGAAATCTTAGCCCAGGTTTCACCCGAGGCATTGAGCTTTACATCAGGACGATCCCTGTTGCTGGACTGCTCATTATCCCAATTAAAATGGAAGTATTCCTGCCGTCTGTAAAGGCTAGGCCATAATTGGCAGTTCCAAGGCCCCAGCTTTAATTGGGGCAGAGCCTGGAAAAATGTCCTTAAGAGCAGCTCCATATTGGCTGGAGTTTCAGCATTTGTGAAAGAAATAACTTGTGGGAGGTTGGATGTTTCCCCATGTTTCTCAACTGGGCTGCTAATGAGTTAGCAACTGAATTTAAGAGAGGTGTCTGCAGCATCCGATTCAGGTAGTCCTTTACTTCCAACCATTGGTTTATTGAGTGTTCAAAGATACAACAGCACTGAACGAAGCGACATTGAACTGGTCCTCAACACGATTATTGTATTATCCGGATAGTCACATGGATCCAGATTCAAATGCTTGGACACTGGCATGTATTTATGAGAGTTGCAGGATTCTGGGATCACTGGATCACCATTTGGGATCTTCCCAGCCAGCTTCTGGCAAGCCAGGTCAAAGGAGGAGTTCAGATCCACTTAATGACCGTGTAGGGCACTTAAGAGCTACAGTGATTTGCTTAACAAGCTGTGGCAATAAAGCTTGGAAAACCGTGTATGACTCACTGAGTAGCCACCTTGCTTAGCAACGGAAATTCTGATCCAGCTGTGGTTGTAAGTGGAGGATTACCTGTATGTGTAGTCCTTGACTTACAACCCATTCATTTAGCGATTGAAGTTAACAAGGGCGCTGAAAATAGTGACCGTTTTTCAAATGTACAACCTTTGCAGTATCATGGTCACATGATCAAATTCAGATGCTTGGCAACTGACTCATATTTATGACGGTTGTAGTATGTATCCCATGGTCAGGGGATCGATCCCCTTCTGAAAGTCGATGGGGAAGCCAGATTAGAACAGAATAGAATTCTTTTATTGGCCAAGTGCAATTGGACACACGAGAAATTTGTCTTGGTGCAAATGCAGACCTTTCTGTACATAAAAAGAAAGACATTCGTCAAGAGTCAAGAATCATCAGGTACATCACTTAATAATAGTCCTAGGGTACAATAAGCAATCAATTCATTTGGCGTTATACTAACTTAACAACTGCAGTGATTCACTTAATGGTGACAAGAAAGGTTGAACAAAAAGAGGCAAAGCTCACGTCTTGCTCAGCCACAGAAATTTCTGGTCGTAAGTTGAGGACTACCTGTATTGAATTTCAGGATTGGAGATTTGCTGCTCCCCCACCCAGCCTCCTGCACCAAATTCCACTAAGACTTGCACTCATTTGAATTCTCCAGGATTCTCAATGCTTTAGAACAGGGGCATCAAACTCAATTTCCTTGAGGGCCGCATCAGGGTTGTGTTTGACCTTGTGGGGGCAGGGTGGGGGGCACGGTCAGCTCCACATCACTTGTTTGGGGAGGGGGCGCCTATGGCGGCCTGAGCGCATTTGCCAGCGAAAACAGGCTCCTGAGCTCCATTTTCGGCTGTGACGTCTTCCTGCAACCCTCTGCCGGCAGCATTCCCGAGCTCCGTTTTCGCTGGCAGAGGCCCCACAGGCTGGCCCTTGGCTGTTTTTGGGGTGGCCCTACAGGCCAGATCTACACACCCTATGAGCCAGATGCAGCCCGCGGGCCTTGAGTTTGACACCCCTGCTTTAGAATTTTTCTAATCCCATCCTGATGTTTTACAAAGTCCACAATTCACGGTTTGGGGCCTTTGAAGATTTGCTTCAGATCAAGGGGTTTGGCCAATTGCTTGGCTTAATGGAGAAAAGACGCTCATTTTAGATGCTGAAACCCTCAGGGGCAGAGGGGATTGTAGTAGCTGGACGCAGTTGTACTCCTGGAAGTTAGCCGCTGGCAAAGCTGCTGGATCTTGGTTTGTTTTCCTGCCCTATGGAAACTAAAGGGCTTCCTTTTGTCAAAGTCATTCGATCCCAGCTCTCCGAGCCTGCGGTTTTGTACAGTTGTCTAGTGACAGATCTCCCGAACAACCATGTGGTCTTTTTCCAAACAAATAATCCCAAGTGATGAATGCTGATTGTTTTTGGCTTCTGACCTGGGAACCCCGTTGGAAGTCTGTGAAGAATTCAGGAGAGTTTGCATGCCAGCTTTGTAATCTTCCAGAAAGATGGTGGAAGGGAGAGTCTTTCATCTATCCTGAGTCTGCACAGGATCCTGCCAAAGACTCAAATTTCTCGTTTCCGTCTCCTCCTCCTCCTCCTCCTCCTCCTCCTCCTCCTCCTCCTCCTCCTCTCACTGTTTGTAACTGCTTGGCTGGAAAATACTTTTGGTCGAACTGAATATCTTTCGAACAAATGTTTTCCTAAAATAGCCCTTTTGTCCTCGCTAGTTCAGAGTTCAGCTGGTGGGGTAGGGCCAGCCTGGGACGTTTTTTGGTGCCTGGGGCAAACAAGGAGGTCCCTTTTCTCTCCCTGACTCCCTGTCTCGTGGTTGTTTACCCTCCGGCTTATTGGTGATGAAGTACGGATAGGCCTCAACGTACAACAGTTCATTTCATGACCGTTCGAAGTTACAACAGCCCTGAAAAAAAAGTGACATGACTTTTTTTTTCATACTTAACATCCCCATATCCATCCGATCAAAATTCACACACTTGGCAATAGGGTCATATTTATGACAGTTGCCAGTGTTCCACGGATTTGGCGACCTTCTGAGTCATTGGGGAAGGCAATATTCACTTAATGAGCGTGTTACTAACTTAACAACTACAGTGATTCACCTAACAATTGTGGAAAGACAAGGCTGTACAATGGGACAAAATGCACTTAATGTCTTACTTAGCAACTGAAATTTTGGGCTCAGTTGTGGTCGTAAGGCAAATCTGGTCTGAATAATGTTAAGACTGTTTTCTTTTTAACCATTTGAAAGCTGAACTATCTGCTCGTAACAAGGTGATGCACAGAGTTCTGATGAGTAAAAACTACTTTAGGTAGTATACCTGGGGCTCCCTCCAATTTTTCCCTGAACAATCCTGTGAGGTAGATTCTGTAGCTACGGGTAGACTAAAACTGGAGTTTCTCCTTGGGGCTGGTTCAGTACCATTGTGGCTCTTGCATTATGTATTAGTGCAACAAAAATATGATATAAAAGGAATTATTTTAATAATGCTAGTTGTTCACTCACTAAGTTGTGTCTGACTCTTTGTGACCCCATACACTGTAGTATGTAAGGGACGCGGTGGCTCAGTGTCTAAGACGCTGAGCTTCTCGATCAGAAAGGTCGGCAGTTCGGCGGTTTGAATCCCTAGCGCCACGTAACGGAGTGAGCTCCCATTATTTGTCCCAGCTTCTGCCAACCTAGCAGTTCAAAAGCATGTAAAAAATGCAAGTAGAAAAATAGGGTCCATTTTGGTGGGAAGGTAACAGTGTTCCGTGCGCCTTTGGCGTTTAGTCATGCTGGCCACATGACCACGGAGACGTCTTTGGACAGCGCTGGCTCTTTGGCTTTGTAACGGAGATGAGCACCGCCCCCTAGAGCTGGAAACGACTAGCACGTATGTGCGAGGGGCACCTTTATCTTCACCTTTACACTGTAGTGCTCCACATCCCCTTGTCCTCCACTGTCACCCTGAGTTTGCCCAAATTTACATTCTTTGCGTCAATGACACCATCTACTCAATTACAGGTAGTCCTTGACTTAGAAGAATTCATTCAGTGACCGTTCAAAGTTACAATACCACTGAAAAGAGTGACTTATGACCATTTTTTACACTTACAACCATTGCAGCATCCCCTTTGGTCACCTGATCAAAATTCAGACGCTTGGGAACTGGTTCAAATTGATGATATTTGCGTGTCTCAGAGTCATGTGATTGTCTTTTGTAACTTTCTGATAATGGAGAAACCAGATTCATTTAGCCGTGTTAATAACGTCTGCAGTGATTCACTTAACAACTGTGGCCAGAAAAGGTCGCAAAATGGAGCAAAACTCACTTAGCAAATGTTTTCCTTAGCAACAGGAACGTTGGGCTCCATTGTGGATGTAAGTCAAAGGCTATCTGGATTTGTCTATCCAGTTTAGACCTCGCCCTTGCCCCTATCCAAGTGACTATTATCAAATTATCTGCCCCAGTCCTTATTATCATATTTCCTATGTATATAACTGGAGTAGCAAAACAAGTAGCCTTGTTTTGTGAAAGAGGAAATAACCTGAAATTACATGAAGCCAAAGTCTGAGATAACATTGGAATCCTTCTTCAGTCTGTGCCAGTGATGGCAAATCTTTTGGGCTTGGCTCGTCAGAAATTCCAAAAATGCCTACCTTGACTTCGTTGGTGCCTTTACTCTCTCTCTCTCTCTCTCTTTCTCTTGCTTTGTCTCACATAAGCACAATCTCTTTTTCTCTTACACATACATTTTCTCTCTCTCTTTCTCTCACACACAATCTTGTTTTCTCTTTTTCTCACTCACATCCTCTGTCTCTCGCCCTCTTTTCTCTGTCTTTTTTTCTCCTGCTCTTGCTTTCTCTCTCTCTCACTCTCTCACACACACAATCTCTTTTTCTCTTCTTTCACACATTCATTTCCTCACTCTCTTTCACACGCACAATCTCTCTTGCTCTTTCTTTTCCTCTCACACATCTTCTTTCTTTCTCACTCACTCACATACACAATCTCTCTTTTTCTCTTCTTTCACACATTCATTTTCTCTCTCTTTCACGTACACACAAAATATCTCTTGCTCTTTCTCTCTTTTCCTCAGACATACATTTTCTCACATACACAATCTTGTTTTCTCTTTTTCTCCATCGCATTCTCTCTCTCTCTCTCTCTCTCTCTCTCTCACACACACACACACACACACACGCCCAAACATACAAACCCTCCTCTAGGCAAAAGAGAAATTAAGAACAATCAATTACAGGCAATCCTCAACTTACAACAGTTCATGGAATGATCCTTCAAAGTCACAACGATGGGGAAAAAATTGACCCACGACTGTTTTTCCCCACTTAACGATCATGGCAGCATCCCCATGGTTGCATGATCAGAATTCGGACAGTTGGCAACTGGCTCATATTTACACGCCTTTTGCAAACTTCTGACAAGCAAAAGTCCACGGGGAAGCCAGATTTCACCTGACAGCTGTGTTACTAACTTAATAACTGTGGTGATTCACTTAACAACTGTGGCAAGAAAGGTCGTAAGATGAGGCAAAAGTCACTGAATTGCCTCACTGAGCAACATAAATTTTGGGCTCCATTGGGGTTGTAAGTTGAGGACTTTACCTATAAACTAAATACATATGTACATAATTGTAATAAATCTATATAGATAAAAGCGAAATACCACTCATGCATCATCATCAAAATCTATAGGACCGTAAAGCCTGCAAACTTGAAATTTGGCCCGTATGTTCCTGTTGGCTTCTAGGTGCTTGCTAAGAAAGGATTATTTGAAATGACCATCAGAGCATTAGTATTTCCTATATTATTTTTATTATTAACACGCTCTGATGCTCAGGGCTTCTACTCCCCCTTCCCATCTGGAATGAAATCTCTTCCAAATGCAAAACTCAAGCAGAGGAGAGGAGTTTCAGTTTTACTTTCACAGCAACAAGCAGCTTTAGTACAGAACAGTTGAGTTAAGCCACGCCCAGGCTCCTTGTTGTCTCCTTGCTCACACAGCAAATACTGTTTCAGTTTCCAAACAGCCCTCAACTCTCTCACACACTGACAGGACGCTAGCCAGATGAATACCGATGGATGCTAATAGGCAGAGGCAGTTTTCTCCCCCCCTCCTTAATTTTCCTCCCCCAAAACTAAGCCCGACAACATAGTTTTGACGGATATCGAGCTAGTGTTTTTCATAACGTCTATCCAAGGCATTTCCAGATTCCACGAAGCCTGGAAACTTCAGACAAACACAAGAACATTTGTCTGAAAGAAAAGGAAAATATGCTCCATTCTAGCATGGCATTTCAGAGATTCCAAGGGCCCCGTGAAAGTCCTTTTGTGTGACTTTCAGAGGGTCCAAAGGCCTGGTGTGCCACAGTGTCAAAAGGACACTGTGTCACACATTAAGCCAACAGTAGCCTTTTTCCTGTTTAGGATTCACTTTCAAAAGGAGTATTTTGTTAGGAGTCCTTATTCTTTCTTCCTCTGCTTTTGCTCTTAGTGATGGCATTAAAATTGCCTGGAGGTTCTGGAGATGGAAGAGAGACCCTCCGTTTAGGTTTCATGAGGAAGCAGAACTAGACTGGAAGAAATCAGCCTGATATTTTGGATATCTTTCTATGGGTGTCTATGGAGCTTCTCAACCAGCCAGGTCATGGTTGTCCCAAAGCTGCTTTTCCAAAAGGCAGCTGGACTTCTTCCCCCCTCCCCCCTGAAAATGTTTTGCTTCTCATCCAAGAAGCTTTTTCAGTTCTGACTGAATGGTGGGGAATGGAAGGATTTGTATTCTTTGCAGATCACTCCAAATCCTTCCATTCCTCGCCATTCCAGTCAGAACTGAAGAAGAGATGAGAAGTGAAATGTTTTCATGGGGAAAAAAACACCCCAGAAAATCCAGATGCCTTTTTGGAAAAGCACTTTTGGATTGTCTTTCTCTGAGCTTTCATGGGGGACCCAAGTCTCTTGGTCTTGATGGCAGTGTAATTTCTCTGAAGGCCTATCTTCAAGGACAGGGGTGGGAAATGATGGTTCTTTTAATGATTTGTGGACTTCAACTCCCAGAATTCCTGAGCCAGCCATGCTGGCTCAGGAATCCTGGGAGTTGAAGTCCACAAGTTATGAGGGACCATTGTTCCCCACCTCTGTTCTAGGAGATTAATGGTCTTGTGCCATTGGCTAACAACTACAAGGACGAGATAGGCTAGAGTCCCATCTGAGAGAACATAACTTATCTTGACAAACTTGAAAAATGGGCCCTATCCAGCAAAATGAATTTTAATGTGGAGAAAAGCAAAGCTTTACATTTAGGCAGGAAAAACCAAAGATATAAATTAGGTGAGACCTGGCTCAAAAACAGTAACTATGAGAGGGACCTTGGAGTCCTAGTGGAAGATCATTCGAATATGGGCCAGCCGTGTGCAGCCGCCGCTGCCAAAAAAGCTAATCCAATCCTGGGTTGTATAGAACAGGCATAGAATCAAGATCATTTGAACTATTAGTGCCGCTTTACAAAACCCTAGTAAGGCCACACGTGGAATACTGCAACCAATTTTGGTCACCATACTACAAAAAGGATGTTGAGACTTTGGAAAATGTTCTGAGAAGAGCAACCAAGATGATCAAAGGCCTGGAGACTAAAACATATGAGGAATGGATCTGGCTAGTCTAAAGAAAAGAAAAATTAGGCCTTCAAAAATCATGGACGCTCCATCACTGGAGGCTTTTAAGAAGAGACTGGACGGTCACTTGTCTGAGATTGTATAGGTTCTTCTGCTTGAGCAAGGGGCTGGACTAGAAGACCTCCAAAGTCCCCTCCAGCTCTATCCTAATTATTTACTCCAGCTAACAGATCAATGGCAAGAGATTGAGAGTTCCTGTCCAAAATATCTACAGGATTTAGACCATGAGAGTAGCGAGCTTCAAGGAAGGAAGTGTTGCAACCAGACTCATTCAGCCATCAGTTCTACTATTTGCCATTCGTGGCTCAGACAACACGTTAAATGATAATGTTTGTTTGGTTTGGGGCTTTAGCGTATTGTGTAAACTGCTCCATGGGTGGGTTGGCCATCCTTAATTTCTGGCTCGGCCTATTGTGTGGCCACCCGCTGGTTGTGTAATTTATTCAGCAAACCGTTGGAAAAACAAACAATAGCTTAGGGTGCTTTATAAGCCAGATATCAGAGGAATGAGGAGAACAGGAAGGAGTGCAGAGGTCAAATGTGCCAACCCAAATTTTGGGGAAGAAGGATGGGAGAAAAGCCATGCAATAATATACAGGCAGTCCTCCACTTACGGCCATTCATTTAGTGACGGTTCAGAGTTCACAGCGGAACTGAAAAAAGCGACTTAGGACCATTTTCACACTTAACGACCATTGCAGCATCCCCATAGTCACGTGATCAAAAGTCGGACCCTTGGCAACTGGCTCATACTTATGACCGTTGAAGCATCTCGGGGTCATATGATCCCCTTTTGTCCCGACCTTCTGACAAGCAAAATCAGTGGGGAAGCCAGGTTCACTTAATAATCGTGTGACTAACTGCACGACTGCAGTGATTTCCCTTAACGACGGTGGTAAGGAAGGTCACGAAATGGCACAAAACTCACTTAGCAACATAAATTTTGGGCTCAGTTGTGGCCTACCTACCTACCTACTACTACCTACATACGGTAAAATTTTGTGGAAAGAAAATAATATTATCTGGCTGCGTTTTTGTTTGCTAAAATAAACTTTTGGGGGGAGGGTGTGTGCGTTTTCCTTTTCCTTTCTAACAGATGGCATCCAGTGAGAAACCTCTAGGTAATTAGCCTATTAAGCCTTAAGAACTTCAATCTTTCCTGTTCCAATTTCCATCCATTTCTCTGTCACTGTTTGATTTCTGGTTCAAGCCGTCGGTTCTGCATTGCAGCGACCTCCATTTTGACTCTGGATTCCGGCTCGCCCTGACAAGAGGCCCTTGTTTGTTCTTTTTACCCCCCCGGTAAAGCAAACACCAGCAAGATACAGCAATGGGAGGGCTTCTCTCCTTATCCAGGTTTCTCCTGACTGGAACGAGTGCGTCCTTTTTAATCCCAAGCACAATTGAATTAAAAGCTCTCCTTAACCAGTGCCGGGAAGTTGCACTGCCAACTGCTACTCGGAAGAAGCAACTTAATTATCACCCCCCTTTTTCCTCCAAGGGGTTCATCTCTCTCTCTCTCTCTCTCTCTCTCTCTCTCTCTCTCTCTCTCTCTCTC
>NW_020769489.1:311950-335514 GCF_900518735.1 Pseudonaja textilis | reverse complement strand
CTCTCTCTCTCTCTCTCTCTCTCTCTCTCTCTCTCTCTCTCTCTCTCAAGATGTGGTCTGGGAGGAAAGCAAAGGAAAGCGATTCCCAGGGCTGCCTCGTTTTTTGGCAGCCGTCTCTCGAGCGAGGGAAGATGCGTTGACGGGGATAAAATAATCCGCTGATTTATTTGCGTGGCGCTCCATCAGTTTGAAATCCAGGCCAGAATATATTTTGTCTTCTCCCCCGTCTTCCTAGCGAAAGGGTTGGATCCCTCGCCTCATCAGCTTCAGTTTTTTTCCTTTTCTTTCAAACGCCGGGTGCGAGCGGCTGGCACTACGCCCTCCATCCTTCCTCCTGCCAGCCGTTGGTGTTTCCAAGTTGGCACTTGGGTTTGCTGATGACGGTTGGCCGGGAGCTGCCGGGCCGTTCTGGGCTGTCGAGACCCGGGTGTACAATACGACTTGTTTTCTTTGCTAATTTCTCCCTTGTTGCACATTTGGCTTGAGTGGCGGGCTTGCCTTGCCTTGCCTTGAGCAAAGCTCTACTGACGTCCTTCTTGTGCTGCACCCATTTGCCTGCCAACAGGCTCAGTCAAGGAGCAAGGAGACTAGATTAGTTTGGCGTCTGTCATGCCTCTCAGAAAGGAATTAGCCGGGTTTTTTGTGCCGACCTGTTACGATACGACCCCAGTTCTTTAAAGCAGGGGTGGGGGAAAAAAAGGGCCCTCGTTCCCTCTCCTCTGCTTTATTTCTTTTCTCTTTATTATTATTTTTATAAATTTTCATTCATAAACATTTTTGAATAGCAGTGCATTGGCAGAGCATTATTTGCAAATAAACCAGGACCAACAAATGTTGGAAATAAATCTCAACTTACAAACTAATAGCAATAGTTAATGGTATATTAACAGTACTAATAGCATAACCAAAAGAGTTGATCTAGGTTTCTTTTTATGTGAAGTTACTTACATTTTTATCAATTACTACATTTATATTTATCTACCTCTTTATTTGATTTGTCTTTATTTATTTGATTTGTCAAATGCTTACAAGATAATAGGTAAAAGTATAAACATGAGCAAAAAATGCAGGAAATCGATACGAATAAATGGGGACAATAGGACAGGGACAGTAGGCACGATGGTGCACCTATGCACGCCCCTTACAGACCTCTTAGGAATGGGTATTCTCTCCTTTCCTTTCCTTCCTTCCCTTCCCCTTCCCTGTTCTCCTCCCTCCCTCCCTCTCTCTTCTCTATTCCCTCCATCCTTTTCTTCCTTCCTTCCTTCCCCTTCCCTGTTCTCCTTCCTTCCCCCTTCCTTCCTTCTGTCCTTGCTTCTTTCCTTCCTTCCTTTTATTTATTTATTTATTTGATTTGTCAATCGCTTACAACAGTGGTACCCAACCTTTTTTGTACCATGGACCGGTACAATCCACGGACCGATCCACAGACCGGTACTGGCATCAGGTCTCTTAGGAATGGGGTGAGGTCAATAGTGGACAGTTTAAGGTTAAAGGAGTGGGGTGTTTAAGGATGTAACAACAGAGTCAGGTGGTGCATTCCAGGCATTGACCGCTCTGTTGTTGAAGTTCGTACTTTCTGCAATCAAGTTTGGAGCGGTTTACACTGAGTTTGTATTTGTTGTGTGCTCTTGTATTGTTGTGGTTGAAGCTGAAGCAGTCACTGACTTTCCTTTCTGTATACAGTATATATATGTATTAACCTTCATAACCTTACTTTCTCTAATTTCTACCTTTTTTCTCTATCCATTCATAACATTTATTCCATGTCTTTGATTTTTAAAGTTAATCTATCCATTTTAGCACAGCCCCAAGTTTTCCTAACTACAACCTCGTCCACCAGTCATAAAAGAGCCCTCGTTCCCCGACCTCTGCTTTAAAGGCTTAATTGCTTACATCACCAAGTGAAAAACAGATCATCTTTGACCCACAGCCATTCATTTAGTGACCTACTTCGGCGCTGAAAACATTTTCTCACACTTAATGACAGTTGCAGCACCCTTGCGGTAGCGTGATCAAAATTTGGATGCTTGGCAAGTGGTATGTAGTTATGATGGCTGCAGGGGTCATGGGATTATTATTTTTTTTTGTAACCTTCTGACAAGCAAAGGCAATGGAGAAACCAGATTGACTTAATCACTTGATGTGATTCACTTAATGATGACAAGAAAAGTTGTAAATGGGTCAAAACTCATTTAAGAACGGTCTTCCACGGCAACATAAATTTTCAGCTCAATTGTGGTTGTAAGTTGAGGACTATCTGTATCCAGTGGATCATGTTCATTCAGGCAGTCCTTGATTGAACACAGTTGGGATTAGAATTTTTGTTGCTAAGCAAGATGATTATTAAGTGAGCCTAGCCTGATTTTGTTACCTTTCTTGTGTTCGGTGAATCACTGCAGTTGTTAAGTGAATCGCGTTGTTGAGCGAATCCAGCTGTCAGGGCTCTGGCAGTTACCCCCATTTAAATCATGAGTCTCTAGCCGAAATTCCAAAACTTAAAGAAGATTCATTAGGAGTAAACATGCCGGCACTGCCTGGGTGTAGCTGACTGTGAGACACATCATTCATTGTCACCCTTGACCCTGGTTTTCCCCCACACCCTGGGTGTATCATAATTCATATTCTCCAATGGGACACATCCATAGCCAAGAGTCATCAATCATACTCTTCAGATAGAATTTTGCACGATAGAAACTTCAGTCACCTAGTTACTATCCTTGAAAACATTTATGGAATGCAAGCTGCCCCGCTGCTTCCCCCTCCCTTTTCTGTTGGCAGCTCTAAAAAGAACATAGAAATATTTTATGAGTTGAAACCAGCTTCCTCCCTTTTACTTTGCTGGTCAGAAGTTGGTTGGGAAGATGCAAATGTGCTCCATCAGTTGGTACTCCAACCATTGTTCAGGTAGTCCTCAACTTAAAACAGTTTGTTTAGTGGCCATTCAAAGTTACAACAGCATTGAAACAAAGTGACTCACGACTCTTTTTCACGTGACGGTTGCAGCATCCCCACGATCACATGATTAAAATCCAGATGCTTGGCAACTGACTTGTATTTATGACGGTTGCAATATCCCGGAATCATGCGATCACCTCCTGAGACAGGCAAAAGCAATGGCGAAGCCCGATTCAATTAACGAACGTGTGAGAAACTGCGGCAATTCACTGAACAACAGTGGCTAAAACAGAGCACAACTCACTTTTAACAACTGTCTCACTTACAAAATCTCACAGAGATTTTGGGCTCAATTGCATGGCAACAAATACATTACCAAGCGTTGGAATTTTGATCACGTGAGTGGGGATGCCGCAACAGACGTGAGTGTGAGTATCGGTCAGTGCCATTGTAACCTCAAACAGCTGCTAAAAGTTGTACGTTGTAAGTTGAGGACGATCCGTACTTCTCTTTGGGGATCCTTGTATCTTGCCCTTTAATTGGGACTATAAGGGGAAAAGCTACTATTGTTTGTTATTTTTGCTTACGCGAGTGGTTCTTAACCATTTCTTTCATCATGGGACCCTTGTAAATACCTTTTGTGGACCCATAAGACTTAATTTCAAGATTTAAATCACAACATTTTTTTCAAGACTTTGCAGATTCCCTGTAACAAAGGACCATAGATAGGAAAACACTGGCTCGGGGGATGATTGGGTACTTCAGAATATTATAAACCAGGGGTGTCAAACTTAATTTCATTGAGGGCTGAATCAAGGGTTGTGTTTGACCTCTGAGGGCCAGGGTGGGTATGACCAGGGTGGGCATGGCCAGCTTGTGTCAGGGATGCCTGTGGTGGCCTGAGTGCTCTGCCAGCGAAAACGGACTCCTAAGCTCCGTTTTCGCCTGCAATTGTCAGGTTCTGCTAACACGATCAGAAAATAAACCACCAAGAAACTTTGCCTTCCAAGAGGCATTTATCTCCGCTGTAGTACTTGTGGCACTAACTGACCAGCATGTAATGCAGAAATAGTTAGGGCTTACCTGCCCGGTGCTCCCCTCCACCTTTTATACCCGCGCTCCTTCTGTTGCACCCTGTGACACGCTCTGCCCACCAATCAGTGTAAATGGCGTCTCTCAGATGTCGCGACACAGCGGCTCTCAGCTGTTCGTGACACAACGCCTCTCAGCTGTTCGGGCGGGTTCTGCAGCTCCGGGCGTATCATCCTCAATATGGCTGCCATTCAGTTCACTCAGCCGGCTCGTCACAGCAAGGCAGGGCTTTCTGCCTCCTCAGGTACGGAGCGTCGCAGCGCCGTGGAAGCAGCTGCATGGCTGCGAACGGCGCGGCTCACCCAACTCCCCAGATTGGCAGCCCAGTACGACCCAGGGCTGACATGCGGCCCCCCTACCACGGAGATGGCACCTGCAAGACAAAAGGCACAATTAGTCTAGACCTCCTGCAAGCCTCTGCCAGCGAAAAGAGAGCTCGGGAGGCCCGCACACAGCTCTCCCGAGCTCTGTTTTCACTGGCAGAGAGGCACTGCAGGTTGGTCCTTCACTGAGGGCCAGATCTAAACAACCCACTGGGCGGGCCCGTGGGCCGGATCTAAACAACCCGCTGGCCGGATCTGGCCCCGGGCTTTGAGTTTGACACCCCTGCTATAAATCATTACTGTGGAGAGCCAGTTTGGTGTAGGGGTAAAAGATATCAGTCTTGAACCCGAGACCATGAGTTCTAATCCTGTCCTTGGGCCAGTCACTTTCTCCCACCGTGGGAAGGAAGCAATGGATGGCAAACCACTTCTGAAAAACCTTGCCAAGAAAACCTCAGGGGTTTGTCCATGCCGTCTCTGAGAATTTGACCCGATTGAATGGAAGAACAATTAAAAAAAAACACATTACTGTAATATTTTTTTTTCTGAGTAATTTCTTGGCAGGAGTTACCTCATTAATCTAACTTGGAGGAAAGAAACCTGTAGATCAGCCTTCCCCGGTCTGGTGCCTTCCAGATGTCTTGATGCTAAAACCATTATCCTCAGCCAGCATAATTGAAATAAATGCCGGTTAATGGAACCGAATGGCTGGAGAAAAAGAACCAGGGTGGCAATTCTTTGGATTGGCCAGTCTCGGCATTTTGGGGAAGCCCCAGGGTGGTAGAGATGTTGAATAACCTGACCACGTTCTCTTTCCTTTCCTGAGGTTAAATTAAGCACTTTAATTGATCACCAGCTGGCCTTAAAAATGTAGTCTGCTTTTCCAGACCTATTTGGAGACAGAGAATAACAGAATAACAAGAGTTGGGAGGGAGATTGGAGGTCTTCTAGACCAACCCCCTGCTTAAGCAGGAGATCTTACACCATTTCAGACAGAGGTGGGTATTCAGCAGGTTCTGACCAGTTCTAGAGAACCGGTAGCGGAAATTTTGAGAACTGGCAAATCCCACCTCGGACTGACCCCGCCAACCCCATCTATTCTCTGCCTCCCATTGAGTCCCAGCTGGTCGGCTAGGTCTTCTTTGGTTGCCCTGCCCAGGAGAACGGAGCTGGAAAGCAGGTTAGTGGGGTGGGGAGGGAATGGGGATTTTTCAGTATCCTTCCCCTGCCACGGCCACCAAGCCACGGCCGCCATGCCATGCCTGTCACCCCACGCCCACAGAACCGGTAGTACAATTTTTTTGAATCCCGCCACTGATTTCAGACAAATGGCTGTCCAGTCATCTTCTTAAAAACATCCAGTCATGGAGCACCCACAATTTGTGAAGGCAAGTTGTTCCACCGATTGAGGATTGAGCCTGGGACTTTTTGGTTTGCAGCTATTTAATCGATACACACCTTACATCATTTTTCCATTCCTTTCCTGGAGTGGACATTTTGGAAGATACACAGGTAGAAACACATACAGGTAATCCTTGATTTACAAGCACAGTTCAGCCCAGAATTTCTATTGCCAAGCAAGACAGTTGTTCAGTGAATTTTGCCCCATTCTAGGCTCAGTTGTGGTTTCTCTGTACCACTGTGAGTTTACTGTATGCAGAGAGGGAGAAATGTGCATCCCCAGGCCAACAGTGTATGAAGGTGGTATTTGTGTCTGTATATTTTTTTATTTTTGCCTCTGTTTTGTTCGGGGTGGGGTTGTCAGAAATTTAATCTCACCTTCGTAAACACAGGTAGTCCGCAACTTAAAATCAGAACTGAGCTTAAAGCGAGACATTTTTGCCCATTCTTGCCACAGTGGTTAAGTGAAATACTTCACTTGTGAAATTAATAACGCGGTTGTTAAGTGAATCTGGCTTCCCCATTGACGTAAAAGGTGATCATGTGACCCCCCCCCAGGACACTGCGACCATCATAAATATGAGTCAGTTGCCAAGCACACAAATTTTGATCATGTGACCACAGGGATGCTGCAGTGGTCATAAGTGCGAAAATCGGTCATAATTTACTTTTTTCACCACTGTTGCAACTTCAAACGGTCACTAAAGAAATGGCTGTAAGTCAAAGTACATGTACAGCGAACGCTAGGAGAATGCAGAGCGTTGTATGTTTAGCTTTGAGCAGAGGCTGTTGAAAACACAGGATAGCTCTATTCCAAGGGACACGGTGGCTCAATGGCTAAGACGCTCAACTTGTTGATCAGAAAGGTTGGCAGTTCAGCGGTTTGAATCTCTACCCCCGTGTAATAGAATGAGCTCCCGTTACTTGTCCCAGCTTCTGCCAACCTAGCAGTTTGAAAGCATGTAAAAATGCAAGTAGAAAAATAGGGACCGCTTTGGTGGGAAGGGAACAGTGTTCCATGCACCTTCGAAGGCGTTTAGTCAGGCCAGCCACATGACCATGGAGACGTCTTCGGACAGCGCTGGCTCTTCGGCTTTGTAATGGAGATGAGCACCGCCCCCTAGAGCCGGAAACAACTAGCACATATGTGCAAGGGGAACCTTTTACCTTTACCTTAGCTCTATTGCAGTACCTAAAATATTTCAAAAAAATGTGATTTGTATCATCTCAAGAGTACAAAATGGATTTCGGAGTGGATTCTGGTAGAATATTTTGAAGATCAGTAAGAACTGGTCAACGTTGGAACCAGTGGGCCACTGAGAAGTTGAGATCCCACCGGTTGGGTGTGTTTAACAGAAGCCTGATACCAGCGATATTTTAATTTGGTTTCCTGCAACAAATAAGGAAGGAGGATTCAAAAGCCTAATGGTGCCTTCCAACACCGTGAAGCTGTAATTCTTCTTATTTTTTTCTAACTCAGGGCCATAGCTGTCTTGCTCCATGAAATATAACGACGGCTGGCAGAGGTTTTGCAGAGAGCCTGTTTCCAGCGTTTGTAACACGGAGATCGGGTGAAACCCGAGGCTGTAGCACTGCAGATTGAAGTCTCTCAACATTCTCCTTTGTGGTGTAATGAAATGGCTGCCTTCCAGATCCAGGCTCAACCCCAGAGCTGTAATGCAGGAATGGACATTCAGACACCCCCTTGGAAAGTCTTTTTGTGTTTTGCCGACACAGAGAGACAGTTTCCACCTCTGAAGAGAATTGTCTTCAGACATCTCGATGTTCGGATGGCATTTTTGGTTGCCACCTGAACTTAAGCCTGGTTGGCAGCTTCTAAGGACTGCTGAGAGACCTGTTGGCCAGATGAAACTTGGTTATAGCAGTGAGTCATTCTCTTTGCTGCATTGAACCAGAAGTGGTATTCATCCGGTTCTGACTGGTTTTGCCAGACCGGTTGTGAAAATTTTGACTGGTTCGGGGAACCAGCCAATACCACCTCTGGCTGGCCCCACCCACCCGCCCCCGCTCTTGCCTCTCACCTCTCCTATATTCTGTTGTTTATTAGCTCAGCTTATTCTCATAGCAGAACGGATTGCTGCGCCTCAGCTGAGCTAAAAAACAGCACAGCTCACCATTGTTGATAAAGAGGGCGGTCTCTTAGCCCTTTGTGCACGCGCGCGTTAGGCGTGCCTGCACAGCTCACCAGCCTTGATGCAGCAGGCGGTGTTTCAGCCCTGTGCATGTGCCCATGAGCTCTACGAACCGGTCGGAAACTTTTTGAAACCCACCACTGCATTGAATGACAGAGGAGTTTCTGGCTTAGCTCGATCTTATCTCCCCTATTCTTAAGCTGCTTATGATGTCTGTTGTTTGATTTGCTGATAAATCTATAAGATTTTTTTTTTCAGAACAGGGCTGAGTGCCATTGCAAACTTCCACACTCGTTCTTATTTATAAATTCCTGCCAGCTTCTCGGTGGCATAGGACATTCATCGGATAGCAAATCACCGAAGGGGCATCTTCTAAGATCTTTGGCAACTACTAAAACGGACATAGGAATGTTTTATGAGTCCTTTGAAGTTTTTTGAAGTTTGGCTTGAGAATCATTTAATTAGAGTGACTGCTGGAATCCTGATAATCTTCCTATTCAAGAGCTCTTAATAAGAATCAATTGTGAAAAAGATCATTTAGTAATTATTAAATTTATAAGACAGGATTCATAGAATAGGATAGGATAGGATAGAATAAAGTAGAATAGAGTAGAATTCTTTATTGGCCAAGTGTGATTGGACACACAAGGAATTTGTCTTGGTGCAAATGCTCTCAGTATACATAAAAGAAAAATTCATCAACTGTGAAGAATCATCAGGTACAACACTTAATGATAGTCATAGGGTACAATAAGCAATCAATCATACTAGAAAACAGTCCGTATAAATCGTAAGGATACAAGCGACAAAGTTACAGTCACACAGTCACAAGTGGGAAGGGATGGGTGATAAGGAGTAATGAGAAGATTAATAGTAATAGTAATACAGACTTTGTAAATAGTTGGACAGTGTTGAGGGAATTATTTGTTTAGCAGAGTGATAACGTTCATTCATGAGAGGTGTGTTGAAGTCAGCTTGGAAGGCATGGTTGATACCAGCTATAGTTTGTCTTGTCCATTTGGGCACTTTTTGACAACTAGTATTTTGAGCCTCACTAGCTTGTAGACTCCCTGGAGGAGAAAGAATGAAAATTGATCAATTTATAGTTACTGATAATAACTTTATATTTGGAAGTCCAAAACATAACATAGGATCTTAAACCATTCTTTGATATTTTACTTCTTGGATCATTTAAAACCCCAGTGCTTGATAAGTTTGGTTATTTTCTCAAGATGTTTGTGTCCTTTTTCTATTTTGTGGCTTTTGACTTGACTTGACTGCAGGTAGTCCTTGACTTACAACTATTTGTTTAGTGACTGTTCAAAGTTACAGTGGCACTGAAAAAAGTGACTTCTGACTGTTTTTCACGCTTACAACTATTGTAATCAAAATTCAAAAGATCAAAATTCAGATGCTTGGCAACAGGCATGTATTTATGACGGTTGAACCATGCCAAGGTCACGTGATCACTTTTGGTGATCTTCTGAGAAGCCAAGTCAATGGGGAAGCCAGATTCCTCCCAACAATTGCGGTGATTCACTTAACAACTGTGATAAAGAAAGACCATAACATGGGACAACGCTCGCTTAACAACTGTCTTCCTTAGCCATGGAAATTTTGGGCTTAATTGTAGCCGTAAGGCAAGGACTACCTTAAGAGGCCCAAATTCTTTTCCTGGGCATGATGAAACTCATTTCTCCTCGAAAGAACTTCCTTTTTTATATCTTCTGAACTTGTGATCTTCAGAGATCTTGTGATTCATCAGGTTCTAATTGGCCTCTTTGATACAGATTTTTCCAAGGACTTCTTTGTTTTTCCTTGAAGACATTTTTACTTCTCATTCAAGAAGCTTCTTCAGTTCAGGCTAAATAGTGGAGAATGGAAGGAATTATATTCCTTGTTAGTCATCTGGTCGTTAGCACTCTCTCTGAGACTGCTAATTCTATCCCGTCACAGTCTTTTTTCAAAATTTGGTTTTTCATGCAAATTTCCCTCTCTTCCAAATTTCTCATTCACTCCTGTTTCAACTTTCCTTTGTATTTAGGAACTTCAAAAAAGCCTGCAGTCTATGGGGATCCAAAATACATGTTCTTGTGTCCTGCTCTGAAATACCTGATTGTAAATGTATTAACAGTGGCTAGGATTGTATTTGCTAAAAACTGGAAAAATATCATCACAGGAGGAAATCATTAAGAAAATATTGGAATGTGCTGAAATGAGTAGATTGAAGTTAGAGAACAAGAGGATAAACAATTTTATAAAATTTGGGAACTTTTCTATCAATGGTTAGACAATGAGGTACGGTAGTGAAATATGTAGACTTTTGGAAGATGATAAATATATAAAGATGTACTTCTTTCTTATTATATCTACAAAATGATTTTGGGATAGATTTGGGGTGATAATGTGAACTGTTATAGAACAAACTAAATAAATTATGATTATCTTGTAAAACATGAATGAATAAAAGTGTAGTCAAATGATTGATTAATAATGATACTAAGGTATTTAATTTTTGATTGAAAATATGAGATTATATTCAATGTAATTGTAATTGAAGACTACGAAGTGGAAGCACAAAACAATTTGTGGACCAACCGGCACACTGTATGTACACATATGGAGGGTGGTTTGATGTTTTTATGTTTTGTTGGTTTATATTTGTTTTTAAAAACCAATAAAATTAAAAAAAATTGCAGTCTATGGGGATCTTGTAGGTCATCTAGTCCAACCCTCTGCCCAAGCAGGAGACCCTACACCATTTCTGACAGAGGGCAGTCCAGTCTCTTCTTGAAAGCTTCCAGTGATGAAGCTCCCACAACTTCTGAAGGCAACTTCTATTCCATTGTTTGATTGTTCTCACTGTCAGAAAATTTATTCTTATTTCTAGGTTGAATCTCTCCTCTTCTCTCTTGTTCAGTTTCCATCCATTATTCCTTGTCTGGCCTTTGGCTGCTTTGAAAAATAGCTTGACCCCTTCCTGTCTGGGGCAGCCCCTCAAATATTGGAACACTCTTATCATGTCTCCCCTGGTCCTTCTCTTCACTAGACTAGCTTCCTGCAACCATTCTTCGTATGTTTTAGCCTCCAGTCCCCTAGTCATCTTGTTTGCTCTTCTCTGCACTCTTTCTAGAGTCTCAACCTCTTTTTTATAGTGTGGTGGCCAAAACTGGATGCAGTATTCTAGGTATGGTCTTACTAAGGCTTTACAGAGTGGTATTATTACTTCATGAGATCTTGATTCAATCCCTGTGTTAATGCAATTTAGAATTGCATTGCCTTTTTTGGGCTGACGCCACACATACATCTTCATGGCACCGATGCCTTAATTCATTAAGAAAAGGTTAACCTTGTGTAAAATGATGCAACAGACAGAATTTCCTTCCTGCTCAATGAGCTGATTAAGCAGGGAGCAGAAATATAGTTGCGGTGTTTATTGTTGCGCTTACTTCTGATAGCACCTCCGCCCTTGAGGGAAAAAAACTGGCTGCGGGCCCTAATATTCCAATCCATTCTTAATCGTAATATTATAAAGCGTTGATTGTCAGTCTCCACTTGCAAAGGTGCAAGACCTTGTTTAAAAAGGACAAAACAAAAACAGCATCTGATTCTTTTGAGGCCCGTTCAGCTGTTTGTGGATTTTGCCTCTTGCAGAGCAGGACATAAGAACGTGCATTTTGGATCCCCATATAGACTGCAATTTTTTTTTTTTGAAGTTCCTAAATACAAAGGAAAGTTGAAGCAGGAGTGAATGTGAGAAATTTGGAAGAGAGGGAAATCTGTATGAAAAACAAAATTTTGAAAAAAGACTGTGACGGGATAGAGTTAGCAGTCTCAGAGAGAGTGCTAACGACCAGATGACTAACAAAGAATATAATTCCTCCCATTCTCCACCATTTAGCCTAAACTGAAGAAGCTTCTTGGATGAGAAGTAAAAATGTCTTCAAGGAAAAACAAAGAAGTCCTTTGAAAAAGCCCTTCTGGGGTATGCTGGGATAGGCAACCCAGAGGATTGTCTACCAAACATTTTGAGCCTGGTTTGTTTAGAGCAGGGGTGTCAAACATGTTTTTTTCTGAATGTTCCGTACTGGTAATCCTTGACTTACAACCATTCATTTAGTGACTGTTCAAAGTTATGACCGCACTGAAAAATGTGATTTGTGACTAGTTCCCATACTTACAACTGTTGCAGCATCCCCATAAATGCCTAAGGTAGGCTTAGAACTGACAGTCTTCTGGTTTCTAGCCTAATGCCTTAAGTATGACACGAAACTGGCTCTCATATCTATTTCTCTACCTCCCCCTCCTCTCTTCTTCTCTCCCTTCCCCTTTCCCTCCCAGCCTATCCTATCCTATCGTACCTATCCCATCCTATCCATCACACCAAAGTGGCTCTCATACACACACACGCACACACACACACATGCACGCATGTGTGCCTGTGTGTATCGTGAGTTTTGCCCCATTTTTACGATCTTTCTTGCCTCTCTTGTTAAGTGAATCACGGCCATTGCTCAGTTAGTAGTATGGTTGTTAAGTGAATCTGGCTTCCCCACTGACTTTGTCCGAAGGTCGCCAACCCCGCAACACTGCAACCGTCATAAAACGCATGCGTCTGAATTTTGATCACCCGACCATGGGGATGCTTACAATGGTCATAAGTGTGAAAAACAGTCCCTTTTTGTAACTTCGAACAGTCACTGAGCGAATGGTTTTAAGATGAGGACTACATGGGAAGTTAGTTTCACATGAGTTGCTTGTTGGTTTTCTAGATTGTCCTGTGCAGGGACTGAGAAATGTCTTTCAGGGCCTCCCTCTCATCTAAGTTGGGACTCTTAAAAACCTTCTTTGTGCACGTGCTGAATTACAATACCGTGTTCTCTCGAGCGCCTAGATTTGGAGTGGCAAATCTCCAAGCAGGTTAGTGTGTCAGGATGTGTGTGTGTGTGTGTGTGTGTGTGTATTTGGCATAAGAGTTCTCTCTCACAGCTTGCCAGTTTCGATGCTCAAGCTTTCACAATTCCTGTTGTTGTTTCTTTGGCGTTGTATTTTTTTTTTTTTTTGGAAAGAGGATGCTTCTAAGTCAATAGCCAAGTTATTGACTTTGGGTGACATCTTTAGGATTTGAAATGTCAAAGGAGGCCAGTCCTCGCTCAGTAAAACTTTGGAAAGAAGAAGCTGCTTAATGGTTAAAACGTCTTCTCCATCGTGCCTCTGTAAAAAAGTGGCCAGGACAGAAGGAGAAAGACGCGTGTGCGGGAAATGCCGGCACTGCTTTGCATGCTTCACGAAGGATGACATGTGGAGAGGCCAGTTCAGATTGTGTTCTGACCCAAGCCTTGTTCAAATCCAACAAACACAAACTCTATATAAAAGCAAGCCTTTTTTTAATGCGGCGCTGGGAATTCAGTGCATTCCCAGCCAAGAAACATTTCAAGCTAATTGTCCGATATCAAAAGCAAGCCCTTTCAAGGTTGCAGAAGGCTGCCAAGAACAGAAGACTAATTACTGATTAAATATCCACTGACAGAAGTTTAAAAAACAAAAACCGGAGTAAACAGGGCTTCAATAAGGACTATGAGTCTAAAGAACTTCTTTGCTTCCTGCAAAGAATACATCCCCGCGGGCTGTTTTTTATCCCTTATGGGAAGGGCCGTCATCTTCCAGCCTTACTCCCGAGTTGCCCTTGCTGCTTCAGCTGTTCTTTCCTTCAAGCAGCCCTGCGCACACACCCACTGGGCACAGGCTCCCCGGGGTCCTTTGCGTCACTGCTGCCAAACTCCACAAGCTCTGAAGGCAGCACTCCGCTCTCTGATAGTCTTGGCCCCATCCCTACATCACACGCAGGTCCCTCGTCCGAGTCCTCTCTATCAGAGACCTCTGCTGTCTGCACCTGCTGCCGGCGAACGACAACAGATTGTTAGTTATCTGCACCCCCCCCGATATTTAGTACTGTTGACCACCTACACAGCTGCAGCCTTGATACTGAATGGAGTATGTCTACACCGTCTCTTTCTAAAATCAGCAGTGATCTCCTTTGTTTTATTAACATTCAAACCAGGTGATTTTTATTACACCACTCCACCAACGCCTTCATCTCTTCCATATAAGAATCTTCCTTGTTGTCCCGGATAAGACCCACTACTGCCGTGTCATCCACATACTCCGCCATAAGCTTCATAGCAGACTTGGCAAAGCCGTCGTGGGTCATGCAAGCGAACAGTTAACGGGTCCAAGGCACAGCCCTGTGGGGAACCCATACTCAAGGAGATGGAAACTTCTCTTCCAACTCACACACCCTGGGTCTACCAATAAGGAAATCAGATAATCCAGTTGCATAAAGAAGTGAGGGTGAAGGTTTGTTCTCCGAGCTTGTGGGTTGGTTTCTGAACGTTTTCGTTACCAGGCGAGGTAACCTCGTCGGCGGAGTTTAGAGGACGTCCGCGGTCTTCCATTTATAAGGGCTGCTTCAAGTGTGGGTGTGTCAAGTGAGGATCTTGGGATGGGTCAGGTGTGGATCTTCAGCCTTGGGATGGGAAGTTACATCAGGTGAGGGCAGTGGTAGGATTCAAACATTTTTACTACCGGTTCTGTAGGCGTGGCTTGGTGGCGTGGTGTGGCTTGGTGGGCATCGCTTGGTGAACATGGTAGGGGAAGGATACTGCAAAATCTCCATTCCCTCCCCACTCCTGGGAGAAGGATACTACAAAATCCCATTCCCTCCCCACCCCACTAATCTGCTTTCCAGCTCCGTTCTCCTGTACAGGGCAACTAAAGAACATCCAGCCGATCAGCTGGGACTCGGGAGGCAGAGAATAGATGGGGTCGGGGCCAGTCAGAGGTGGTATTTGCCGGTTCTCTGAACAACTCAAAATTTCCGCTACCGGTTCTCCAGAACTGGTCAGAACCTGCTGAATACCACATCTGTGTGAGGGTCATTGGGAGGTGAATTGCTGATGGGAGGGTTTGCGTGGGTTGGTTGAGGGTCTGTACCATCTCTGGTTGGCTATATCAGGGGTCACCAACCTTTTGGACCTCAGGGACCACCAAACTCATAATTTTAAATCCCAGGGACCACTAACCGGTTCTGTGGGCATGGCCTAATTTGTTGGTGTGGCTTGGTGGTCATGTGACTGGCTGGGCATGCCTTGTATGTAAATATTATGAATATTTATATAAATAGTGCAATTTTTATATAAAAAAAGCAATTTTTACCCAAAATCAGGCAAAGCAGGCAGGCAGATTGAGTTGCTCACAGAATCACAGATTCATTCAGAAATCTATCTATCTGCCATTGGCTAGCTCAGTCTGTCACATAAAATTTGCTTGCAATCAAACTCACAAAATTAACTCACAACACACCATGTATGTAAATATTGAATTTTTTATTTAAAAAGGAGCAACTTTTACCCAAAATCAGGCAAAGCAGGCAGCTAGATTGAGTTGCTCACAGAATCATTCAATGATCTATCTATCTGCCATCAGCTAGCTCAGTTTCTCAAATTTGCTTGCCATGAGTCTGCACTGAATAATAGAAGCTTCAGTCCTAAGGGAGGTTCGGCTGTGCTTAAAAGCAGAGCCGAAGAGCTAAAGACTAGCTAGAAAGCAAGAGATCCAACCATTTCCTGCTTCCTAGCTAATCTAAATCTTCTGGCAAAGCAGAACAGATGATGATTGGAAAAAGGAAAAAATAGCAGTTTAGAAGGCAAGTTTACCGGGTAAGGAGTGACTGGGCGGGGAGGGTTCCCGCAGGCTATGTGGGCTGCGCAGCCTTGTGTTTCTGCGCAGCCTGGATTAATTGCTTTGTGGGGGGGTGCTCTGGGGGTGAGATTTCTCTGCGGCCCACCAAAATTTTCTTACAGCTCACCAGTGGGGCGCAGCCCACTGGTTGGCGACTGCTGGGCTATATGGTTGATTTGGATTCTGAGGGGTTCGTAGGTTGATTGTGGGTCAGTGTGTCTGTTGATGGGATAGCTTGTGGAGTGCCAGGCTTCGTTGAGCTCACAAGGGTGTCCGATGGTTTTTGTGTTGCTCCAATCAGACTGGTGTTGTTTGATGTCGGTGTGGGTAGAGGGGTTTGGGAACGTGGTGTTTGGCTGCCAACCGGTGTTCGTGGCTCCTGGTTTTTAATCGACATGATGTTTATCCCACATAAAATTGGTTGCAATGGTTGCGGTTGATTTTGTAGATTCCATTGTTTCTTTCATCTTAAAGATTAAACCCTAACGGGCCCAATTTGTTCACCAAATGCCGAGGAGCGATTGTGTTGAACACCGAACTGAAATCAACGAACAGCATTCGCACAGGGGAATTCTCCTTGTCCAGGTGCTCCAAGCTAAGATGAAGCACACAAGAAAGGGCATCATCTATAGAGCGGTTCTTCCGATAAACAAACCGTAATGAGTGAAGTGTAGGGGGAAAGGCATGAAAAAAATATAGTCTTTTACCAGTCTCTCAAAACACTTCATCGTAATGGAAGTGAGTGCAACTGGATGGTAATCATTAAGGCATATAATGATAGATTTTGGGGGAGACTGGCATAGTAATGGCAGTCTTAAAACATGATGGAATCACAGCCTGATGCAACTAAAGATTGAAGATGTCAGTATGAATAGAGGCCAGCTGTCAGCACACTCCCTAAAGCACCATATTTTTTGGACTATAAGATGCACCGGACCTTAAGTTGCACCTAGGTTTAGAGGAGAAAAACAAGAAAAAAATAGTTTTTTGCCTCCCTGGTGTCCAGAAGTACTACGCAGGCCAAAAATGGCCCGTTTTTGGCTTCTGGAGGCCTCCGGGGGGTCCTTTTTTTGTGGGGGTGAAAAAAGTGCATCTTATAGTTTGAAAAATATTATCAGGACCCCACAGCCTTTCGTGTGTTGATTTTCCTCAGGATCTTCCAAACGGCAGTTGTATCAAAGCTGAGCGCCTTTCCCTCAGGATGGGGAATAGCCATTTTTTTGCTGGGACGTTATTTGAGGCCTCACACTGTCCCCAAACCATGTTTAGCTTAAGGATTGCATCTTTCACGTGAAAGCTTTCTACATTCTCTACCAGTTCTTTTGACCTTCTGCAAAAATGCGGGGCGGGGATGTTTCCATTTAAGTAGAAAAGTCTGAAGAGCCATTGTTTTATTGTCTGTAGATGTGGGCCTAGACACGCTTCAGTCTGAAGAGGCTCTAGAGAAACAATGAGGGCTCTGGTCCGTTCAGCTTCTGCTGGGTAGATGAAATTTGTAATTGGGCCAGCGTGGAGTCTAAGCCTTATACCTTTGTCTGGTCAACAGACCTTCTGTTTCTGTCTGTTTCTTTTAGTTTAAATTAATGCAAAAAAAACAACAACCCACCAACACACTTCAGATGGAGAAACAGGGAAACAGAAAGCTCTCTGGCTAGCTCCTATGTCTGGTGGTGTTTTGTTTTTTTTAAAGAAAAAAAATATTAAGGGCTGTTTTATATTTCTAGCAAACGGCCCTTAAAGGAAGAAAAAAAATGGACTGTCTTTGGAATTTTTGTTGCAAACTCAGTGGCTAAAATGCTGAGCGTATCAGTCAGAAAGGTCGGCAGTTCGAATCCCTAACACTGCGTAAAGGAGTGAGCTCCTGTTACTTGTCCCAGCTTCTGCCAACCTAGCAGGTCGAAAGCAGGTAAAAAATGCAGGTGGAAAAATAGGGATCACTTTGGTGGGAAGGTAATTCTGGCCACGTGACCACGGAGACGTCTTTCGACAGCGCTGGCTCTTCCTGCTCTGTAACAGAGATTAGCACTGTCCTCAAGAGCTGGAAATGACTATCATGTAGGTGTGAGGGGAACCTTTACCGTTATCTTACAGTTAGTTGCTCTTGATGTCTGTGGAGATGCTCAATCATAATTTTTGGTGCAGATTACACCTACTTGCTCTTGATGTCTATTGGAGATTGTCAATCATCCAGGGCGTGGCTGACTCCCCATGGGCTTTACCAAAAGGCAACTTATTATTATTTTTCTTTGATAGCTTTTCACTTCTCATCCAAGAAGCTTCAAAGAAAAAAAAAAAAACCCAAGAAAGTCCAGTTGCCTTTTTTGGGAAAAGCATCTTTGGGATAATTAATAGAATACAGAATACCAGAGTTGGAAAGGGACCTTGGAGGTCTTCTAGTCCAACCCCCTGCTCAGGCAGGAAACCCTATATACCATTCAGACAAACAGCTGTTGATGGTTTCTTGGATTAGGGAGATTTGTGATTTTGTATAGAAAATGTGTATCGATAGCAGAAGGTGCAGCCATCTACAAGGTCTGGTCCTCTCGGCTGATAATAAGTGTCTAGATTGTGGTGTGGTATATCCGTCAAATAAATAAGAACTGTTAGCTTACTTTTCATATTTGATGAAGAACCATCTGAAGCTGTAAGCTGAGGGCAGTGATCAGTAATGGTTTGTGATCTGCATTTTATAAAATGTGGCTGATTTAGGTGACATTCAACTCTGGGTAATTGTGTGGAAACATCTATGCTCTTTTCTTGGCAGTAATATGAAGCTGGTTCACTCTTGTCATGGTTGGAACCATTGTTTTGATTTTATGGTAGTCTTCCAACTATATAACAGAACTAACATGTTTCGCTATGAAACTATGTGATTGGGCTTAGTTTTGGGGGAGGAAAATAAAGGGGGAAAAATTCTGCCTCTGCCTACCAGCATCCATCGGTATTCATCTGGCTAGCGTCCTGTCAGTGTGTGAGAGAGTTGAGGCCTGTTTGGAAACTGAAAGAGTATTTGCTGTGTAAGCAAGAAGGAGACAACAAGGAGCCTGGGTGTGGCTTAGCTCAACTGTTCTGTACTAAAGCTGCTTGGTGCTCTGAAACTAAAACTGAAACTCCTCTCCTTTGCTTGTGTTTTGCATTTGGAACAGATTTGTTTTCAGGTGGGGAGGGGGAGTAGAACTCAGCATCAGAGCGTGTTAATCATAATACTGTATATGAAATACTAATACTCTGATGGTCATTTTGAAAAATCTTTTCTTAGTGAGCACCTAGAAGCCAAAAGGAACATACGTGCCAAATTTCAAGTTTGTAGACTTTACAGTTCTGGAGATTTTGTGATGATGCGTGAGTGGTATTTCACATAGATAGATAGATAGATAGATAGATAGATAGATAGATAGATAGGAGTTAAAAGGGATCCTAGAGGTCTTCTAGTCCACCCTCCTACTCAAGCAGAAGACCCCGTACCATTTCAGACAAATGGCCGTTCTGTCTCTTCTTAAAAACCTCCAGTGGCGGAGCACCCACAACTTCTGGACGCAGCCTGTTTTTGCTTCCAAGCCCAGCATGTCTTCACCATTTCCATTTATATTTTTTGGTTCTTTACTTAGATGGATCAAAAAATCCTCTGTAATTGGCCAACGGTTGATGTACTTTGATGTCATCAAAGCTTGGATGAGAACTCAGGCTGTATTTAAAAACACTGCACGTTGACCCTGGTTCTTTCTTTTCTGTAGCACTTCCAGGCTGCCATGTAATCAGTGCAGGTATAAACAAGTCCAATGAATGGAATTGGATGCAAAATTTACGACCGGGTGTCTAGCACTCGAAGGCTTTTGAAGTATGAGGGTAACGCTTGATAAAATATTGGAAGCCAGGAAACGCTGTGTCATTTCAAATAGGCTGGGACCGACTTCATAACTTGCAGAACAAGAGTAAAATATAAACTCGGGAAGCATCATCTAATATGCAAAACACCTGGAGCAGAAATGGTGTAACTAAGAATCCATCTAAATTTCCTTTGTTTCCATACCGTGTGGATCCGAAATGCCTTTATTTCTAAAAGTGAGACAATATCATCTTTTGTCTGAGACTTTACAGACATAAAATAATTCTAACAGGCTAGTGAGGAAAGGGGCAATTGATTTAAGCTGTTTTAATTCCCGTGCAATGCAAGCATCCGACAATCTATTAAACTATTAAATTTCAGTTCTACTCCCTGAACATACTTTTCGATCCGTACTTTCAATTCAATTTGTCCTATCCTCTCATATTTTTAAAGAAAATGACTGTTGGGAAATAATACAATCTGTGTTTATTTGGGAGAGAGAGAGAGAGAGAGAGAGAGAGAGAAAGGATAAGAAATGGAACTTATTAAAGATTGTAGCAGAGAGCTAGAATCTTTTGACAAGTGAAATTCGCAAGTTTTATAGAAATCGTAAATCAGCATTGTGGTTTGGATAAGTTGATACGCTTTTAATGGATTTAAAGAATGATGTGAATCTGCATGATCTTATGGCCTAAAAGATATCACTTTATCAGTTAACTTTTGAAATACAGTCTTCAACTTACAACCACAATTAAGCCCAAAATTTCCATTCTTAAACAAGGTAGTTAAGTGAGTTTTGCCCCGTTTTTTGACCTTTCATGTCACTGTTGTTAAGTGAACCACTGCAGTTGTTAAGTTAGTAATGTGGTTATTAAGTGAATCTGGCTTCCTCATTGACTTTGCTTGTCAGACCGTCGTAAAAGATGATCACATATTGCAACTGTCATAAATATGAGCCAGTTGGCAAGTGTCTGAATTTTGATCGTGTAACCGTGGGAGTTTTAAGTCACTTTTTTCAGCGTCATCATAACTTTGAATGGCCTCTAAAAGAATGATTGTAAGTTGAGGACTTAAAAAGAGATTGGATAACAGTTTATAGGGTTTCCTGGGGGTTGGACTAGAAGACCTCCAAGGTCCCTTCCAACTCTGTTGTTCTGTTCTGTTCTTCCATTCCGTTCCATTCCTTTTCATTGATTGTCCTGTGTCTTTTTCTCTCACCTTCTTATTTTCTGTTTTGATAACTCTGTTTTCAACCCACATCTCTCTAAGCCTTTTAATAAGTTAACCTGTGTGTCTTTCCCCTCAGACAATTAAAAAAACTCAAGACAATTGTTTTGCTGAAAAAAAACAAAAAACCTTGCTACGGTTTGCAAAACTTGATAATAACAGCAGGACCTTTAAAAGTTCCTGAGATTTAAAAGTAAAGAGCATAACGCAATCTGAAAAAAACCCAGGAGCTGGTAGTGACTTAATGTCTCCTGAGTTTACTCGGGTGATAAATAAATATTTATAATGCAAATCTCATCCGGCCAAAAAGATAAAGCGAGAGATTGTGTTTATCTCTGTTTATATTGGTTTTTCTCCTGATGGTGGAGTTTCTGGCGAGGAAGGGATGGTTTTGGTTATAATGTTTTGTTATTCTCCCACTCAGATGAAGAAGGGCTGATTATGAACAAAGCCAAAGCTGTATTTAACACAACTCTGTGAACAACTGGTGCGGGGATGAAAGTTGCTAGTTAGAACGTCAACAAAACCATATGTTTCTTTCAAGAATGAGCGTTTCCTGCTTTATCAGGGCTGCCAATTAACTCCCCCGCACAATATTTGTGCCAATTTTATTTTTTGTGGTGCTTTCTTTTACCAATTAATGTTCTTCTTTTTCAGTCAGATTGATGTCAGTTTTTTAGCAGTTTGGAGTACAAGTAGTCCTTGACTAACAGTCATTCATTTAGTGGCCATCCACATGTTACTGTTAAGGCTTCTGAGACCCTAATTAAGCACAGGCTTAGTTAAAAACAACTCTTGTTTTATTTCAACACTGGGAATTATGTTCATTCCCAGCCTGTAATGAGTCCCAAACTGTCCCTCGAGATAAGCACCCACCTTTCTCTCCTTTGAATTGCTGCCAACTACTAAAGTGCCAAATTAACTGTAAAAAGCCAAATGAAGTATAAAGTCCACACAGAACTTCAAGGATTAATCTGAACGACTTTGCAAAGGTTTCTTCACCTTTGTTAGGAATATAAGTCACCTAACAGGTATTTGGGTTAGAAATATATAAACTAGGATAAACATTTTAGTACTATATCTTTAAGGGAATGCAACAGCATGCAATTGGGTGTGGTTTCTCAAACAGCCGGTTGTTTAGTCTGAGTCTCAGAAGAGAGTGTGAGTGTATCTCTGTTTCCTTCTGTTGGAAAGAGTTGCCATTCCTCCATTTTTCCTAATTGACTGCTATTTCTGGATTTGATGTAAGTTTGTTACTGAACTGTTTTTGACATAGGACTTTGTTATTGAATTATCCCTGGATTGAAAACTGATTGATTTAACTTGTGAATGACTTTGGATTGCTTATTTTGGACTTTGCTGAAACCTTTCTGGAAGTAAAAACCTACATTTACTGTACAGTGTATCTGTGTGCTCTGTGTGCATTATTCCAACACTGCTCTCTATACGTCTCCCTGTATGCGCTCATTCTCCTAATGGGGAATTACCTTAACAACCTTTGCCTGTCCTTTATACCGGGGTCCCCAACCACCGGGCCGTGGACCAGTACCGGTCCGTGGAACATTTTCTACCGGGCCGCCAGTTTGCTGGGCGCCGCCATCTTGTTTTGATGAGAAAGTGCTTCCGGTGAGCTTTTCCAGTTGGAAAGCGGTGTTTGGGTCCTGAAGGAATCCTCGCGCCTTAGTTTCATCGAAGAGGGGGGGCAGCTTCGAACAAAACTAAGGCGCGAGGATTCTTTCAGCACCCAAGGCAAGGCGAGCCGAGCGACCGTCCCGAAGCCGTCCCGAAGCCCATCGACAAAGGTACAAAGGAGGAGTTGAAGGTGGCGGGGAGAAGCAGGGGACGGCTGGCTGGCCGGTCGCTCAGCTCGTCTTGCCTTGTCATGCGTGCTGATGCCATTACCGGGCTGTGGATCATTTTGTGATGCCGGTACCGGGCCCTGGCACAAAAAAGGTTGGGGGCCACTGCTTTATACCTTATGGGAGAGGCAATCACCTCCCAGTTTTACTCCCGAGTCGGCCCTTTTGTCTCAGCTGCTTTTGCCTTCTAACAGCTCTGTGCACACATGCACTAGGAACAGGCTCCCCTTGTTCCTCTGCCTGCCTCGCTGCTGCCAGTCTCCAGAGGCTCTGGAGTCAGCATCCCACTCCCAGAGGATCCTGGCCCTGTCTCTGCATCGGGCCCAGGACCCTCGTCCGAGTCCTCTCCAGGTCCCCGTTCTTCCCCACAGTCCGATTCCGCTGCCGTCTGCACAGGCTGCCGGCGAACCACAACAGTTACAGCAGCATTGAAAAAAAAGCAATTTATAACCATTTTTCACATGACTGTTGCAACATCCCCCCGTGGTCACATGATCAAAATTCAGATGCTTGACAATTTGGTCATATTATCATGGTTGCGCTGTCCTGGGGTCATGTGATCCCCTTTTGCAACCTTCTGACCAGCAAAGTCAATGGGAATTGACTCAAGTAACAACAGTGTTACTAACTCAGGAGTCTTCAAACATGGCAACTTTTAAGATTTGTGGATTTCAACTCCCAGAATTCCTCAGTCATGCTGGCTGGGCAATTCTGGGAGTTGAAGTCCACAAGTCTTAAAAGTTGCCAAGTTTGGAGAGTCCTGCAGTAACTTAACAACTGTAATGATTCACTGAACAACCGTGAGAACAAAGGTCGTATAATGGGGGCAAAACTCATTTAATAACTCTTGCTTAGCAGGGGAAATGTTGGGCTGAATGATGGTCATAAGTCGAGGACTTTCTGTAGCTCTCAACTGGAGGCCATCTGCCCCCCTCTGGTCCATGGTGGCCTTAGGATATTTTTAGGGATCCCTCAGCTAAAAAAAATATGTAACCAGGGGGAGCACAGAAAAGCAAAGTGTACTATATTGCAAACTAGCTCAATA
>NW_020769489.1:279154-311940 GCF_900518735.1 Pseudonaja textilis | reverse complement strand
TTTTTTTCATCCAGAGTACATTTTATTGCAAAGCAAACAGCCCTTGGCTGTGTTGTCTGATTTGTCTACAAATGCAACCGAAGAGTGCATGATGCTAAACGGCAACCAGATCTTTCATGGGTGTGTGTTTGGATATCTGCCTTTGTGAGCTGAATGTCGAGTTTTTCCTTGCCAGAAACTCCCCACATCATCTGGTCTGAAACAGGGTAAAATTTCCTTTGAGTTGAGTTGGATACGTCCACGTCGCTTTCTTGGCAGCCTGGAAATGGTTGTTTGTTGTAGTTTTCCTTTCTGGTTGTTTTTTTTTTTTTTCCAACCTCACAGTCTCTCCTACAGCCTTGGCATAACCTTCCAAGGTCTCATCTTAAGAACTAACCGTGCCTCACCAGCCTACCTGGGTTTCCTGGCTTCCCCTGGTGGTCTGTGTAAATACAGGTAGTCCTTGGATTTACATCCACGACGGAACCCAATTTTTTGTCGCTACGCAAGGCAGTTAAGAGACTTGGCTTATCGGAAAACTGATCATATGGCCCCAGGATGCTGCCACCGTCATAAATGCGAGTCTGTTGCCAAGCATCTGAATTTTGATCCTATGACTGCGGGGATGCTACAAGGGCCGTAAATGTGAAAACTTAACTACAAATCACCTTTTTTTCAGTGCCGTTGTAATTTTGAACGGTCACCTAAAAAACGGTTCTAAGTCGAGGACTACCTCTAAGCAAGTTGACATCTGTCCCGTACAGCAGGGGTGTCAAACTGGATTTCTTTGAGAGCCAGATCAGTATTGTAGTTCTCCGCGGGACGGGGGGGGGGGAGAGTTGGGAGAGGCGGGGAGAGATGGGGCGGACGCCTTCTGCAGCACCCTGTACTCCTCCTGCAGCACTCTGCCAGCCGAAAACGGGCCGCGCGGTAGCCTCGCAGGGCCTCTGGGCGGCCCGATTTTGCCCGACAGAGTTTCTGCTGGAGGCCGGGGAAGCCAAAACTGGGCCATGGGAGGGGAGGGGGGAAGGCACACACATCCCACCCCCCAATTGCCTGTTTTGGCTGTCAGAGGCATTGTGGGGCCCAGTTCTTTGATATTTCCAGGCCGAGCCCCTGCAGGGCAGATTTAAGCACCCCGTGGGCCTTGAGTTTGACACCTCTGCCGTACAGGCAAAGTAAAATAAAAAATGCCGGGTTAGTTTTGCCGTGAGCCACGTATTTCCGTTGCCACTAGATCGGCGATCGTTTGGGGATGACGGTGTTGTGGTTCGGTAGCTATTTGGTGGGGGATCCTTTTTTTCCTCCTAGGTGTGCAGGAGGAGAAAAATGCCCACGGCCGCCCGCCGCCGTCGTCTTTCCCTCCTCCTTCCTTGCCTTCTCGTTGAGTTGAGGTTCTTGCAGGAATGAGCTTTTTCTGCTTGCAAAGCACATTCCTCCAAGCCTCAAAACTCAAGTTTTTGGCAGCAGGCGGAATTGCCTGCTGTTGAAGTCAGAGCCGGGCCCAATTTCACAGTCTTCCTTAACAAAAGCTGAAGGGGGTTGTGGTGTATGCGTGTGTGGGTGGGTGGGGTAGATGGAGACCCTCCTCAATTGTCAGCTGCTTCTCCTCTGACCTTTCAAAGGGCCTTCGGGGGAACAAAGACCCCTTCTGTAACCCCTTGAGGCTGGACAATTTTGTATGGGGCAGACTGGATTCCCTCAACTAGGGATAGCTAATGCATTTTTAACTATTATTATTTTTTTCAGTTTATCTCTTTTCCTTTCTGTCCATATGTGCTAGCTACAGGGTGGATTTGATTTAATCAACTTGATTTAATCAACTTTAAATCATGATTTAAATCTTTAGTAAAAAGGCTTGATTTAAATCATAATATTTAAAGAGCCACTGTCCTCTCTGTCCCGCAGCGGCACCTCCTCTGACCCACTGTTGACTCACCGACAGTCCCATTATTGCAGAATAAACAGCCTCGTGCTATATGACTAAGCTCCATTTCATGCTGAATAAACTAAATTATTAATTTAAAATAGAAAACTATCTTTATTTTTTACTCCAAAAGCATTTTATTAAAATAAATTTGATAAAAATAAAAATAAATCCAATTTAAGTTTGAAAAAATCAGATTTTAACATTATTATTTTTTTAAAAAAAACAAACATTGATTTTTATCCATCCCGGTTAGCTGGCTGTAGCGCCTGCTGACCTTGATGAATTTCAGAAGGTAAATAGGTTTACCAGAGAGAATCCTAGGCGAGGTGAAAAATGTTCCAGAAAAAGACATTTAAAACAACAGCACTCCAGTAATGCTACCAACGATGATTCATAAATAGTCCCTAAACATTGAGTTTGTCTTGAAAAGCACCTTTACTTTTCTACCTCTAGGGATTGGTAATCTAAAATAAAATAGAAAAAAACTTTCTTTTCTTTATTCGAGTCAGAAGGGCTTACAAATTCAAAATAGGTAATAGGTAATAAACACATAGCACGTGAAGAAGTACGTAAAATAAAGGAGACTGAACCTAAATGACATTTGCCAAGTATTGGGCCATGTTGACAGCTTTTTCTCTTGCCAGCATGCGGTCTTTCTCTATATGCTGAAGGAGAATATGTGAGATTATTAAACTGGAAGGGATATTGGAGATCTTCTAGTCCAGTCTCTTCTTAAAAACTTCCAGTGATGGATAGAGCACCTGTAACTTCTGGAGACAAGTTGTTTCACTGATTAATTGTTCTCACTGTTAGGAAGTTTCTGGTTAATTCCAGATTTCTTTCTCTCCTTGATTAGCTTCCATCCATTGCTCTCTTCTTTGTGACAGCCTCTCAAAGACTGGAATCCTGATGTCATGTCACCTACGCCTTCTTTTCTCTCACCTACGCCTTCTTTTCTCTCAACTAGCCCTACCCAATTGCTGCAGCCGCCTTCCTATGTTTTTCCTATGTTTTAGTCTCCAGGTTTTTAATCATCTCAATTGCTCTTCTCTGCCACTTTTTCCAAAGTCTCAACAGGCCCTGAAGAATACAATCCCTCTGTATTTTTATGCATCCTTCCTGTTAAGAATTATCTATAGGAACACAGCTTTTATAAGGATCAGCAACAACTGGATAAAATAATACAGTGGACGGAAGAGAAGATGATAACCAATATATTTAACTTTCTTTTGAATTTTAAAATGGAAGGAGAAATTATCAAAGAAACGATGATAGTCTGGGTAAAAAACTTTGGGTATAGCATTGAATTAGAATATTGGGAAAAATTTGGGGTGTGTGTGAAACTATAAATTAACATTATCAGCAGCATAAAAAGAAAATATATACAAATTGTTTTAAAGATGGCACCTATCCCCCGCTAGACTGGCAAGGATGTTCCCAGCTAGAAGCCCAGAATGTTGGAAATGTAAAAGTAATGAGGGTACCTTTTTCCACATGTGGTGGACATGCCCGGAAGCCAAGAGATATTGGAGTAGAATTAAAAAGTGGTTAGAAGAAATAACAAAACAAAAAAAATTGAATTTAGACCAGAACCTTTTTTAACTGGGAATAATAAGAGGAGAATATACTAAAAAGACAAATGCATCGTCTTGCATGTAACAACTGCAGCTAGAATTGTGTACTCACAGTACTGGAAACAGGATAATATACCACTTGAGGGGACAGTGATAAAAAAGATTTTGGACTGCGTGGAGATGGACAGGCTTACGCTAGAGCAGGGGTCTCAAACTCAATTTACCTGGGGGCCGCTGGAGGCAGAGTCTGGGTGAGGCTGGGCCGCATATGGGATTCCACAAAAAACGTTTAAAAAAATATCCTCAAATGTCATCAACAGTTAATGATTTCTCCAATACATGAACTGTCCTGAACACATGAATGGAACATTGAATGAAGATCGTGAACAGTTCCTCAGAACGTGGCTTCTTCGGCTTACTCCTTGCTGCCAGAGACTTGACAACGCTTCCTCTCACATATCTGAGCCACATTTGGCTTGAGAGAGGAGGCCACTTGAGACCCTCAGTATGGCTTGAAGTTGATCAACAGTAAGTCTGGACCTGTACTTGGACTTGTTAAAGTTCAGGGTGAAGAAGAAGCCACGATGAGGAACGGCAGGCGGGACTTCCTTCAGAGGTCTATTCCCCCTGCGGGCCGCACTAATATTATACTTTCATATCACGGTGGGGGCCACAGGATATCGTCCTGCGGGCCGCAATTGGCCCGCGGGCCGCGAGTTTGAGACCCCTGCCTAGAGTTAAAAGATAGAGGTGAATCAGAGTATTATTGGGTCTGAGACGCCTGGTATACCTGGTTAGATAATAGAAACAAAAATAATACCATAACTAATATGTATATATGAATGTTGACAATGCTATAACTTTGTAAAAAGTGTTTATGTGTTATAAACTGTTGGAAAATGCTTAATAAAAATATATTTTTTAAAAAGGATTATCTATAGGATGAAATATTATCCATAGTGTTATCCACAGGATATTCCAATTCTGAAGGCCCTAGCAATGCTGTGTGTCAACTCATAAAACATTTTGTATACACGTTTTATAGTTGCCATCCGAAAGGGGGGCGGGGGAGGAGGTTCAAAGAGCAGGCGGCAGTGTGGAATCGAAAATACGTTCCATTCATATTTTCTTCAGAGACTGATTAGATGACTGAAGCTTCTGCCATGAAAAAATCTAATTGAGTGATGACTCCCTTGGGGGGGAAAAGCAGAATCAAGGGGGACAGTGAATTACATGTCTCAGAGTCGGTCTAGGTCATGCCGACATGTTGACTTCCAATAAATCCTTTGCAGTTTTGGGAGTTTGACTCGAGACTAATGATTTAATCGGGGTAACTGCCGGAATCCTGACACTCTGCTCAATATCATTTCATTTTGTTTTCTCTCTTTTTTTAAAAAAAAAAACAGGGTCGTAAAAGAGGAAATTTCAGATGACAATGCAAAGCTTCCTTGCTTCAACGGACGAGTGGTGTCATGGGTAAGTAGCCTTCTCATGCTCTGATCCAGTGGTGGGATTCAATTTTTTTTGCTACCGGTTCTGTGGGCGTGGCTTGGTGGTTGTGCCAGGGGGAGGATACTACAAAATTCCCATTCCCTCCCCACCCCACTAACCTGCTTTCCAGCTCTGTTCTCCTGTTCAGGGCAACCAAAGAAGACCCAGCCAATCGGCTGGGACTCGGGAGGCAGAGAATAGATGGGGGTGGGGCCATTTCACCGAAATGACCCTGGGCTGCTTACAACATCATGCAGGTAGTCCTCGATGTATGACCACAGTTGAACCCAACATTTCTCTTGCTAAGCGAGATAGTTCTTTAGAAGTGAGTTTGGGCCCATTTTATAACCTTTCTCGCCACTGCTGTTAAGTGAATCGCTGGTGTTTCTAAGTTAGTAGCACGGTTGTTAAGTGAATCTGGCTTCCCCGTTGACTTCGCTGGTTGGAAGGTTGCACGAGGAGATCATATGACCCCAGGATACTGCAACTGTCATAAATATGAGCCATGTGCTAAGCAGCCAAAATTTTGATTATGGAGAGGTTGCAATGGGCGTAAGTGAAAAATGGTCATAAGTCCCTTTTATCAGTGCTTTGTAAATTCAGTCATTAAGCAAAAGGTTGTAAGTCAAGGACTACCTATAATGTGTTATCTGTATATATAAAAGCGAAATACCCCTCGCGCATCATCACAAAATCTCCAGAACCGTAAAGCCTGCAAACTTGAAATTTGGCACATATGTTCCTCTTGGCCTCTAGATGCTCGCTAAGAAAGGATTTTTTCGAAATGACCATCAGAGCATTAGTATTTTCCATATTATTATTATTAACACGCTCTGATGCTAAGGAGTTCTACTCCCCCCGCCCCACCTGAAATCTGTTCCAAATACAAAACACAAGCAAAGGAGAGGAGTTTCAGTTTTGGTTTTACTTTCACAGCAGCAAGCAGCTTTAGTACAGAACAGTTGAGCTAAGCCACGCCCAGGCTCCTTGCTGTCTCCTTGCTCACATAGCAAATACTGCTTCAGTTTCCAAATGGCCCTCAACTCTCTCACACACTGACAGGACGCTAGCCAGATGAATACCGATCAATGCTGGTAGGCAGGCAGAGGCAGAATTTTTCCCCCCTTATTTTCTTCCCCCCAAACTAACCCCTACCACATAGTTTCATAGCGGAGCACGGGTATCCAACTAGTGTTATCCTAATAGTATGTGCTGTTTTTTTCCCCCTTCGTTCCTTGTCTCGGAAAGAAAGGAAGAAAAGCGTAGTAGCGCACCTTTGCCTTGGGCACAAAAGAATCATCACATCTGTTTACCTGTCCAGTGTTCGACTCACTGCAGGTTGCCCAAACGCAGCATCACGTTGGGCTGCTTACTTAACCTGGTTTGTCTGAAGTTAAATCCGACCCAATGACAGCAGTAGGAGGATGGGAAGGTGGCTGAATTGGAAGGAGGACGCATGTGGCATTACGGATTGTGGGGAGGATAAACTTTGGGTGGTTTCCTGGTTCCGCAACTGGCTTCAGTGTCCTTCGAAAGAGGAAAAGGCTGCTCTGCCTCACCATATCCAAACACAGGCTTGTCTGCGGTTTGATTTGGCGGTTTCTGCTGATTTGAAATTACAAGTGGTCCTCGGCTTACGACACAATTGAGCCCAACGTTTACGTTGCCCTAAGGGAGAAGTTTTTAAAGTGAGTTTCGCCCCATTTTACAACCTTTCTTGCCACAGTTGCTACGTGAATCGCTGCAGTTGTTACATTGGTAACACCGTTGTTAAGCGAATCCGCTTGACTTTGCTTGTCAGAAGGTCACAGAAGGGGATCACAGCACCTCACCATCATAAATGGGAGCCAGTTGTCAAGCATTTGAATGTAAATCCCGTGACCGTGGGGAACCCTGCAAGTGGCCGTAAGTGTTAAAAATGGTCGCAAGTCCCCTTTTTTCAGTGCCGTCATAACTTAGAATGGTCACAGAACAAATAGTTGTAAATCAAGGACTATCTGTAACTGGCTGGGGATCACCTCTCCTGCTTGGATCTACTCCTGATAGGACAAAAGCTAGAAAACCATTTTTTTTTCAAAAAAATCTTCTTGGAATCCAGATTGCTAGCTCAGAGTTCACTAGATAAGAGAATGACAGTTGACTCTTGATTTAGTTATTCTGTTTATTTATTTGATTTCTGTAGCCGCCTCTCTCAGCAAATGACTGGGCAGCTCTGGGAATTGGGTGAATTGCAGTAGTCAGGAACTAAGAAGCTGTTTTAAAACAGCAAAACCAGTGTTAGAGGAAGTGGCAGTGTCTGGAGTTGGGAATTTTGTCAAATCTATCCAGACAGCCCAAGAAGCAGGCAGGGATTAAGGGTGGGAGTCCTCGACTTAACGACCAGAATTGAGTCCCACATTTCTGTGGCTAAGCAAGGCAGTTGCTGAGTGACCCAAAGGAGTTTTTTTTTTCAAGAGGCAACTGGACTTTCTGGTTTTTCTTTGAAGAGGTTTCGCTTCTCATCCAAGAAGCTTCTTCAGCTTCAAGAGTCCAGTTGCCCCTTGAAAAAAACACCTTTGGGACAACCATGACTGAGAATCTCCATAGACGGTTGTTAAGTGAGTTTGCCCCATTTTACGACCCACTTTGGCCATAGTTGTTAAGCTGTCGTGAAGATTCCCTGCAGTTGCTAAGTGAATTGGGCAGTTATTAAACTATTTTGGCTTCCCCATTGACTTCACTTGTTAGCATCGACTGGGAAGGAGCCCATTGGTGATCACACGACCCCAGAACACTGCACTTGTGATAAATACATGCCAGTGGCCAAGTGCCAAAAATCTTGATCACATGACCATGGGAAATGATGCTGCAACTATCGTAATCGTGAAAGCTGGTCATAAGTCACTTTTTGGGGGTGCTGTTTTAACTTCCATAGTCACTAAACGGATGGTTGTAAGTCTGTCTGTAGCTGGAATTGACCTCAGGCAAGTTGGTGGATTGATTTGTTGAATACTGTAAAGAGAATGAATGCAATCCTTAAGAACCATTCATTTCCTAAAGGAATGGTTCTTGAGGATTGCATTCATTTTCTTGAATGAATGGAAGGGACCTTGGAGGTCTTCTAGTCCAGCCCCCCGTTCAAGCAGGAGACCTTATACCAGTGATGGCGAACCTTTTTGGCACCGAGTGCCCAAATCAGAACATGCGTGCATGTGTGTGTATGTGCGTGGGCCAGAGTGCTGGAAACCCATAGACTAGCTGGTGCATGCATGCCTGTTTTTTTGGCTGTTTTTGGCCGTTTTGGGGGCTGTTTTCAAGCCGTTTTGGGGCCATTTTTCAGGCTGTTTGGGGGGGCTGTTTTCTAGGCCATTTCAGGCTGTTTTTTCGACCCCAAAACGGCCTGAGAAAGGCCTATAGAATGGCCTGAAAAAGACTCAAAAACAGCCCCAAAATGGCCGTTTTGCGGGCCATTTTCCAGTGCTCCGGCACCTGCAAGGACCAGCTGGGCAGCGCACATGTGTGCACCAGAAACCAGAAGAGCAGCTGGCAATGGTGCGCATGCCCAAAGAGAGGTCTCTGCGTGCCACCTCTGGCACACATACCATAAGTTTGCCATCACGGCTCTATGCCATCTCAGACAAGTGGCTGTCTCTTCTTAAAAACCTCCAGTGAGGCAGCCACCACAACTTCTGGAGGGCAGCTGTTCCACTGGTTAATTGTCCTCACTGTTAGGAAGTTTCTACTTAATTCCAAGTTGCTTCTCTCCTTGATTAATTTCCCTCCATTGCTTCTTGACTTGCCTTCTGGTGCTTTGGAGAATAGATTAACCCCCTCCTCCTTGTGGCAGCTCCTCAAATACAGACTGCTATCATGTCACCCGTGGTACTTCTTTTATCTAGACTAGCCAAATGCAAATCTTGCAGCCTATTCTGACCCAAACCTGGTTCCAAGAGTACAACTACAAGACAAAGGCAGCAGTATAACCTTTGTATGTTTCAGCTATGAATCCTGTTTCTTCACAGATAAAAAGGTGCTTCCAACTAATTAGCTCCGACAAGAAAGAGCCTTGCCAAGTTTTTTCAAGTCTGCCAAAAAAACAACAGATAAGAAATACTGTAGTTTACAAGAGTCTTCAAATACCAACTGTAATGTCCACGAGGCTGAGTTCAAAACGTCTTTGCCTTCTGCAAAGTATGTTCGTTCACAGCTGGCTTTTATCTTCTTGAAGGAGGGGCCATCACCTTGCAGCCTTACTCCTGAGTCACCCGTGCTGTTGCAGCTGCTCTTTCCTCCGAGCAATCCTGTGCACGCACGCACTTGGCACGGGCTCCTCGGGAACCTCCTCATCACTGCTGCCAGCCCCCACAATCTCTGAAGGCAGCAGTCCACTCCCTAATGGTCCTGGCCCCTCATCTGAGTCCTCGCTCTCAGCCATCCGCAACCTGCTGCCAGCTTACCACAACACAGCCATTCTTCATATGTTTTTATCGCCAGGCCCATAATACTCTTAGTTGGTCTTCTATGCACTTTTTCCAAAGTCTCAACATCTTTTTTGTAATGTGCTGACCAAAACTGGTTGCGGTATTCCAGGTGTGGCCTTACTAAAGCTTTATAAAGTGGTGCTAATACTTCATGTGATCTTGATCCTATGCCTGTTCAGACAACCGAGGATTGTATTAGCTTTTTTTGGCTGCTGCTGCTGCTGCTGCACACGGCCGGCTCATATTTAATTGATCGCCCATTGGGACTTCAAGGTCCCTCTCACAGCTACTGTTTTTGAACCATGTTTCGCCTGATCTGTACTTGTAGCCTTGTTTTTGTTTTTCCTGCCTAAATTTAACATCAAAGTTACAATGGGCTTCCCTCACGCTTATGACCGTCACAACAAAGGCCATGTCTTTACAATTTGGACACGTTGAAGATGATTTCCATTTACCAGCGGTTGCAGCATCACGACTGCTGTCTCATCATTATGGTTTGTGACATTCCCGACTGGTTTCCGACATAAAAACATCAATTGAGGAAGCTGGATTTGCTTAACGACTGTGGTAAAAACTATCATAAAGTCGGGTTTGGTCACGTGACGACTCGCTTCACAGCTGCGCCCAACTTATGACGGATAGTCCAGTCTCGGTTGTGGTTGTAAAGGTGAGGATTACCTCTACAGATACTCCTCGACGTATATCAGTTCATTTAGGGATCGTTCAAAGTAACCACATCACTGAGAAAAGGGACCTAGGACCGCTTTTCACCCTTGCAGCCATTACGGCATCTCCAGGGTCACATGATCAAAGGCTCGGCAACTGACTCCTATTTGTGACGGCTGCAGTTTCCCGGGAGTCATGCAAAATCCCCTCACGCGACCTTCGGTCAAGCAAAGTCAGTGGGGAATCCAGATTCGCTTAAGAACCGTGTTGCTAATGTAACAAGGGCAGCGATTCACTTAAACGGCTGGGGCAGGGGAGGCCGTAAAATGGGGGCAGAGCTCAGTTAACCACCGTCTCCCTTAGCAACAGGAATCTTGGGCTCAATTGTGGTTGTCCCTCGAAGACTCTGACAGTACTTTTTCTCGCTGTCCTCGCACCCTTACAATCTTGAGGCCCTTAGATCCTCCCCCCCCCTTTCCCTCCACCATGAATCATTGATTAGTGATGACTTAGCAGTTGTACAAAGATTGTGTGTGTGTGTGTGTGTGTTGTAAAACCAGGGAGAATAGGAAGTTCCCGAGACACAACCAGCCGTTAAACTTTCTGCAGTTAAACCTTTCTTGCCCTGTGAAATGTTTTCTTGTTCGTGGGTGACTTTTTAACAAAAGAACGGTTAGGGTTTGATTGTACGGTGCTTTGAAGAAGGCCAAATTCGAAGCCTGTGCAAACCGAGAACCGACACACCAAAATGTTGTAAAAGTGTAGAACCTGATGGGGCGGGGGGGTCAAGGTCTCTTTGAAACCTCTTCATTGCAACGTGGCAGTGGGGAAGAATAAGAGGGTCAGAAGGCACGGGACATTAAATCCACCCTGCTTGGGATTGATTGCGTGGTCTTCCTTCACGGGGGCTCAGTTGGCTATCCATGCCATGGATGCAGTTTTTTATAGAGCTTGAGCAGGAATGTAGAAGAAGAGGTAATTTCCCCCTCCGTGTATTTTATTTATTTCTGTTATTTCTAGAAGAGAATATTTGTAGCTCAGGGTTGAAATCTGAGGTCCTTGGTGCTCTCTGAGCATGATAGTTTCCTTGCAGATGTTCCATGACCCAACTAGGTAACATCATCAGTGACATAAGGGTGGAGGAGGAGGAGGAGGAGGGGAAGGAGAAGGAGGAGGAGGACTTTGGGATCCTTGGTGCCCTCTGACCTTGGTTGTTTCCTTGCAGTTTCCTTCATTACCCAATGACGTAACATCATCCGTATTATCAGTGATATTTTGCAAGAACCCCGCCTTGTCTTTTCTTCGAGAAGAAAAATTTTCTTATCTCTTCCCAGTTGGCTTATCTTCTGTAAACTTTTTCTCCTTCCAGCTGGTGTCCGCGGAGGGATCTCATTCGGATGCTGGATCCGTCTGTGCCGAAAGTCAACCGGAATTGCCACCCTCCATCGAGCGAACTGGCGGCATTGGAGATTCCAGGCCTCCTTCGTTTCAGTGAGTGAAGTAGCAGCGAATGCAAGGAAGAAGCAGAAAGTTGTTACGTTTTAGATCAACGGCCTTCAAATTTGGCAAGTTTTAAGACTGGTGGACTTCGACTCTCAGAATTCCTGAGCTAACATGACTGGTAGAGGAATTCTGGGAGTTGCAGACCACACATGTTAAAGTTGCCAAGTTTGAAGACTCCTGTTTTAGATGGTGAACATCTTGATCCTGGAAATATTGGCTGTTTTTTGCAATATAAATAGCCCGGACAGTTCCCTAAATTTGGTGTCATATTGATCTGTATCAGAGGTCTCTAACCTTGGCAACTTTAAGACTTGTGGACTTCCTCAGCAAAGCTGGCTGAGGAATTCTGGGAGTTGAAGTCCACAAGTCTTAAAGTTGCCAAGGTTGGAGACCCCTGATCTCTATGGATTTATTACTGACCCAAAAGGTATTCATTGGATACCAAACCTGACATCAGATTTTAAATATACTGAAGATCTTGGAGCAAAATCTGTTGGACCGTTGAATCAGTGGCCTTATAAGTAGTCCTTGACTTAACAACCATTCATTTAGTGACTGTTCAAAGCTACGACTGTTTTTCACCCTTACGACCGTTGCAGCATCCCCATGGTCCCGTGATCAAAATTCAAGAGCACGGCAACTTGACTCACAGTTACGATGGTTGCCGTGTCCCGGGATCATGGGGATCACCTTCTGACCAGCAAAGTCCACGGGGAAGCCAGATTTACTCAACAAACTGTGCGTTACTAACTTAACAAACTGCAGCGATTCAGTTAACAAGGAATGGGGTGAAACTCACTTTAACGGCTGCCTCGGTTAGCAGTGGAAATTTCCGGGTTCCGTGGTGGTCGTAAGTCAAGGACTACCCGTCTGTATTATGATTTGTTTCCTTTTTAACACGAGGGTGGGGAAGATGGGTGGTGGTGCAGCGTGAAGCGGTGGGATCCAGAGTGATTTGCATATTTGCTGCACGGCTGTGTCGGCCAACAGGACATCTGGATGGTAGCTTGCCTAGAACAGAGTCACCCATTTGCTGGGGTTTTACTCAGGGGTGTAGGCTGCTGAGGGGCGTTCTCAGGGGTTCAGGAGAGCCCCTAGCTAAGATTCTGTGCAGTTTGGAGAACCCCCAGTGTCAGGGCTCCGGTGGTTACCCCCATTTAAATCATGAGTCTCTAGCCGAAATTCCAAAACTTAAAGAAGATTTATTAGGAGTAAACATGCCTACGCTGCCTGGGTGTAGCCGACTGTGAGACACATCATTCATTGTCACCCTTGACCCTGGTTTTCCCCCACCCCCTGGGTGTATCATAATTCATATTCCCCAATGGGACACATCCATAGCCAAGAGTCATCAATCATGTTCTCCAATTAGTATTTTGCGCGGCAGAAACTTCGGTAGCCTAGAAACTCTCTATGAAAACATTTTGTGATGACCCAGAGCGTAACACAAACATAACAAAATCCAAAACGTAAATACATGTCCTTTAATGCCTCCAACTTGGCCCCACTGTTCAGTAATACTCAGTTGGAGATAAAAACGTACTCAAAAATATTCTTCAAAAGAAAGCAATACAGTCCGAATTTAATGAGCAGATAGAGGTGAAATAAAAAAAAAACCAAACAAACTACAATGACGAAATTTCCACAATGGAACAGAAGTATTTACCAAATTCAAGGAGATAACAAGGCACAGTCTGTTGGAAGGACGCCAACCAAGATAACTTCAGACCAAAATAAAACACGCTTTGCTTCTGGCAACCTGTGTTTTAACCGTCTCTCTTATATACTCATCTCCCCAGCTGCAACCAATGAGGAGGATCATGGCCGCCTCCTCTCTCGCAAGCCAAGTTGTTGCCTTCTCTGTCCCTCCCAGTGTGTCCTAGGATGCAGAGGGGATGGTCCTGGTTCTTCCTCTGACTTCTCAGCTAGCCTCTGCCCTTCCCCAGCCTCCTCCACAACCTCTGGAGCCACACCTCCACTCCCTGTCGGATGTTCCTCCTCTCCCTCAGTGTCCGACTCTACCAAGGGCATGACACATTTATAGAATGTAGTTTCTGTTTTGCAAACAGCTATACTGCTCCCCCTTCCCTTCCTGCTGGCAACTCCAGAGAAATATTTTATGAGTTGACACTCTAATCCCACTACTGGTTGCCCCCCCCTCCCAGGAGTCCCCGCGTGGAAGCGCAGGGTGCGTACGGAGGCTCGGGAAGGGCGAAAACGGGCCTCCCGGAAGTTCAGGAAGGCAAGTCTCAATGAAAGCCTCCAGAGCCTGGGGAGTGTAAAAACGCCCCTCAGGAGGCTGACTAGGCCACGCCCACCATGGCCACGCCCATCCAGCAACCGGTCAGAGAACCCTTTGCTAAAATTTTTGAAGCCCACCGCTGGTTTTATTACCTACTGAAATAATGTGGGGTTTTTTTTGTCTTGCAGCCCAAATAGCGGGGGAAGCAGAGAGAACCTGGACAATGAGACGGAGACAGACTCTGTGGTGTCCGTTCAGAGGGAACGGCCACGCAGGAAGGAGGGTCCTGAGCACGGTGAGGATTCCCCACCCCCTTTGAAATCAAAACTGTGTCTGTGTTCGCACAACGAGTTTCGTTGTGCTAAGTCCTCATTTACTCGATTCGTCCCTGAGGCTGGATTGCCCCCAATTGATAAGCTAAAGTGCAATTGGTGAGTTTGGAAAATGGGTGAATTTAGCCTTCAAGTCGTCGTTTCTTACCGTGTTTCATATTGATATACGGTCTAATGTTTTTAGCCATTTATAGTTCCGTTTTGGTTTATTTTATTTTATTTTATTTTTTAACTGGTTGTCGTCGTATGTTTACCCAAGGTTGAGTTCTTTGATTTGGATGGCCTTATCAATCCAATAAATATTAGAAGAAGAAATAGAATATGTTTTCAGACCGGCTTGGATCTCCTTAAAAGAGATGCCTTGCGATGCCTTGCCCCTCTCAAGACAGAAGGTGCAATAGAAAGAGTGAATAAGCAAAATGGGCCGATTTAATTTGTACACAGTACTTTTTTCACAAAGAAAAAAAGTCCGTCTCTGTTTCCTCCAGCCCCTAGGGTGAACGGGATGACCAAGGGAGACCGTCGGCGGGAACTGGGGGGCTATGAAAGCTCCTCCACCCTGATGAGTAGTGAACTGGAGACCACCAGCTTCTTTGATTCCGATGAGGATGATTCCACCAGCAGGTAAGGAGAGAGCAAGAAGATGAAATTGCTCTTGTAAATGATGCTGTAGATCGGGGGTCTCCAAACTTGGCAACTTAAAGACTTGTGGACTTCAACTCCCAGAATTCCTGAGCCAGAATAGGGTATTTCTGTCTAAATATCTATCTCAGGGATGTCAACCTTGATTTCATTGAGGGCTACATCCAGGTTGTGTTTGACCTTGGAGGGCTGGGTGTGGGTGTAGCCCTGATGAACGTGGCCAACTTGTGTTGTGAGCACCTGTGGTCACTGAGTTGCTAAGGAGGACTTCCCTGAGACCCTCTGTTGTAGTTCGCCAGCAGCTGGTGCAACCTGCAGCGGAATTGGACAGTGGGGAAGAACGGGGACCAGTCAGGGAGTCTGGAGAGGACTCGGACGAGGGTCCTGCGTCCGATGCAGAGAGGAGGAGTGGGCTGCTGCCTTTGGAGTCTGGCAGCACGAGGCAGAGGACGCGGCCTGTTCTCAATGCACGTGTGCGCAGAGCTGCTAGAAAGCAAGAGCAGCTGAAACAAAAGTCTCGGGAGTAAGGTTGGGAGGTGATTGCCCCTCCCATAAAAGATAAAAGTCAGGCCAAGATGATGAAACCTTTGCAGGAAGCAAAGTAGCTCAATTGGTTCAGAGTCCTCCTTGAAGCTCTTTGTACTTCGGTTGGGTTTTTTTGTACTTCGGTTGGTTTCTTTTCTAGTTAATTTGATACTTCTGTTTTTGGCAGCACTTCACAGAACTGAAAGGTGTGTGCTTATCTTGGGGGACTGTTTGACTGTTAATTCCTGCTGGGAATGAAAACAATTCCCAGCATTGCAATAAAATAGGTTTTGTTTTTAAATTACATTTGTGCATAATTATGGTTTACAAAGCCTGGGTCAGAACACCCTCACTCTCATATCCTTCCTTCCTTCCTTCCTTCCTTCCTTCCTTCCTTCCTTCCCTCTCTTTCTTTCTTTCTTTCTTTCTTTCTTTCTTTCTTTCTTTCTTTCTTTCTCTTCCTCCCTCCCTCCTTCTTCATTCTCCTTTCTTCTTCCTTCCCTTCTTTTCTTTTTTTCCTCTTCCCTCCCTTCCTTCTTTCTCTTTCCCTTTCTCCTTTCCTGTCCCTTGTTTGCTCATTATTTTATAATGGAGTCGAGGATGGTATCTGAGATGGTACTCTTTTGTAAGGGGGGTGGGGGGGTTTCACCGAATAACTCGTTTAACTTCTCATCCAAGAACCCAAATGTGATGCCCTCCCTCGCACCTTTTTACTGCTTCCTGATAAGCAAACTCCTGATTCTTCCTCTGCTGCTCGTCTTGTAGGTTCAGCAGCTCGACAGAACAAAGCAGCGCCTCGCGCCTTATGAGGAGACACAAACGCCGTCGGCGGAAACAGAAAGTAGCCCGAATTGAAAGGGTGAGAGGCCTGACTGGGCGGTTGGGGATGAGGCAGTGCCACAGACAGAGGGGGTAGAAATAATATCACGTGAAGCGTTCATACTGCTTTATAAGGCCTTGGTAAGGCCACACTTGGAATATTGCACCCAGTTTTAGTCACCATATTGTAAAAAATGATACAGAGATCTTAGAGGGCACAGAAGAGCAGCAAAGATGTTTACGGGGCTGGAGGCTAAAACAAGGAACAGATGCAGGAATTGGATATGGCTAACCTAGTGAAAAGATAGAAGTATAGGATGGAAGGGAAGGGAAGGGAAGAGAAAAGAAGAGAAGAGAAGAGAATTAGAATTCTTTATTGGCCAAGTGTGATTGGACACACGAGGAATTTCTATTGGTACAGATGCTCTCAGTGTACATAAAAGAAAAGATACATTCATCAAGAGTCAAGAATCATCAGGTGCAACACTTAATAATAGTCATAGGGTACAATAAGAATAGAATAATATAATATTATATTATAATACAATAGAATATAGAATAGAATATAGAATAGAATAGTAGAATTCTTTATTGGCCAAGTATGATTGGACACACAAGGAATTTGTCTTGGTGCAAATGGTCTCAGTGTACATAAAAGAAAAGATACATTTGTCAAGAGTCAAGAATCATCAGGTACAACAGTTAATAATAGTCATAGGATACAAATAAGCAATCAAAACATACTAGGAAACAGTCCATATAAATCATAAGGATGCAAGTGACAAAGTTACAGTCATGCAGTCAGAAGTGGGAGGGAGATGGGCGATAAGGAGTGATGAGAAGATTAATAGTGATAGTAGTGCAGGCTTTGTAAATAGTTGGACAGAGTTGAAGGAATTAGTTTTTTAGCAGAGTGACGGCGTTCAGAAAAAACTCCCCTTGTGTCTAATTGTTCTGGCATGCAGTGCTCTGTAGCGTCATTTTGAGGGTAGGAGTTGAAACACTTTATGTCTGGGATGTGAGGGGTCTGTAGATATTTTCCCAGCCCTCTTTTTGACTTGTGAGGGGTCTATAGATATTTTCCCAGCCCTCTTTTTGACTTGTGCAGTATACAGGTCCTTGATAGAAGGCATGATTGTTGTCTTCCAAAATTTTGAGGGTCTGCCACAAGGAAGAGGGAGTCAAGCTCTTCTCCAAAGCACTTGAAGGCAGGTCAAGAAGCAATGGATGGAGATGAATCAAAGAAAGAATATAGAATTAAGAAATTTCCTGACAGGGAGAACAATTAACCAGTGGAACGACTTACCTGCAGAAGTTGTGGGTGCTTCCAGCACTGGAGGTTTTTAAGAAAAAATTTGGACAACCATTTGTCTGAAATAGGATAGGCTTGAGCCAGGGGATGGACTAGAAGACCTCCAAGGTCCCTTCCAACTCTGTTATTCTGTTGTTCTTCAAATGACTTTGCGAGTCTTGGGGCTTCTATAAATGTGTAGGGAGAGCCTTGAAAGGGCATTTTATCCCCATCTTTTCCCCAGTGGTGGGACCTAAAACCCGACCTGTCAGTTCTGATCGGGGAATCTCACATGCCTTCTTATCTCATCCTCTCCTTTCCTTGCAGTCTTCATCTTTTAGCAGCATCACTGATTCCACCATGTCGCTGAACATCATCACCGTTACGCTCAACATGGGTGAGTCCAGACGGCTGCTTGGAGGTGGGCCCAGGGCCAAAACTTAGCAGGCAGATGCAAGATAACCTGCTGAACATTGGGAAGTGACAATTTAGCATGGAGAAGGCCTTTGGAGAAGGGCCTTATTTTAATTCTCCTGATCCGATATAGATAGTCCTCAACTTACGACCACAATTGAGCCAAAACATTTTTATTGCTAAGCAATAAGTGAGTTTTGCCCCATTGTGGCGCAGTGGTTGGAGTGCAGTCCTGCAGGCTAATTCTGCTGACTTGCTGCTGCCTGCAGTTTGGCAGTTCATCTCCCCAGGCTCGAGGTTGACTCAGCCTTCCACCCTTCCAAGGTGGGTAAAATGAGATTGTTGGGAGCAAGAGCTCTGTAAACTGTTTAGAGAGGGCTGTAAAAGCACTGTGAAGCAGTATTTAAGTCTAAGTGCTATTGCCCTTCCTTCCTTCCTTCCTTCCTTCCTTCCTTCCTCCCTCCCTCCCTCCCTCCCTGCCTCCCTCCTGTGGTGGAACAGTGGTTAGAATGCAGTATTGCACGCTAACTCTGCCCACAGTCTGAAGTTCGATCCTGACCGGCTCAAGGTTGACTCAGCCTTCCATCCTTCCGAGGTGGGTAAAATGAGGACCCAGATTGTTGGGGGCAAGAGGCTGACTCTAAAAACGTGCCTAGAGAGGGGCTGTAAAAGCACTGTGAAGTGGTATTTAAGTCTAAGTGCTGGTGCTATTTTACAGCCTTTCTTGCCACAGTTGTTAAGTGAATCACTGCACTCGTTATAATGAATCTGGCTTCCCCCGTTGCTTGCCAGAAGGTCGCAAGGGGGGAATCATGTGACCCCAGGACATTGCAGCCAACATAAACACGAGCCCATTGTCCAGCATCTGAATTAATGGATCTTGTGACTATGGGGATGCTGCAATGGCCGTAAGTGTGAAAAGTGATCGTAAATCACTTTTTTTCAGTGCTGTTACAACTTTTGAGCGGTCACTAAATGAACTGTAGTCAGTCGAGGACTACCTGTACCTAATGTTCATTTCTTTAAGCTAGATCACAAATGATTGAATAGACCAAGTAATAGACCGGTTGGCTTGGGTGATGTTCTAACTGCATACCTCCCTTTTTCTGCAGAAAAATACAACTTCCTGGGCATCTCCATCGTTGGGCAAAGCAACGAACGTGGTGATGGAGGCATCTACATTGGTTCCATTATGAAGGGAGGCGCAGTGGCAGCTGATGGAAGAATTGAACCTGGAGACATGCTGCTGCAGGTACCTCTTTTATGGAACACCTGAGCTCATGTTCAGGGGATCAATAAGAAACATCAACAAGGTTACCTTCAAGTAGTGAGAGGAGTTGAATGTCAACTCATAAAATATTTCTAGGGACTTTTTAGGGTTGCCAACAGAAAGGGAGCGGGGAGCAGTGCAGCAGCTTGCAAAACTGAAACTGCATTCCATAATTTTCAACGATAGTAACTAGGTGACTCAAGTTTCTGTCGCGCAAAATTCTAACTGGAGAGTATGATTGATGACTCTTAGCTATGGATGTGTCCCATTGGAGAATATGAATTATGATACACTCAGGGGAAAACCAGGGTCAAGGATGACAGTGTATCATGTGTCTCAGAGTTGGCTACACCCAGGCAATGCTGGCATGTTAACTCCCAATAAATCCTTTTTGAAGTTTTGGAAGTTTGGATTGAGACTCATGATTTAAATGGGGTAACTGCCGGAATCCTGACAGCAGTGAGTTAAAAAAGGAGAACAGGTGCTTTGCTCGTGCCTAGACTCAAGGAAGAGCAGTGTTGGTCAATCCTGGCCATTTTTAAGATGTGTGAATTTCAGTTCCCAGAATTCCCCACAGTTGGCGAATTCTGGGAATTGAAGTCCACACATCTTAAAGTTGCCAAGGTTGAGAGATATTGTGTAGGAGCACGGGAATGAAGATTTGACTCTCTCCCATCTTTTGTTGGTGACTTGTGCTTAAGGCATGGACAGTGATGGCTCATTTGCCTTTCGTGGCTGCAGTTAGCTTGTGAAAACTTGTATAAATGGTGTCATTTGGACTGTGTGAGTATAGCTGTAGAAACACGTAGTCCGTGGGCTGATCAGCAAGGGTGAAAGAATATTAATCTGGAAGCAGATACAGATTTTCCAGGTGGGTCTGGGAAAGTAAAAATAAAGTCTCCATCAAGGCCACTTCCCGATGACTTCAGGAATGTGTCCATGAAGGTTTTTTTTTTTTTTTAAGCAACCATACAGAAGTGGGATTTTTCTTAACTTCCTAGTCCAGATTACATCCTTGGCATTTCCAAGTAGCCCCCTGTTCAGATATTAAGTCTCATCAGTGCTTAGCTTTCAAGCTCTGAGAAGGATGACCTGGTACAGGTCTACGAGAACTTGCCATGGCCAACTCAATCATGACCAACTCGCATGGTCAAATTGCCTGGCCAACTCACCACGGGACAAGAGTGGAATAGATTCATTAAAAGGATGCCAAAGGGGGGACAAAAAATGAAATGTGAATGACAAAAATGAAAATATTTTAAAACTTATGTTAAATAATTGAATTGTTGAATTGTCCCGTGACGAGTTGGCCGTGGCGAGTTGGCGCATTCTGCTTGCTGCTGCTCTGTGTTGGGAAGCTGGAAGGGAGGGGGCTCCTCTAGGTAGGAGTAGAGACATTCAAATTTAGATTATGTTTGGGGGAGGAAATGTCTGTGATCAAATCTTGCATGTATATCTCTTGTTCCCCAAGGGAAGGAAGATAATGGCAGATTCTTGTAATACACATGATCAACAATAGAATAGTTACTTGGGGCTGTCCACGAGTGGTTCTAGTTGCTTGCGCCTTGACATTACCTCAGTTGAGGATATGGATCTACCCAGCGTTGAGTTTTTTTTCCTGACAACTCCATGTCTTCTTACCTCATCCTCTTTCATCTTTGATTTACCTTTGCAGGTGAACGATACCAACTTTGAGAACATGAGCAATGATGATGCCGTACGAGTGCTGAGGGAAATTGTGCACAAACCGGGGTAGGTCCTCTCTTCGGCCTCCTTGGTTCCAGTTTCCTTTTGATGCAGGCTTGAATGATGTACAGGTAGTCCTCCACTTACGACCACAATGGAGCCCAACATGTATGTGGCTAAGTGAAAAATGTGTTAAGTGAGTTTTGCCCCATTTTACAACTTTCCTCGCCACATTTGGTTAAAGCCCTCTGTTTGAACGGCTCCTCTCTTGTGTCCTATCTTAAAATGGTTGGCCCAAAGGTGCTTTTTCAGGAGGCAACGGGACTTTCTTGTTTTTTTTTTCTTTTGAAGACTTTTCGCTTCTCATCCAAGAAGCTTCTTCAGCTCTGACTTGGGTGGTGGGGAACCGAAGGATTTATACTCCTTGAAGACACAGCTGGTCATTTGCATCCTTTTAGAGGGTTGTTGAGGCCACTTGGAGGGTTATCTGGGTCCTCAGGGTCACCTGAAGATGCCAATGGCCAGGATTTGCAGACAAGGATTTATACTCCTTGTCTGCAAGGGGTACAAATCCTTCCATTCCCCAACGTCCTGTCAGAGCGGAAGAAGCTTCTTGGATGAGAAGCAAAACGTCCTCAAAAGAAAAAAAACCAGGAAGTCCAATTGCCTCCTGAAAAAGGACTCTTGAGGAAAAACCGTGAGCTGGATGACGAACACCAAAATGGTTCTTGCTGTTAGTGAGGAGCCATGAGGTAACAGTCCAACAAATAATGAAAATAAACCATAACAGGTTATCGTTTTGTGAAAGCTTGTCGTTCTAGGGTTTGACGGCCCTGCAAATGCTGTCGTCCTTTCTGTCAGGCACCCAAAAGGATGTAGGGATTCCTCAAAACGCTTCCCGCCTTTTTTCTTCCGGATGTCTTAGTTCAGATTTCTTAACATTAAAAAAATAAAATCTTAACAAAAAAGGACTGTGGTTGGGGTGGAGCTATCCTGTTTTTTTTTTTCCTTCCCCTGAGGGAAATGCCAGCAACGGGGGTGCCCGTGTTGTGAACCAACTTGCCAGGGTGTCAACTTTTTGTGTTTTGCTGCAGGCCCATCACGTTGACGGTCGCCAAGTGCTGGGATCCGAGTCCCAGAGGCTGCTTCTCGTTACCCAGGAGTAAGTAAGCTTCCCGCCCGTAATTTTATTCGGGTCAGGCATGTACGTGACAGTCAATTTTACATGGTGCAGAGCTGAAAGTTTTGTTGTAAAAAAAACAGAAACAAACAAACCTCCCCCCACCTAATTGTCAACTGGATCAGGGGTTGCCAACCTTTTGGACCTCAGGGACCATCAAACTCATAATTTTAAATCCCACGGACCAGAGATCCTGGGAAAATCCCCCCAAAAAAGTCTGCAGGAAAATTCCTCATCCCATTTTCCTACCGATCGATCATTCTTTATTTGGGATCGCAAGATACCGTCTCCAGCTCTGTTCTCAGGGGAGAGAGAGAGAAAGAAAGAGAGAGAGAGAGAGACTGAGGCTCTTTTGGATTCATGCAAGGAAAGCAGCAGAATTCTTTCTTTCTCTCCCCCAAACTCCGCCAGAAATGAATCTTTGTTTGTGAGACTTGTCGTGCCAGCACAGCCTCTTGGAGCAGGAGGCCTTGCAGGGTCCCAAAGACTCATTTCTGGCAGAGTTTGGGGGAGAGAAAGAAAGACTTTTGCTGCTTTCCTTGTGTGCAGCCAAAAGCAGAAGAAGAAAGAAGCAGAAAGAAGCAGTCCGGTGGCCAGGCAAGGCACGCGGGGCAAGTTTCCCCGCTCCTCCCTTTCCCCCCTCCCCTTACTACCTCGTGTTGTTCACAATGCAAGCGATGCAAGCCTTGTGTTCCCACAGGCCATGTGGGCAGCACAACCTTATGTTCCCGCGTAGCCTGGATGGATTGCTTTGGGGGGGGTGCTTTGGGGGTGACATTTCTCTGCAGACCACCAAAATTTTCTTGCAGACCACCCTTGGTCCCCGGCCCACTGGTTGGCAACCACTGAACTGGATGACATGAAATCAATTTACGTGACCCGTGGAGCTGATGATGATGACCACAATAATAACGGGTTATTAAATTCATGTGCCCCCCAATTTCCAGCAGTTCTGGGTGGTGCACAAATAGAATTGAATAGAATAATATTCTATTTGTGCACCATTCAGAATTGCTGGAGTTGGAAGGGACCTTGGAGGTCTTCTAGTCCAACCCCCCCTGCTTGGGCAGGAAACCCTCTTGTCACACAAAGGGTTGTCCAATCTCTCTGCTTGGATAGTTAAGAACATTTAAAGAACCAGGAAATGACAATCCTCTCCAGGAGTAAATAATGATGACAAAAACCGGACAGAACGAAGAAGAAAGAGGCAAGGCATGATAAGTCCGTGATGGCGAACCTATGGCACCCGTGCCACAGGTGTCACGCAGAGGCATTTGTGTGGGCACGCGAGCCCCAGCCAAGATTACCTGCACTGCGCATGTGCATGCCTCCCAGCTGATTTTTGGCCTGTTTGAGGCTGTTTTTGCCCTCCCGGAGGCTCGAGGGAAGCCTCTGTAGCCGCAGGAGGCTGAAAAATGGGCCTTCTGGAAATACCGGAGGTGCCAAAACAGGCCCGTTTTCAGCCTCCCAAGGCTGCAGAGGCTTCCCTCGAGCCTCCAGGAGGGCGAAAACTGCCTCCCCTGGGCTACGGAGACCCTCCGGAGGCTAAAAACAGGCATTTCTGGTGTTTCAAGAAGGACTGTTTTCTGGCCTCCCAAGGCTGCAGAGGCTTTCCCTCAAATAGGCCGAAAATCAGCTGGGAGGCGTGCGCATGCACAGTACAGGTAAGGGGGTGGGGCGGAGGTGTTGCGCACACCTGTGCCTGGAGGGGAGACCACATTGCATTGTGGGGGCCGGCACGTGAACACGCGCAATTTCGGCACACCACAACAAAAAGGTTCACCACCACTGTGATAGGTTCTCTGACCACAAAGGCATCTACAGGCCTGACGGGTTCCAATCCCGCTTGCAAATAGGCCATGACCTACAATCACAACTGAGCCCCAAGTTTAGTGAGATAGTTCTGAAGTGAGTTTTGACTCATTTTAGGGCCTTTCTTGGCAGGGATGTTAAGTGAACCACTGCATTTGTTAAGTTAATAAGACGGTCGTTAAGCAGATCTGGCTTCCCCCATTGACTTGGCTTGTTGGAAGATCGCAAAAGGGGGTTGCATGACACACATACACCCTCCCCTGACACTGCAACCGTCATAAATACGAGTCAGTTGCCAAGTGTCTGAATTTTGATCACGGGGATGCTGCAAGTGTGGAAAACAAGTCATAAACAAGTCATAAACCCCTTTTTAAAGTGCGGTTGTAGCTTTGGCTACTAAATGAACTGTTGTAAGTCAAGGGCTACCTGTAATAATTAACATATACAAGCAATCCTCCACTTGAAACATTTCATTTAGTGATGGCTCAAGGTTAACCACTGAACTGAAAAAAGTGACATGACCATTTTTCATGCTTACGATCGTTGGGTCCCATGATTTCCCCCGTGATCAAAATTCAGACTCTTGGCAACTGACTCGCATTTAGTTAGAAGTTAGAGATCCCCTTGACAACCATGCTACCAACTGAACAGCTGCAGTGATTCACTTAACAACGGGTGGCAAGAAAAGTGGTTAAAACATGGGGGCAAAACTCAACAAATGTCTCACTTGGCAACAGAAATGTTGGACTCAGTTGTGCTTGTAAAAGTTGAGGGCTGCCTGTATTTGCAGCCCTTCATAAGAGAATAAATAGAGCTGCTTAGCAAACGAGGGTGAAAAGACAAAGCCAGAAATAAAATCGGTAGGGGTAAAGCTACAGTCCTTGGAGCAATATCATTCTTGACAATTCCTCGTTTAAAGACACTGCCAGTGTTTTTGTGAGGACTCTGTGTGTAGTGAGGACTAGTCCTTGGGAAGAAAAGATTAACTTCTTGAAGATGCTTGTTTTCCACACGTAGATCAGGGCTCTTCAAACTTGACAGCTTTAAGACTTGTGGACTTCAACTCCCAGAATTCCTCCTCCTCCTCCAGTCATGTTAGCTCCGGAATTCTGGGAGTTCAAGTCCACAAGTCTTAAACTTGCCAAGTTTGAAGATGCTTGATATAGAGAGACTTTCGAGACATTCCTACGAAGGCCCCAGAGGTGCTTTTCCAAAAGGCAACTGGACTTGGTTGAATTAATATTTACCGACAAATGAAATAAAGGGAGACTGATATAGATTTATTTCAAGCCATTTCAAGCTAAATAAATTAGCTTGAAATAGATCTATACTAGTCTCCCTTTATTTCTTTTGTTGGTAAATATAAATTAGCTTGAAATAATATCTGTACTAGTCTCCCTTTATTTCTTTTGTCGGTAAATATAAATTAGCTTGAAATAGAGCTTTACAAGTCTCCCTTTATTTCTTTGTCGGTAAATATAAATTAGCTTGAAATAATATCTGTACTAGTTTTCCTTTATTTCTTTGTCGGTAAATATAAATTAGCTTGAAATAATATCTGTACTAGTCTCCCTTTATTTCTTTTGCCAGTAAATATAAATTAAACACAAAAATAGTTTGTCGCCAAAGCGGCTGCCAACGAAGGCTCTGGGATTGGAGCTAGAAGCAAAAGCGGAAGCAGCATGCTCCGTCCTATATTTGGGGTAGGCTGGTCCCACTAGAAAAAACACTTGGACTTTCTTGGTTTTTTGCTTTGTTTTGTTTGAAAATACGTCCCTTCTCATCCCAGAAGCTTCTTGGATGAGAAGCGAAACATTTTCAGGAAGCAAACAAACAAACGAAAAAAATCCCAGGAAGTCCAGTTGCCTTTTGGAAAAGCGCCTTTGGAACAACCTTGAGCTGGATGATTTGAGAATTTCTGTAGCCATTCCCAGGAAGGGTTTCCTCCTCCTTTTGTCCTAAATGCATAAATGGGCTTGCGGTGCGTGAGAAAGCCGCCAAGGGTGGACTTGTGCAGAAGCTAAAAGACATTGGACTAAAATACACACATGGTTGGAAAAAAATGATAAAACAACACATAGTCTTAAAGCCTGAGATACTTTTATTGGGGATTTTTGCCTGAAAGCCATAGTAAAGAAATAATGTATTTGATTATTAATGTATTAACTGCAGCTAGAATTGTATTTGCTCAAAATTGGGAAAAAAAATGAGAAAATTCCCATGGAGGAGGAGGAGGTGATCAAGAAAATAAGAGAATATGCAGAAATGAGTAGATTAACATTAGCAATTAGAGAGCAAGAAGAAAAAGAGCATTCTAAGATTTGGGCGTTATTTTATGGATGGTTAGAAAGTATAGAGCAAGAAATTAAAGGATATTGTAATAAAAACGATACACTGAAATTGATTATTTTTGAATAAGCTACAACATGAATATAATTTAGTAAGATTTGGGATTTGCCTTTAAGGACCGTTTGAAACTGAAATAAAAACTTGATGACAATGTAATAATGATATAAGATGATATATAATGTTGACCGTAATAGAACATGAATGTAAACTTAATAAGAAGTGTATAGCAATATTGTTATGTGTGCAAGATATATGTACCCAGCCGACGCACTGTATAATGGAAAGATGGTTTTATTTGTTGTTTTTATTATAAAAATAAAATAAAAACTTTTTTTTTTAAAAAAGAAAGCCACTGAGGTCTTCCCACCTTCTATTCTCTGTGCTATTCTTCCTTCCTCTTCGCCTCTCTCCTGCCCTCTTCGGGACTTCCTACTTGATTGCTCTTTTGCAACCCAGCACAGACGCATTCCTTCCTTGCATGGAGCTTCCTTCCCCCTCTCCTAACTTCCCTGACTTGTTAATCCATGGGCGCCAGGTGGCTCTCCCTCTGTATCCCTCTCGCTGATCACCCCTCTCTTTTCTCCCCCAGTTGCTCCCCAGCGAATCTGGGCTGGGCCAGACTCTCCGTGCTCCGATCCGGGTGAGTCCCGGCTGACCCTGGGGGAGGACAGGGCTGTCTAGAGGTCTTGGGGGGTTCCAGCGTGTAGGGGATGACCGTCGAGGAGACGGCTTCTCACAAGGAGCCTGTTCCCTTTTCAGGTGAGCCTATCCGACCCATCGACCCAGCGGCTTGGGTGTCCCACACCGCGGCGATGACCGGCACCTTCCCTGCGTACGGTATGAGCCCATCCATGAGCACAATCACTTCCACCAGCTCTTCCATCACCAGCTCCATCCCAGAAACGGAACGTAAGTTCTTGTACTCACGCATCTCTCATCCCTGCTTGGCTTCCGGTCACCTGCACGCCTCATCTGATAGGAACCATACCTGCACAGGGCCCAAGGTCCCCTTGGCGTAAGAAGAACCTGTACCCCCCCTCCTAAAACAGCCTCAGTAATGAAGGATCGGTTTCCTGGTAGATTCTGCTGAGCAGGGATGTTTGAGTCTCTCTTGAAAGGATACGTCCCAAAGGTGTTTTTTATTTCGCCCAAGAGCCAACTGGACTTTCGGGCTTGTCTTTGAAGACGTTTTGCTTCTCATCCAAGAAGCTTCTTCAGCTCTGACTGGATGCTGGGGAATGGAAGGATTTATATCCCTTGCAGATGGCTGGACAACTGTATCTAGTGGTGGGTTTCAAAAAAAAATATTTTCCTACTAGTTTGGAGAGCTTACTTCATGCGTGCATGTGCAGGGCTCAAACACCGCCCCCTGTATCAATGCTGGTGAGCTGTGCTGGGTTTTTTAGCTCAGCTGAGCTGCGGAAATCCACTTCTTCCACGTGAATCAGCTGAGGTAATAAACAACAGAATATAGGAGAGGTGGGCGGGGCCAGCCAGCCAGTGGTATTTCCCAGTTCTCCGAACCAGTCAAAATTTTCGCTACTGGTCCACCAGAACCGATCTGAACCGGCTGAATACCACCTCTGACTGTATCCTTTTAGAGTAGAGGTCCCCAAACGTGACAACTGTAAGACTTAATGGACTTCAACTCTCAGAATTCTCTAGCCAGCATGGAGGATTCTGGGAGTTGAAGTCCACAAGCCTTAAAAGTTGCCAAGTTTGGGAACCCGTTTTAGAGAGTTGTTGAGGCCACTCGGAGGTTTTTCTGCATCCTTGGGGTCACCTGAGTGGTGCAAATGGGTGTGGAGCCTTCTTGGAACTGCTGAAAGGATCGTTATTGTAGACTGGAGATAGGTGATGTTGTATCTGTTCTCTGTTGAGAGAGGGCTGTTCATCTATCTCCAATCTACAACACGGTCCTTTCAGCAGTTCCAAGAAGGCTCCACACCCATTTACACCACTCAAGTGACCCTAAAGACACAGATAAACCTCCAAGTGTCCTCAACGACCCTCTAAAAGGATGCAAACGACCAGCTGTCTGCAAGAAGTATAAAATCCTTCCATTCTCCACCATCCAGTCACCGCTGAAGAAGCTTCTTGGATGAGAAGCGAAATGTCTTGAAAGAAAACCAGAAAGTCAAGTTGCCTCTTGAAAAAAAGCGGGGAAAAAGTACTTTTGGGACAACCATGACCTGGATGACTGAGAATCTCCATAGACTCTTGAAGGGATGTGCAGGGATTTGAACGGAGCTGCCCCCAAGAGGGACGTGGAGGGAGAGAAATACAGGAAGTATCAGCCAGGAGGAAGTACGGGTAATCCTCAACTTAACAATGGAGGACATTAAGTGAGTAGTCCCATTTTACAATTTTCCTTGCCCTGGTTGTAAAGTGAATCGCTGCATTTGTTAAATTAGCAACCCCATTGTTAAATGAATCTGGCTTCCCTCATTGACTTTGCTTGTCCCCCGGGGTCAAGGCAACCGTCATAAACATGAGCCACTTGCCAAGAATCCAAACTTTGATCACATGACCATGCGGATGTTCTAACGGTGGTGTGAAAAATTGTCGTGTCATTTTTTTTCCAGTGCCGTTGTAGCAATAGCACCTAGACTTATATGCCGCTTCACAGTGCTTTTATAATCCTCGCTTAAGTGGCTTACAGAGTCATCCTATTGCCCCCCCCCCCCAACAATCTGGGTCTTCATTTTACTCACTTCGGAAGGACGGATGGCTGAGCCAGCCTTGAGCCTGGTGGGATTCGAACTGCCAAATTGCTGGTAGTCAGCAGAAGTAGCCTGCAGTACTGCATTCTAACCACTGCGGTGTAACTACGAATGGTCCCTGAATTGTTGTCAAGTCAAGGACTACCCGTAGAAGTTGATTTAAACAATCATGTTGACAAGTGCGATCATGGGATCATAGCAATAGCACTTAGACTTATACAGTATACTGCTTCACAGTGCTTTTATGGCCCTCTCTAATCAGTTTACGGGGTCAGCCTCTTCCCCCCCCGCCCCCCCAAACAATCTGGACCCTCGTTTTACTGACCTCAGAAGTGATGGAAGGCTGAGGCAATCTTGAGCTGGTCAGGATCAAACTACCAAACTGCTGGCAGATGGCAGACAGCAGAAATAACCTGCAGTACTGCATTCTCACCACTGCGCTGTCACAGCTCTTATATCATAGGGCTGGAAGGGACCTTGGAGGTCTTCTAGTCCAATCCCCCCCGCCCTTTCCATGAAAGATTAGTTAGAAAGACTGTTGAGTGTCCAGTGGGGAACCCTAGCTGTTAAAAGTGGTAAAGTTTTGGTTGGCTTCTCCTGACCAAGGTGGATAGGGGTGGACTAGCTTCCAAAGAGACAAGATAGCCTGTGAAGCAGAGTGGCACTGATAAGCGAAGTCCTCGACTTATAACCATTTATTTTGCGGCCATTCAAGTTACAACATTCATGAAAAAAGTGACTTATGACTGATCCTCAACCCTTAACAAGCCTGCTACCATATTCCCCCATGGTCGCGTGATCGAAATTTGGGTGCTTGGCAACTGACATGTATCTACAACGGTTGCAATGTCCTGGGGACGCGTGATCTCCCTTTGCGGCCTTCCGTGTTGGCTTCTGATAAGCAAAGTCAATTTTTTGCGGGGGGGGAGGAATGGATTTGCTTAATGACCACATGATTAATCAGCTGCAGTGATTCGCTTAACAACCATGGCAAAAAAAATATCGCGAAAGGAGGCACGGCTCGCTTGGGTTGCTTTAGAACGGAAATTCTGGTTCTGATCGTGGTCGTAACTCGAGGACTACCTGAATTGTGTTTTCAGAGCGAGCTTGTGGAGCAACAGGGGCACAGAGATTTCTTTCCTGCCTTCCCGGATGGGTGAGGAAGTGGGGAGAGGTGAGATTAAAGCCCGAGAGAGCCTATGGGACACTAGAACAAAGAAAAGATGGGATCCTCAGTGGAGCTAATGAGGAGGATCTGGAGATGATCTAGAGCAGGGGTATCAAACTCAAGGCCCAGGGCCCGGAAATGGGCCTGCGAGGTACTTAGATCTGTTCTGTGGGGCTGCCCTGGAAAACAGAGAAGGACCATGCCTCTGCCAGCGAAAACGGGCTCCCGAGCTCTGTTTTTGGCTGTGAGAGCCTCCTGCAAACTGTTTGCCAGAGAAAAACGGAGCTTGGGAGGGCCGCCAACTCTGTTTTTCTCTGGCAGAGAGTTGCAGGAGGCTGTCACAGCTGAAAACGGAGCTTGGGAGCCCATTTTTTGCTGGCAAAGTGCTTGGGCCACCATAGACACAAGTGACGTGGAGCTGGCCACGCCCACCCTGGCCCTCCAAGGTCAAACACAACCCTGATGCAGGCCTCCGTGAAATCGAGTTTGACACCCCTGATCTAGAGGTAGCTACGGATTGTGTTTTGGATATCCTCAATGGAGCTAATGGGGCCATGAGAATGATCTGGAGATGATGAAGAGGTAGCTCCTGATTGGGTTTTGGAGAGCAGGCAGGCACAGCCATTTGAATTAGCCATGGCTTTGAGCACAGAACAGTTGAGCTGTGAACTTTTCAGACACGATCCAAATCTCAAACAAGCCTCATTTTGTGCATAAATAGCAATGGCACTTAGGCCAGGGCTGTGAAACTTGTGCGGCCTGCGGGCTTGGATGTGTCACGTGCTGGCCACGCCCATGCCTGGTTTAGCAAAAGGTGAAAAAGTTGCAATATGTCCTGTGACGACGCAAATTTGACATCTCTGACTTAGATTTATATATTGCACAGCCCTCTCTAAGAAGTTTACAGAGTCAGCATATTTGCCCCCAACAATCTTGAGTCCTTATTTTACCAACCTTGGAAGGATGGAAGGCTGAGTCAGTCTTGAGCCGGTGAGAATTGAACTGCTGGCAGTCAGCAGAATTAGCTTGCAGTACTGCATTCTAGCCACTGCGCCACCACGGCTCTTAAAATGGCGCTGTTCCTGGTTACAAGTGTAGTAAAAAAAATGAAGCTGGCTATTGTGGCGTGTGTAAAAAACAGGTAGAAGTTTGATGGTACGTTGCAGTGGCCATCTTGATCATAATTGCTGGACTTTTCTGGGGTGTCTCAAATTTAGCTGACTTCCAGGCTGATGAAACAGGCCCTGCCACCTTTTCCAGGAAAGTTAGAAATCAAATTTTTGAAGTGAAAAAGGAGACTTTTGAGCTGGACATGTTTTGCACATCACTGGCGATGGAATAATTAGTTTGGCCAAGTGAAACATTTGAGCCAGCTCAGGCTGTGTCATTCCTGAAATACCGTTGGCCTTGATCTGATCACTTTCTGTTTGGGAAAATGAAAAATTCCACTCCAGCTGCCCGTAGCTTTTTTAAACAAAGTGTTAAAGTAGAAGAACAAAGCACTTAAAACAATTCATGTCAGGCAGATACAGGTAACTTGCTAAAAAATTTTTTTTTAAAAAGGCACATTCTGACTTCATAGCAGTTTTTGACATGTGGCGATGGTTAACGGAGTGTCAACTCGTAAAGCATTCCTGGCTTACTTTTGAGTTGCCATAAGAAGGAGGGGTGGGGTGAGATCTAGCAGTTCGGTTGCTATGACCAGAAGCACATTCCATGCGTACCTTTCTCCAGATTGTGTCTCAGATTACCAGAGCCAGCCGCAGAGGCATGTTTTCTACATCCCCTGAAAGTTCTCTGTTGGAGAATGTGATTTATGACACACCCTGGGAGAAGTGGGGAAACGGTCATAGGTGAGCAATAAATTACGTAGGGCAGGGCTGACTGCACTTGGGAAAAGTGCCGACATGTTGCTTCTAATAAATAATTGGATTTCTTTTGAAACTGGAGGCTCATGAATTAATTAGGGCTTTCATCGGAACCTGACAAGGAATCCTATTCAGAGGAAGACGGTAGATCCATGTAGCCTTTAGCGTATGCCTGTCTGGTTTCCCGGCCCCCATCTCACTTGCAGCCTTTCCCAAATTTCTCTTCCTGAAATGTGTTGGTTTCCCAGGATCTCCTCCTGACCGATCTGGAGAACATCAAGAATCTATATGTGGTGCTCACGTGCGTTCCTCTACTTTCCTGTCACCTCTCACCTCCTCCTACCTTCCTTTTGCACAGGTCTCGATGACTTCCACCTCTCCATCCATAGCGACATGGCCACCATCGTCAAAGCCATGGCCTCGCCCGAGTCAGGCTTGGAGGTGCGTGACCGCATGTGGCTGAAGATCACCATTCCCAGTGCCTTCATTGGTAAGACTGGCCAGAGGAGCCATGGTTAGGGTTAGGTAGCTTGGATGGACAGACGGCAGACTGAGACTGAAAGACACCGATGTGGCTTTGGAGGAGAAGCTATGGGGCTGCAGAACAGCTGAGGGATCTGTTGCTCTTTAGATCCTTCTCCACAGGATGTTGACAGCCTATTCATAAGTTGCTTCACGTCTGCCATCTTAAAACTACATCCCCATGAAGAAGGATTATAGAGAAGATATTATAGCCATACTGTAGATGGGGGAGGGGGTAGAGTCTAGATCTTCGAATTAGAAGCTTTCTATCTCCTTCATCATTGTCTCTATAGTCCTTCCTTCCTTCCTTCCTTCCTTCCTTCCTTCCTTCCTTCCTTCC
>NW_020769489.1:213889-279144 GCF_900518735.1 Pseudonaja textilis | reverse complement strand
TCCTTCCTTCCTTCCTTCCTTCCTTCCTTCCTTCCTTCCTTCCTTCCTTCCTTCCTTCCTTCCTTCCTTCCTCTTTCCTTCTTCTTTCCTTCCTCTTCCTTCCCTCCCTCCCTCTCCCTCCCTCCCTCTCTCTTTTCTTTCTTCCCCACCTTTATTATTTTCACAAATAATCCACAGTGGCAAACATATCCAATGTACCTTCCTTCTCTGGTGTGTGTGTGTGTCTCTAAAGCCTGTTGTGGTTCTTACCATTCTTGGGTTCTAGTTTTCCTTGCTTTGAATGCTTGTTATTTACTTGCTTGTGTTACTTATTTATTTTGGACCCCCACCTTTTATCATTGTTGCAAATAATTCAAGGTGGTGAACAGATTCAGCACACCTTCCTCCACCTATTTCCCCCAGAACAACCACCTTGTGAGGTGAGTTGTGCTGAGAGGGAGTGACTGGCCCAAAGTCATCCAGCTGGCTTTCATGCCTGAGGTGTAACTAGAACTCCCTGTCCCCTGGTGATTGGCTCAAAGTCATCCAGCTGGCTTTCATGTCTGAGGCGGAACTAGAATTCATGGTCTCTTGCTTTCTGGTGCCTTAACCAAACTTATATTAGACTCACCCGCCTCAGGATTGCTAAATGTAAAAAAAAAGAAGCCAACGAAAGAGTTTGTTCTTGCTTTCCTCTTTGCGCTCGGTTATGGAGAAATGGACGCAGGAGTCAAGTGGAATCTGACAGGAACAGAATACTACAGTTGCTTACTGTGATACGAACTCTGTGCTTCTGTTAATGTTTTCCAAGACAGCTCTTCTGTGTTTAGCAGCAGAATCCCTCTGCTGAGTCAACTTTAATTTGTGGGTTGAGAAGGACATCCAGTTCCTCTTCACACGTATACTCCCCTTCCTATAAACATGCTTTTCACGTTTTCTCTCCAGATTTCAACATTTCATCCTGTTAAATTCCATCCCATTCATTTCAGTCCATCGCCCAAGCCTAAAACTTTTTTTCCCACCTGTCTTTTTCTCATTCTCTTTCTCCTCTTCTCTTTCATCTAAAGTATTTACCACCCCTTCCCACCTTTGCCTCGGCTGTCCATTAAACGAGGGGGTCCCAACCCCTGGGCCGCAGCCTGTTCGAAACCGGGCCACATTCCATAGCTGGCTCAAGAATTCTGGGAGTTGAAGTCCACAAGTCATAAAAGGGGGCCATCCCTCTCCACTCTGCACAGGAATAACCCTGCAAGCTAGTGACTGGCCCTGTGTCATGCTGAGAATTTCTGTAGCTGAGGCAGGCCTCAAAACATGCTCTTCCAGTTTGGGGTTCCTCGGCGACGGACCGAAATCCGCGATCGTGCGCAGTTTCGATCCGGGCTCGCTGCTGGAGTGTCCCGAGCCGCCCGGATTCGGGTCTGAAGCCACCCCGTAGAAGTGGTGAAGAAGGGGGAGCCATAAGCGGGGTTGAGGAGAACCGCATCTCTCCTCCTCGGCTGGACATAACTCCCTTTCCAAAGGCGGTTGCAGCGGTGGTCAGAAATGGCTACCTCAAAGAAGAACCCGACCGGACCAGATTGTGCAGGAGGAATTTTAAAGGAGAAAGTTTGATTGACTGGGTTGAATGGAGAACATCTATTTAAGGTACCTGGAACCTGAATTTTAAAGACTAATACTATTCCTAAAAAAGATTTTAAGCTGCGAAAGAGAAAGGGAAAGGAAACAGAATTGGCTTTTTTTCCTCTAACATCGACAGTTTTAATTGACTTGGAACGTTAAGAAGAAGAGATTCGAATAAGAAATTGATGCTAATCCACTTTGACATTAATAGGCTATTTCTAGCTGAAAATAAGTGTCAAAGGGATAAAAGATTCTTGGATAATTTAAAAACTTTCTTTAAAAAAAGAAAGTAAGCAGCGGAGGGAAAAAGGAAAAAAGAGGGTGGAATCTGGAAATGGAGGAGTCCACCTGGAACTTTAAAAAAATCGATAGTGGAATTTTAACAAGGCTTGCAAAAGATACATTGTAGCTGAAACTTTGTTACAAGATGACAAAGCCCCTGGAAAGACAAAGTGAGGAAAGAAGCAAGAAACAGTTTTGGATTATTGGATGATTCCTGGAACTTTGGATGGAGGATCCTAATGAAACAAAATAAAATCAATTGGGGGTTGCTTAAAATTTTTTAAAATGGCATCACTCTTTGGAGAGTTAAAAATGAGATTTAAAGAACGAAGAGAAGAAGCACAAGAGGGAAGAGGATCTTTTGGCTTCGTATTTCAATTTTTAGAAATGGAGATTTTGAACTATGAAAAACAACAAGAAACGCTGGCAGAACAAGAAGGGCGGGATAAAGAAGAAGCCATCTTTAATGGCCAAGCAACTTTAAGCGGGGTAAAAAAAGGGAAAGGGGGGAAAGGGAGTTAAAAACTTAAGCATTGAAGCAACAACCAAAAAAAGAGAGTAATTTGAAAAGCAACCATAATATCAGGAAGAAGCAGAAGGGAGGATCACAGAAGGGACAATCAGATAGAAAAGGGAATAAAAGGGGGAGGGAGAAGAAGAGAGGGAAGAGGGAAAGGAAAAGAAGCTACAAAGGACAGAAACAAGATATAGGGGTACAGGAAAAACATACAAGAATTAAAGGTATAAACCTATTTAAAAGACACAGAGACAATGGTTAAAATTTAACTTAAGGAGAGGATTCTGCAAGGGTACATGGGATAGCATTGTTATACAATATGTTAGATGATTAAAGTGATAGAAAAAATCTCTATTGATGCGTAGTGGAATATTTGTTTGTAACGAGAATAAGGCCCTCGGTGATTTAAAAAGAATGTTTAAAAAAAACTGAAAAGAAACATGGAAGATTCTTATCAGTTGATATGATGAACTTGAATAAGAATAATAACTTTATTGACTACTGTTAATAACTATTGTTTGGTTTTTTATTTAAAAACAGTAATAATAAAATATGAAATATAGATGATTAAAATGAAAGACAACTGATATTACTAGGTAATGTTATTTAAAAGAAATAGAAATGTAAAAGATTGTTATTAATGGCAGAGCTGTACTTGAATAGAATAATTATTCCATTTACTATTGTTATACATATATATACAGATATATATACGTATGGCATTCGGCTTTGCTCGGGTATTTTCCCATGTCATAGTAGTTGTGCTTTTAAAGTTGTAGCAACGTTTGAGCAGAATCTCATCTACCATCATGATGGCAGATGAGATTCTGCTGAAACATCGCTACAACTTTAAAAGCACAACTATAATGACATGGGAAAATACCCGAGCAAAGCCGAATGCCATACAATTAAGTACCCGCGAAAACTTAAGAAAACAGATACATATACATATATACTTTTTTCTTTTAAGAATTTAGTGTGTATTTTTAAGGGAATGTACCAAGCAGAATTCGATTGAAAATAGGTATGTGTTATAAAATAGAGGTTAGAAAATGAACGTTATAACTGTAAAGATGTAACTTAAATTTTTAAATAAGGTTTGAAAAAAGATATAAAGGTGTTACACCCCAGTCTAGTAATTACAGGGGAAAATTTGTTTTATGAGAAAAGATAATATGAAATTGTAAACAGGACAGATGAAAGTATAAAAACATTGATTAGAAAGATTTTAAAAATTAGAAAAAGATATGTAATTGAATTAAGAAAGGAATGAGATAATTTAAAATAAGGCTATAGGAAGTAAAGAAAGGAAAAAGCTATTGAAAAATTCCAAAAATAGTTATAAGATATGGATTAGAATGTATAAATATGTATTGAGTTATGTCTGTATGGAGAAGTGATAACCTGGGGTCACACTGTTCTCAAAAAAAGATATTTTCTTTGTATTTATATGTTTTGTGAAAACTTAAAACTTTTATAAAAAAAACCAAACACGCTCAGCCCCAATGCCAGTGCCATCCTAATCCCCACACCACTTTCCATTTGTCGTTGCCTCTCTTCCTTGTTTAATCTCGCTTGTTTCTTCCCCTTTGCAAGGTTCGGATGTGGTTGACTGGCTGTACCATCACGTGGAGGGCTTTACCGACCGGCGAGAATCCCGCAAGTATGCCAGCAATCTGCTGAAGGCTGGTTATATCCGACATACGGTCAACAAGATTACCTTCTCGGAGCAGTGCTACTACATCTTCGGGGACCTCTGTGGAAGTATGGATTGTAATCATGGATATGGGCTGGGAAGCAGGGGTGGGCCAATTGCAGGTAGTCCTCGACTTACGACTCCAATTGAGCCCAAAATCTCTGTTGCTAAGGGAAGCAATTGTTAAGTGTGTTTTGCTCCATTTTATGGAGCAGAGATGTTAGCAGAGGTACCTTGGCAGAGGTGCCAAATGAATCACTGCAGTTAGTGTCATGCCCCTGTCGGAATCTGACTCTGAGGAAACCAAATAGCTGACAGGGAACGGGAGTGTGGCTCCATTGGCTGTGGAAAAAACTGGGGAAGGGCAAAATCCAGCTGGTAGAGCAGGGTAGAGGTAAAACAAGGGAGAGGGAATTCAGAGGAAGACCCAGGCCTACCCCCTGCAGGGAGGAACAGAGAAGAAGCAACGGGGGTTCCGTGGCTTACGGGGGAGGAAAGGGCCCTGATAGCTGCAGCTGGGAACACAGTGTATAAAAAGGCAAGCTGCATGCAGCAGGCTGTTGGGAGCAAATGTGACTTTATCTTGTATTGTGGGTTATCTGTGTTCCTGGCGTCTTCCCAACTGTGTGAGTTTTGCTGTGCTTTCAAGTTTGAAATTCCTGCTCCTGCCCTGCCAAACTAATTACTTCAGTTTGGTTTGTTTGGATTTTAAGTTACAGTTTGTGTGTACCTTGTTCTGGACTGAATTTTCTACAGTCAAAGGCTGTTCCTGGGAGAGTTTTTTCTCCAGCCCGAAGGTAACCTGGACATTGTGGGCAAAGTTGGAGATAATAAAGGGACTCTTGTTGCTTATCTGACTGTGTTGCCTTTGTGCCACACCCCGGGTCATTACAGTTAGTTACATAGTTGTTAAGTGAATCTGTCTTCCCCATTGATCTTTCTTTTTGTCAGAAGGTCGCAGAAGGGGATCACATGATCCCGGGATACTGCGATCATCATAGATCTGAATCAGTTGCCAAAAAATCTAAATTTTGATCATGTGACCACAGGGATGCTGCACTGGTTGTAAGTGTGAAAAACAGTCATAAGTCACTTTTTTCAATACCATCGTAACTTTGAATGGTCACTAAATGAAAGGTTTTAAGTTGAGGACTATTCCACCTTGAAAGGGAGTTTTGATCATTTTGGAACTATTCCAAGCTGAGTGGGATACCTTTGCTTGAAAATGTTCCAGAATTTATTGGAACAGCCCATTCAAGGGTGGCTGAATTTAAATCTCTCATGGGCACGAAGGCACTCGAGTCTGATGACGCCTTTGACCCCTTCCTCCCTTGGTCTCACCCTGGTCCTCTCCTACAATTAGACTCACAATGTTCCGGTATTAGAGCCTGCCAATAAAGTATACAGGTAATCCTCAAATTACAATCATTCATTTAGTGACCATTTGAAGTTGGAATGGCACTGAAACAAGTGATTTATGACCATTTTTCACACTTAACGGCTGTTGCAGCATCCCCATGATCACGCGATCAAAATTTATACATCCGGCATGTATTTATGACGTTTGGGGCGTCTCGGGAGTCATGTGATCCCTTTTTGCCCTTTTTTTTGATTAGCAAAGTCAACGGGGAAGCCAGATGCATTCAACAACCACGTTACTAATTTAACAATTGCAGCGATTCATTTCGCCCGTGTTGTAAGAAAGGTGGTAAAATGGGACAAAACTCACTTAACAACTGCCTGGCTTAGCAACTGAAATGTTCGGCTCAGTTGTGGTTATAAGCTGAGGATTACCTATAGTGCTAGTCTTACTGCGGAGTTGAATTTTGGATCCGTTCTTCCTTGGTTGGAAAGCCCTCCTTGTTCCTAGACCCCTATCTACTCACTTCCTTTCTTGTCGGGAGGAGTTCCCTACCCTACTGCTTAACCCAAGGGTCTCCAACCTTGTTTGGAACTGGGCCACGTAAGCGGCCGGTGAGCGTGTGCGTGCAGGAAACTCCATTTGCGCAAGCAGCATGTATGTGTTCCCGCCGCTTGCGGTTGTGGCCTGTCAGCCACCGGCCCCACCAGCAGCCAAATCATAGGTGGAGGAGGAGTCAAGGTCAGCACCAGGGCAACCCGAGAGCTTTGAGGGGGAAGAGGGAATGGAGTTGTCAAAGACAGACAGAGGCAGAGTCCGGGCTGTCCATCAGCCCTCAGATGGAGAGTATACAGCCCTCAGGTCTGGAGGTGGCTGATGAGAAGAGGAAGAACAGCTGGGTCCAGTGCCTGACGCGCGGATGCGTAGAAGGCAGAGGAGAGGAGGGCAGTGGAAATCTATGGGCCGGTCCTTGGGACGGAAGAGCCACTGCTGCTAGTGAAGCCCCACCCTGGCTCTGGGGATAAAAGGCAGGGGGAGGAAATGAATAGATGTGGCAGACAACTATTCATCTCCCAGGCCGGACAGACTAGTTAGCTCGCGTTGAGAGAGAAACTTTTTGCTGGGGCAATTCCAACCTAATAAAAGAATCTTTTGAGTTCACATCAGAGGTTTGGTCATGTTTGAGAACTGGGTCAGAACACTTGCACTAATGGAGCTGCGCGCATACGCGCGCTTGCCTGCCGCTTGCATTGAACCGTTCCCCTCCCCCCCGCCACCGGTCCACAAAACGGAATCTGGGGGGCTGCTCATTTAACCTTTGCTGGTTTTCTGTGCCTCTTTTCTCCTTGCAGACATGGCCAACCTATCCTTGCATGACCACGATGGATCTAGTGGGGCCTCCGACCAGGATACGCTGGCTCCGTTACCTCACCCAGGAGCGGCCCCCTGGCCCCTAGCTTTTCCTTACCAATATCCACCTCCACACCCCTACAACCCCCACCCTGGCTTCCCTGAGCCGGGTTACAGCTACGGAGGGGGCAGCGCAGGCAGCCAGCACAGTGAAGGTAAGCATCGACCAGGATCTTCCATTCTGCCTCCAAAGCCTTGTAGAAAGTGGCCTTTCTTTCTTCTGCCTGAGCTGTGAATCAGGCCGTGTCTTGGGGTCCCTCTCTGGAAAGCTTTAAAACAAAGGTCAGGTTGCACGCAAAATCTTGGGTTGTGGGAACAGCTTCCTCCTCCTCCTTCTGGACACTGATGTTCCCTCTCAATCGAGGAATGAGTGTAACTTTTGAGCATTTGAAAAATCCTCGTTTGCTGCTTCCTTATTCTAAATTGGTCACTTAGGCAAGGATAATCCCTATGGATGCAGGGGTGAGCTGCTACCGGTTTGCCCTGGTTTGGGCGAACTGGTAGCTAATTTTATCATTTTTAATTACCCGTTCGATGAACCAGTAAATCCCACCTTTGGCTGGCCCCACCCACCCTGCCCCGCCCCACCCAGAAGTCCCCACACGGCTCGTTTTGGATGCCAGGTAAGTACAAGGCCACACGGAGGCTAGGGAAGGGTGAAAAACCGGCCTCTCGGAGACTCCGGAAGACCGGAAATGGGCCCGTTTTCACCCTCTCAGAGACTCGAGAAAATCCTCCAGAGCCGGGGAAGGTTAAAAATGGGCGTCCTGGAAGTTCCAGAAGGCTGGAAATGGGTCGAGGGCCTCCGGAGCCCAGGAGAGACCTTTTTCGCCCTCCCGGATGCTCGAGGAAAACCTCTGGAACCCGGAGAGAGCGAAAACAAGATGGTGAAAGAGGCAGCTGGATACAAGAAGGAGGGAAACGGGGTTAAGTTTTAATCATTCAAAATCTGAACGGAGTGAGAGCACGGAGTCTCCTTGTTTTCAGCCGGGTGCCTTTCACCATTGGACTGAACTGGTTCTCCGTTTTAATAGCCCTTTCACTGGTCTGTCTCTTGTTCCAACTGGAACGTTTTACGCCTCATGTGATTACAGGTAGGTGGTCCTCGACTTACCACAGATCATTTAGTGACTGTTTGAAGTTGCAATGGCACTGAAAAAAGTGACATGGCCTTTTTTTCACACGATCGTTGCAGCATTCCCATGGTCGCATGACCAAAATTCAAGCGGTTGGCAGCTGACTCATATTTATGACGATTGCAGTGTTCCGGGGTCATGTGATCAACTTTTGCGACCTTCAGACAAACAAAGTTGATCAGGATGCCAGATTCACTTAACAACGGTTTTACCAGTGTAACTGCAGCGATTCACTTAACAACTGCGGCAAGAAAGGTCATAAAATGGGGCAAAAATCACTTAATAAACATCTCACTTAACAACAGACATTTTGGGCACAATTGTGTCCATAAGTTGAGGTGTACCTGCAGTTGTTTTTCTTAAATGTTTCATGGTTTTTAATGCTGTAGATCACTTCGGCTGTCTTAGAGGAGGGGAAAAATGGAATATGAATGTTAGTGTCAACTGTCCAATTAGCAAATCCAAAACAAGGAAACATTCTCAGGAGTTTTGAATTCCCAAGTAGAACTTTATTGGATACACCATGTTGGTACTAAAGAAACAAAACTAGCTCTGGTTTTCCCACTTGCCCAGTTAAACAGTAACTTCCCCTTCTCCCCACCCAGGGGCGATTACATTGTCCAATCATGAGACGTCCTTTTGTTATGGGAACTGTCCATCTCTTTCTCAAGCACCTGCAGTAGTGACCTTGATGGCTTCCATGCTCTGCATACATTCTCCACCTTCCATCTCCCTTCCTTTCCCCCAGTTCATTGGCAAGTGGCAAAGCGTGAAGGTTTGAAAGAAGCAAAGCGGTTCAATCTTGACAAGTTTGTTAAAAGGAAAAAGAAAAAGAGATCTTCTTTTGTTTTTAGTCCGCTTCCAAGCAGGCAGTAGTTCAAGGTTGTCACGTACAACAACTTGTGTATATTCTTGCAGGATAATATGCCTAGTCTTTGGCCTGTACTTTCTGCAGTGCTCATAAAGAGCTACTTTTCTTTTCTGCCCTGGAGAATAGATGGAGGGTGTCATGGTTTTGCCAAGTTTTTTTCTTTCTTTCTTGGCTTTAGTTCCTAGGCTCCTTTTTTCTGTTGTGAAAATGTCATTTGATTCACACGACATCTCTGTCTGGTCTGGCCCAATGGGGGAACCAAATGCCTTTATGTTCTGCGTCTTGAGTTTTCAGGAGGTGGTAAACCCAGCAGAAGAGGCATGGACAGATAGTCTTCGACTTACGTACACAAGTAAGCCCAACATTTCTGTGGTTTAGTGAGACAATTGAAAAGTTGCCCCATTTTACATTGCCTCATTTTACGAACTTCCTTGCCACAGTTTGTCAGGATTCCGGCAGTTAAATCATGAGTCTCAAACCAAACTTCCAAAACTTAAAAAAGGATTTATTGGGACTTAAAACTGTCCAGCACTGCCTGGGTGTAGCCAACTCTGAGGCACATCATTCATTGTCACCCTTGACCCTGATTTTCCCTCACCCCTCTGGGTATATTGTAATTCATATTCTCCAATGGGACACACCCATAGCCCAGAGTCATCGATCATGCTTTCCAATTAGAATTTTGTGCGACAGAAACTTCAGTCACCTAGTTAGTATCTTTGAAAACATTTATGGAATGCAGTTTCAGATTTGCAAGCTGCTGCAATTCTTCCCTTTCTGTTGGCAACTCTAGAAAGACCAGAGAAATACTTTATGAGTTGGCGCAGTTGTTAAGTGAATCGGTGTGGCGGTTAAGTTAGTCAACGCAGTTGGGAAGCGACTCTGGCTTCCCTGTTGACATTGCTGGTCAGGAGGTCTCAAAAGGAGATCATGTGACCTGGAGGGGGGACGGGACACAGCAACGGGATTTAAATAGGAGCCAGTTTCCATGCATCTGGGATTGGACCATGGAGGGGGACACTACAGAAGTCATAATGGTGATCAACGGCCCTGAGTCCCTTTTTTTTCAGTGCCGTTGTAACTTTGAACTGGTCATTAAATGAACGGTGGCAAGTCGAGGATTACCTGTATTGGGCTACTTTGGCAGGGAATGCAGATTTCTGACCTGGTGCAGCAAAGCAGAATGTGCGTTTTAGTCCCTGCTGACTTGCTTCCTCCCCCAGATTCCCTCAACTTAAAACAAGGTAAGTCTTCTAAATCCAGCATTTTTCAAGCTTGGCAGCTGGAAGATGGGCCGACTTCAACTTAAAAATGATAATATTTAGCTACCAGTTCGCCCGAACCAGGGCAAACCGGCAGCAGCTCACCTCTGCATCCATTCCTGGCCTAAGTGACCAATTTAGAATAAGGATGCAGCAAATGAGAGTTGAAGTTGGTCCATCTTCCAGCTGCTAAGGTTGAGAAACACTGCTCTAACCACTATCAATTGTTACTCCTTGTGCAGGAAGCCGCAGCAGCGGTTCAAACCGCAGCGGCAGCGAGAGACGGAAGGACCGGGACCCCAAGCCTGGGGAGTCCAAGTCGGGTGGTAGCGGCAGCGAATCGGACCACACCAGCCGTAGCAGCATTCGGCGGGAGCGAGCGGCCAGCGAGTGCTCCATGCCGGGCAGCCAACGTAGCCATCACTCCATGGCTCACAGCGTGCGCAGCCACCACAGCCAGCAGTCTTACGGCCCTCCAGGCCTCCCACCTCTCTACAGCCCTCCCATGCTCCTGATGCCGCCGCCCCCTTCCGCCCTGGGACCTCCCGGGGCTCCCCCGGGCCGAGATCTGGCCTCGGTGCCCCCTGAACTGACCGCCAGTAGACAGTCATTCCGAATGGCCATGGGCAACCCTAGTGAGTTTTTTGTGGATGTAATGTGAAGATCCCTCCCTCCCTCCCTCCCTCTGCCTGTCTGGGCTGCCCCCACCCCCTTCCCAAGTTGGTTTATCTCCTAGAAAGATCACACTCGGTGTGAGATGCCTCTCTGTGCTGCCTGTCTCTGTTCCTCTTTCTCCGTTTCGTTTTTTTGACTTGGCTTTTATGAAAAGGGGTTGAGGAAATCAAATGGACTAAACCAGTGGTCCCCAACCTTTATGACTTTTTTGGGGGGTGGGGGTGGAGAGGGGAACTGGCCAGCCACTCATGCAACCTTGTTCTGAACGGTCCACAGCTCGGTAGTGGGCCGCGGCCCAGGGGTGGGTGGGTCAGGGACCCCTGAACTAAACTGTTTGATTCTAATCTTTCCCGCAAGTGTCTCCAGCAGCTTCTCCTAAACACCGCCCTCCCCCCCATGTGATTGCAGAAAAGAACAGCCCCTAACCCAGCTTGTATTTTTAACCCGTTAACCTGCACGCTAATCCATTAATCTGCACCCACCCGGGACCTCCGCTGCTCGCCCGTCGTCGTCGGGTTTTTTTTTTTTCCACGCCACCAGCCCTAAACACCTGCCCTCTTTCTCCTCCTCGCCCCTCTTGTGTTCCTCTCTGCCGAGCAGCCAAGAATTATGGGGTCTTTGACTTCCTTTGAGCTGGCCAGCCGTGGTTTGGGGGAGAGCCTGCGTCACGTGGTGGCGGTTTTTGGTTCCTCCTGACTTCCAGGAGAGGAAGACGCAGAGCCTTTTCAGCCTGCTTAGGGGCTGAAGATGACTTCTTGGTTGGAAGATGTCCCTCCTTATTCCATCAGCCCGGGAGGGGAAGGAGGGATGAGCTCCGACTATGTCCCTCTCCTGGCAGCAGCATGGCCTCAGCCATGGGATTCTTGAGATGGACCTGCTGGATGCCGGCGACTTCCCCTTCGCTGAATCCTCAAGCTGGGATGAAGTTTTCCCTTGGAGGCTAAACTTGATTTTCGGATGCCTGATGTCTGGAATAAATCTAGGACAAGAGAGCCAGGCCACTGTCTCCACTCAAGATATCCAAAACTTTTGCCCCCTTCTACACCATGGAGCAATTGCAAAGAAAACTCTTGTCGAAAACCCAGGATTGTTTGCTTGCTTGTTTGCTTGCTTGCTTTTTGGAACATCGGTGTCGGTCAAGAATCATGTTTGGTTTGCACTGCTGTTCCTGCATCAGTGGATGTATCAGAAGATTTATTTTTTTCCCCTGATATTACTTTTTCACAAACTTGTAGTCTTCCAGCTCTTTGTGGGAGATTTTGAGTCCCTTCCCCATCCCGTCTTGCCCTTATTTTTGTTTTAAATCCCATCATTGGTTCTTTCCCTTTCATGGCTATGTGGATTGGCACTGCCCTCATTCTTCTTTTTTCTGTGTGTGTGTGTGTGTGTGTGTGTGTGTGTGTGTGAAAACAATCCCAAAACAAGGGAAAAAAACAACAACTACTAAGGTCCCGGGAGAAATGTAAAAATCATTTATCCCTGAATTGGAAGGACTGACTTCTTCTGAGATTGTGTTAGAGTTGACACTCTTTCGTTCTCTCTTTCCCTAATCCCTTCCGCATGATTTCTAGGAGTTCGCAAACTTTTCTGCTTGTATGTAGCCTGTTTTTTGATAATAATAGTGGACGCAGAATGCAACTTCCGGTTCCTGTCTTTAGCAAATCAAATTTCCTCTTGGTTTTGAAGTTGGACGATCGGGACAGTTGGCTTTTGAAATCTTCCAAGGCAGGAGAGCTGATGCTTATTCCTCCCGTGGCTCGGGATATAACAAGGGGGGATAATGAATGCACAAACAGCTGAGATTTGCCAGCCTGGTATTCCATTTTGCTCTCTCTTCGACCTCGTCCCGCCATCGAAACACGGACAAATTCTGATTCTCAAGGGCTGGCTTCCTGCAACACACTAAAGCACAAACTAAAGATCCTTAGGACTTAACTCTTAATGGATTAATGGACTCCTCCAAGTAGCTTCCTTATCCTCCTGGGCTATCGTCTTCTCACTTCCCTGATCCGTCGTCAACAATGGATTTCCTTCTGATTTATCCAAACCCTGAACAGGTCCTGCTCACTCAGTTGTTTGGAAGTCAGCAGGACCTGCCAGACTAATACGTGGTGTGACCCCATCTAATGAACGACTTTGTGGCAATTCCCCCTTTAGTTGTGGCGGTGGTGGGCTCTTCCTTGCTTTCTGTGCAGGACCACGTCCGGGATGCACAGGCCAAAGAGTTCCTTTGCTTTTTAGCTTTGGGGTCCATCCGTCGAGTGGCCCTGTGAAGAGCGAATCCAGAGAACCCAGTTCTCTCACCAGCAACACTTTTGGGAAGTTGTGATGGCGGTTAAGCCCAGCTGTTTCTTGGCATTTGGGTTGCCGGAAGAGAAAAGCGAGGAGTGGCATTTGCTTTGCAACAAAAGGAAAAATGCTTATAATCATGCCAGGTGACTTTCTAGACCAGGGGTGTCAAACTCGATTTCATCAGGGTTACGTTTGATCTCGAGGGGCCGGAGTGGACGTGGCCAGGGTAGGAATGGCCAGCTTGACATCACTCGTGCCGGGGACACCTGTGGTGGCCAAGGCAGAACTTCCATCAGACCCTCACTCATTATAACCCACCCTTCCTTCCTTCCTTCCTTCCTTCCTCCCTCCCTCCCTCCCCTTCCCTTTTTTCTACCCTCTTCATTCTCCTTCCTTCCCCTTTTCTTATTTTTCCTTCCTTGCTCTCTTCCCATCTTCCCTTCTTTCCCTTTTCTCTTTCCCTTTCTCCTTTCCCGTCCCTTCTTGCATGCTCTAATGCAAGAAGGGGAAACATTTCATCCATTTGTTTTCTTTTTAGTTCGTTTCGTTAGCCCTCTGCCAATGAAAACTGACACCCCCCACCCCCCCGCGCTCAGTTTTCTCTGGCAGAGGCACCGTGGGGCCAGTCCATCACTGATTCCAGGGCGAACCCGTGGGCCAGATCTAAGCACCCCCACGAACTGGACCTGGTCTGCGGGCCTTAAGTTTGACACCCCTGTTCGAGTGTCTCTGGCTGCATCGTTTGATTTTACTTTGAGGCAAAATCCCGTTCGGTATGTTTGGCCACTTTTGGTCTTCCAACTGAGTGTGTACCTAATTTTGCTCTACCTATGAAATTTCTTTCCCTTACTTTAGGTATGGTGGGCACGTCCATCATTCTTTCGGAAGTGGGGGTGGGGAGCGTTTTGTCAGCTTTCGTCACTTCGATTCCAGGAAGCTTACACTCTTTCTCTGACTGTTAATAGACAATAATAAGAGGCATTTTAATAATAAGTAGGCATTTTATGATGGGCCTTTTGGGTCCTGCTTTCCTGGTGTCGGTAGAACCAGGCAGAATTTGCTGGTCTGAAGCCACATCCAGTCCAGCACCTTTCAGGTTACCATTTTACCTTCATTCCTACTGGGTTTGAGTAGCTTACCCATCTTTCAGTCTGCGGTGACGTGGCGAAGGAAAGGAAGGGGCTGGGAAGGAGTGCCGGCTGACAACAAAACCTTTACAGGTGATCCTTGACTTACAACCCACCAGTGACTGTTTGAACTTATAACGGCACTGGAAAAAGTGACTTATAACCGGTCTTCTTCATTAATGATGGTTGCAACATCCCTGTTGTGGGTCATGGGGTCAAAATTCGGATGCTTGGCAACAGATTTATATATATATATGATGGCTGCAGTGTGCCGGGGTCGTGGGATAGCCATTTACAAGCTTCCAGCCTGACTTCCCAACAAGGAAATCAGATTCGCTTAACGGCCATGTCGTTCACTTAATGAGCGGGGGTGATTTGCTTAACAGCCACCGCAAAAAATAAAGGGTCATAAACATTGGGTGTGACTCCCTTCACTGCCTTGCTTAGCAACACAAATTGGTTCCAACTGGGTGTCAGGATTCCGGCAGTTACCCCCATTTAAATCATGAGTCTCAAGCCAAACTTCCAAAACTTGAAAGGATTTATTGGTAGTTAATATGCCGGCACTTCCTGGGTGTAGCCGACTCTGAAGCACATCATTCCTTGTCACCTTTGACCCTGGTTTTCCCCCACCCCCGGGTGTATTGTAATTCATATTCTCCAATGGGACACATCCATAGCCCAGAGTCTTCAATCATGCTCTCCAGTTAGAATTTTGCACAGCAGAAACTTCAGTCACCTAGTTACTATCTTTGAAAACATTTATGGAATGCACTTTCGGTTTTGCAAGCTGCTGCACTGCTCTCCCCCCTCCCTTTCTGTTGGCAACTCTAAAAAGAGACCATAGAAATATTTTATGAGTTGACATTCGGTTGTAAATTGAGGACCACCTGAGTTTTGAAGTCGGGGAGTGGCGTAGAGTGGGTGTAGGAGAAAAAAAAGAGTCTCTGCCATTGTTTTGCCCTTCACACTTGATTTGCTTTTAGGATTTCTGTTTGTCCTGCTTTCTCTGCACGGGTGAAGGGACCACAAATGTTTGGCCTTGAAGAAGGGGATATAGAGAAACCCCACCTAGTGACTGCTATCCTGAAAGCCCTTTGCTTAGGTACAGATACCACACTAGGCCCTCTCCACTGAACAAGGGTTGTGTGGCTCCATTCGTACACGCCCGTTCCCTGAGGCTTTGTAAATTGTCCTCCGGGTCAACAGCCACGTGGGTTTTCTTAGACTCAAGGATTCTCTCGTTTCAGCGTTGTTTTTAAATGTTCTGTAATTTCTTTTGATGCCCAGTTCATATTTTCTTTCGGGCCCAGTGTCCCTAATTTTTATATCCTCTTTGCCACAAAGGCAACTTCGACTCTTTCCACCCTCCACACCCCGCCGGTCCACCTCACCCTCCATCTCTCGGTGGCCCCTTCCCTTTGGTTCTCTTCCTCCTAACGTTGGTGCTACCGTCTCATCACGCATATTGCCTTACCTCCTCTTCCTTGGTTTTATATCAATTGAAAACTTCCTATGTGTTTTTTATTTATAAAATAGTTTTATTGGACTTCACACAGGTGTCTGCGTGTGTGTTTGTTTTTCCTTGTTTCCAAAACAAAACAATATCTGCGTCAGTGATGGGTTTCCAAATTTTTTCCTACTGGTTCTGAGAGGTAGGGCTCAAGGACTGCCCTCTGTATCAACGCTGGTGAGCTTTGCTTTTTTTTTTTAGCTCAGCTGAGGCGCAGCAATCCGCTCTGAGGCGCGAATCAGCTGAGCTAAAAAAAAAACACAAGAGAATCTAGGAGAGGTAACGGCAGGGGTGGGTGGGTGGGGCCAACCAGAGGTGGTATTTGCCGGTTCTCTGAACTACTTAAAATTTCCGCTACCTGTAAGCCAGAACCGGTTCGAACCGGCTGAATACCACCTCTGATTCTGCGTGTTTCAGACACTGGTTCACAAAGGCTTTAGGGCAGTGGTGGGATTCAATTTTTTTTTATTGCCAATTCTGTGGGCACGGTGTGGCTTACAATCCCCATTCCCTCCCCACCCCACTAACCTGCTTTCCAGCTCCGTTCTCCTGTGCAGGGCAACAAAAGAAGATCCAGCCAATCAGCTGGGACCCGGGAGGCGGAGAATAATTGGGGATGGGGCCAATCACAGGTGGTATTTGCTGGTTCTCAAGAACTACGTTTCCGCTAACGGTTCTCCAGAACTGGTCAGAATCTGCTGAATACCACCTCTGCTTTAGGGGTGTCCACGAAACGTGGTTAAGAAACAAGTCAAGATGTGGCCAGTTGGTGCAATTGAAACTTCCTTTGAATTCTCACCACCATTAGATTGCTTTTTCGTTTATAACCATATATTGCGGTATTCCTTGATTTCCTAAAATAGGTTTGTCCCGCTTTCTGTTTTCATTCTGCTCTGATGAATGAAACATTTTTCATTGGGTAGAGAAAGACATTTTTACTTCCTGGCCCTAGAGCAGTGGAATTAAAAGGAGGTTTGGAGGAATGGTTTGAAAAACTTGACCTTTTATTTTCCAGAGAGGCTATTTTACAGAATAAAGAACAAAGGAGGAATAGCAGGGAGGAGAGATGAAACCACAACACTGAATATTTTGTACGCTTTCTGTGATATTTGTTCTTTTAAAAAAAACATGTAATTGTGCTCAGAGTTGCTGTAGAGTTAGGTGGCCTTGAAATTAAATAACGCCTGATGCATAAAGAAAGAAAGAAAGAAAAAAGGGAAATGAATAGCGAAGTCAAAATAACTAGCGCATAAGAGAAGTGATATTAAAATAGTTGAAAAATAATCAGTGTTACAACTGGAGAAATAAGTACAGAAGAGGGATATATTTGTTGTCATTTTGGTTCTGGTTTTGATCGTCTGGGAATTTGTAGAAATCTCACCTGGTGTCAAGTCCACTAAATAGATCCGATCAAGAAATCAACTCCGCAGGAAGTCTAAGATTACAGAAGACCTCAACTTACAACAATTTGTTTAGTGACCGAAGTTACGACAGCACCAAAAAAAGTGACCCTCGCAGCATCCCCATAGTCACGTGATCAAAATTTAGATGCTTGGCAACTGCTTCATATTTATGACGGTTGCACTGTCCTGGGTTCATACGAACACCTTTTGTGACCTGACAAGCAAAATCAACGGGAAAAACGTGTTGCATGAATTAGAATTAGAATTCTTTTATTGGCGAAGTGTGGTTGGACACGCAAGGAATTTGTTTTGGTGCAAATGCTTTCAGTATACATAAAAGAAGATACCGTATTTCCCCATGTATAAGCCACCCCTTTTTTCCAAAATTTTCAAGCCCAAAAAGTAGGGGGGTGGCATATACAAAGCAGGTACACTTTTTATACGTGAAAAATGCATAAAATAATAAAGTAGGAATAAACTGGTTTTCCAGCAGTATGCTATACTTTTTTGTAAAAATTGTACGTGATGATACGATTACGAGTGCGAGTACGCGATAGAAATGCATACGCTAGGCATCGGCCTGAATGCTTCGTTCCTACTCTCGTTCCGATGCGTAGATTGCTAGTGTCGCCCGCACCGCTTTCGGCGTCATGACCGAAGTTGTAGATCTAGACGTCGAATTTTGTTTCTTTGTAAATTTTCTTTCTTCATAACTTGTTTCTCTAATAAAATATTTTTTTCAAAACTTCACAGTCCAAAAATTGGGGGGGGTGGCTTATACAAAGGGGGTGCTTATACATGGGGAAATACGGTACATTAATCAAGAATCATCAGGTACAACACTTAATGATAGTCATAGGGTACAATAAGCAAGCAAATCATACTAGGAAACAGTCAATATAAATCATAAGGATACAAGCGACAAAGTTACCGTCATACAGTCACAAGTGGGAAGGGATGGGCGATAAGGAGTGATGAGAAGATTAATAGTGATAGTAGTGCAGACTTCGTAAATAGTTGGACAGTGTTGAGGGAATTATTTGTTTAGCAGAGTGATGGCTTTTGGGGGGGAAAACTGTTCTTTATCTAGTTCTGGTGTGCAGTGCTCTATATAGCATCCTTTTGAGGGTAGGAGTTGAAACAGTTTTATGTCCTGGATGCGAGGGGTCTGTAAATATGAATGCATCCATTAGGTGCTCATTTAATTTGGCTAAGTTTTGAACCTCTGGCATCTTGAGTTGAGTATCAGGAGAGATTCAGTTTTCATAAATTAAGCCGTCTTCCCCAAACCAGTCTTTGAGGAAGATTGGGATTAAAATTGGAGGGTTGGACTAGAAGACCTTCAAGGTCCCTTCCAACTCTGTTATTCTGCTATCGTTCAGCAAATAGGACCTCTGGCAAAATAATTTCAGCAGGCTTACATGATCTTCTTTCCCCACTGGATGTTTGTTCTATTTGCAACTGCCGACCAAAACATGCCAGCTGAAGCAGGAGCCAGGAAATTTCCTGTGATCAGTTATTTGAGCTATCTTTACAGGGGGTGGCAATTGTCACATTTGTCTGATCGCTGCTTTCAGGGAGGCCACGAATCTTGACAGCACAGCTTGGTCTAATCAAAACAAAAGTCCCCCAACAGAGCAATAGAAGGGACTTTGAATTATGTTAACACCCAGGCGCGACGTATCATATAAATGTAAAAGTGATCTACATTTTGGCTTAGTTCACACAGCAAGCTTAATAAGGGGAAGGATGGCACTGAGACAACATACAGCGGCTGGATTGGTTAGGATTAATCATAGATTGTTTTCCTCTTGGCTTAGAATCTGGTGCAGACTGGTTACCGAATTAACCGAACTGAGTTGCTTTATGATTTAAACTCTTTTGTGAACCTAGAAAGTGGGTTTATTTAGTAACCAAATTAGGTCTGTTATGTGCTCCTTAAGTACCATAAATAGGCAGTCTTTATGTCCACCTCAGATTGCTACATATCAGTTCAAATACAATAACTACAACAAAACATGATTATTGCAAGAAAGGTCCCCTTTGATCACCAATAATGCCGAATCAGAACTTCAAGAGATACTTGCTGTAAAAACTATTTTCTGTCTCTCAAAACATGTTTAACACAACCCTCAACGTACAAGTTGTCTCAGTGACTAAACTGAAAACAGTGGCATGACTTATTTTTCACCATTGCAGCACCCCCAGGGTCACGTGATTGACAACTCACATTTATGAGGGTTGCAGTGTGTCTGGGGTCATTGGATCCCCTTTTACACCCTTCTGACAAGCAAAGTTAACAGGAAACCAAATTCACTTAACAGTGGCAAGAAAAGTTGTTAAATAGGGCAAAACTCACTTCACAAATTTCTCAGCAATATAAATTTTGGCTGCAATTGTCACAAGTTTACTTTATTGTCATTACACCTTCTACAACAAAATCAAACACCATCTTCAGTACATATCATGACCATGAAAATAAACACAAATACATCCTTCACCCTCTACACATTGAACCGAAAACCCCCGACACCACACCAATACTGCACTATACAGTAGAATTCAAAAGAGCTACTGACCTGGGATAGAAGCTGTTTTTCAGCCTATTTGTCCTTGTTTTTAATATTCTGTAAGTCTGCCAAATGGTAATAGCTAAAAAAACAAAGGGTGCCAGGATGAGGTGGATCTTTGAGAATATTTTGAATTTTCTTAAGGCAGTGGGAGCTATAAAGCTCTTCCAAAGAGTGGAGAGGGCAACCAATGATCTGGGCAATGACGTTAACCCTCTGGAGCGCTTTCCTATCTGCCACTGCAATTGGCAAACCATACAGAGGTGCAGTATGTTAAAATGCTCTCTATGATGCAGCGGTAGAAGGTCACCAGCAGTTTTCCATTCAGTTGTTGTTTCCTGAGAAGTCTCAGGTGGTGTAATCTCTGCTGGGCCCTTTTGACCAGAGCTGCAATCCCAGGTCAGGTCCTCTTACGGTAAACACCCAGAAACTTAAAACTGGCCACTTGCTCCACTTGGTCTGCATGGATAAGCAAGGGCTGGATACCTGATCTGTTCCTTCTATAGTCCATTATAATCTCCTTGGTCTTACTGGTGTTGAGGATCAAGTTATTATCTCCACACCACGAAATCACCCGTTGGTCCACTTCATCTTGGTAGGCAGACTCATTGAGGACTATCTTATTGGGACTACCTTATTCACACTTGGATGTGGTGATTTGTATTAATTAAGGCAGCTATCAAAGGGGTTACTATTTAGCCCACATATCCCACTGAACAGGTTGCAACAAACCACGTATGGGCACGTGTGTGCAGGCACACACATTTTTGCAATTTATTTTTTATTTATAACATTTGCTGGCCGTCCTATCGCAGGGTAACTCTGAGCGGTTTGCAATATTAAAAAAGAATAAATTATACAAAAGCCTACATATAAAAAAACCATAGAAAATCTTATCAAATTGCAAATATTGAATCTACGCTGCACTCAAATGCTGGATTAAAGCCTATCTAGACCGTGATGCCTTGCCGGTCCGGATTTTAACCGCGGTGCATGCTGGTCTTAGAAGTCTTTCCCTCCTTGCCTCAGCGCCGGGATCCTTCACCGGTTGGTAACCGCCCCGCACAAGTCACTCTAGCCCACCCAAGAGATAGGCGCATGCGTGCAGCGTGCCGGGCGTGAGCCGCGCATGCGCCCCGGGCCACTGCTGCAGTGATAACTGAGGAGGGGAGGGGGGGTGGCCGCCATCTTACCAGAAGGGGCGAGGGTTGGACGCGGCGGCTGCTTCTTCTGCCGTCGGCGGGACCAGGTGAGTCGGCACGTCAAACGCCCCGGGAAGGAAAGCCGGCCGGCCAACCTCGCTTACTTCGTCTGAGGCGGGTCAGAAGTGGCTTCCCGTGGGAGGCTCGTTCCGCCCCGCCCTTGAACGAGCGACTGCTTTCTCCCGCTTTTTCTTCTTCTGAGGCGCCGCTTCTTTCCCGGGGGTCCGCTCGAGGCCGGGCCTGGGGAGCTGAGGGGTTACGGGCTTGGAAGAGGAGTTGCAGTGGAAATTCCCTCAGGGACTTGGGGCGGCCGGCCTGCCGGGGTGTTGTGGGGCCACGCGTGTCCTCTGAAGCGGGGATGGATTGGGCGCCCATTCAGGGTCTCTTCATGGGTTGGGTGGGTGGGGGGACCTTTCATGTATCGGGGGCGTTTTCATGCTTGTCGTTCCTATAAAACCGCTACTTTATAGAGGAGGTCCATGCAACAAACCGTAAAATCCGAGAGAGGACGGAGTAAAGTAATAGAATAACAGAAGAGTGGGTAGGGGGACCTTGGAGGTCTTCTAGTCCAACCCCCTTGCTCAAGCAGGAAACCTTATACCATTCCAGACAAATGGTCGTCCAATCTCTTCTTAAACACAACTTCTTGCCCCCCCACCTCCACGTTTTATTTATTTATATAACATGTAAAAATTCAATTTCAATCAAACGGTGTATTGTCTGGGCACAATTATTTTTAAGCAATCCTAATCAAAATGTTTAGAATGGTATTCACTGCAATATTAATACTGTAATAACAGTAATATTTAACTTATCTACTTTTAACAAGTCTCCTTTATAACATTTATCCTGCTCTTATATCCGCATATTTCTAACTTCTGTTTTTATTATCTAACCATTCGCAAAATAAGTCCCATGTCAAGAAATATCCAGTTTCTTCTTTTTCCTTAATTGTAAGTGTTAAACACAAGACAAGCTGTTCCATTGATTAATTGTTCTCACTGTCTGGAAATTTCTCCTTAGTTCTAGGTTGCTTCTCTCCTGGATTGGTTTCCTTCCATTGCTTCTTTTCTGGCTTCAGATGCTTTGGAGCATAAGTTGACTTTCTTCTTTGTGGCAGCTCCTCAGATGTTGGAAGACCGCTATCATGTCATCCCTGGGCCTTCTTTTCACCAGACTAGACATACCCGATTCCACTGGTTATTTTTTCTCATGGCAAATTCCTCCTTAGTTCTAGGTTGCTTCTCTCCTTGATTAGTTTCCATCCGTTGCTTCTTGTCCAGCTGCTTTGGAGAACAGCTTGACCCCCTCTTCTTTGTGGCAGCCCCTCAAACACTGGAAGACTGCTGTTATGTGACCGCTGGTCCTTTTCATTAAACACACCCATATAAATGGATGTAGCTTTCGGGGGTTCGGTAGATAAATTGTCCTTTCTTTCCCGCCCCCTTCTGTGCCCTTGAGAGCATTTGAATCACGATCAGCCCAAGTGAGGAAACCAAAGGGCAGCTAGAACTTTCAATGAGATCAGCAGAGGACTGACTGGGCACCATCTCTAAGAACAAGGGAGGGAAGATTACCCTTCCATCAGATGGTTTTCTAGAAAGGTGGATTACAGATTCCATCATTTGCAAAGCTGGGTAAGGATGATGGGTTTGGGGAGAGCAGATTCTGAGGAGGGTGCATATATGGATAAAATGGGAGGACGTGCAGTGCTGTGTTTGAACTATTATAGTTGAGTGAGAAAAAGTCTCTAAATCATTTTCTTTTCACTTGTTGCTTTTTCTCACCAAAACTCATTTATTAACCTCAAAGGGAGCCTTTCTGATGAGAAAACCATAGAAGGTTGGATATCAGATTTTTGAGTTCTGTGTCTGTGATTCCAGGTTGGCTAGTTCTTCAGCACTTGGGTTTTGATACTCCTAGTTTAAAGAGACAGTTTAAGCATCATCTTGTCCTTGTTGTAGGTGGTTTTTTTTACTTTGAGAACCTCTGGAGTGATTGTAACACATCACATATTTCGACAACATGTTGTTGAAGTTTGGAGGACAGTTTGTCTTGTTCAGATTATGAATGCCACAGTTATGGGCAAAGAACATTTTATTTGGTTTAATTGGCAAGATACCAGCAATAATAGACCACACTTTGTGTATCAAGGCTGAGAACAGAAGAATTTCCTGTGCATGGATGCCTGGACTGTATCCAGGAGATTTTGGCTGCAAAGAAAAATCCTGTCACTTCATGTCAAGTTTGAAGGATGTCTGCTTGTCTCTTTGAAGATTGGGGAAATTATGTGTGTTGAATAAGCAGAAATCTAAGTTAATGGCTATCATTAAATGATAATTGGTTTATTTTTGTAATGCTAATGATATTTGCTTAAAGATGGTTATGTGCTGTAGTTCACAATGAAAGATACCAAATTTACTTATTAGATTTTTACCCTACTTTTCTATTTCTTCAAAAACTATAGTTGCTTATAGTAGCAAGTCTAAAATGAAGCCACATACAGCACAGTTAAAATTAAGCTGTTACAGGCTGGCTTCGGAGGGAGAGCGTGGTATACAAATATGATACATAGATACATAAAGTAAAAGTTCTTACTAATGAAGTGTTTGGCAGAAGCGATCCTTGAACATAGGGGGAGTGGGAGTTAAATGCATCTCCTTATTGAGTGCATCATATAGTCCCATGTTTCACAGACAGATGGCCTGGATTCTTTGTCAGTGGGGAATTTTCAAAAACTTTTCTACTAATACAAGTAGTAGTTCTATGTTAGATACCAAGCTTTGAAGAGCATCTGTCAATACCAATAATTTGAATTGTATCTGTAAGGCTCTTGATAGATGGTTCAGATCTTTCAGTATAGATCTTGAATAATCCTATAGCTGAGTGATGCATTTTGTACCACTGGACTCTTATTTGCACCATTGGGCACTTTTCAAGGGTAGCATCGTATACGATGCATTGCAATTGTAAGGGTAAATTATAACCAGGATATCTATAAGGGTTAAATCTGGTTGCTGAAAAGTTCCGATGAACATGGTAATTGTAATTATGCAAATGTCTTCCTTGCAACTGTCATTTCTAAATCCACTAATAGCTGATGATCAAGGATCACTCAAACCTCATCCTTAAAGAATACAACCCCATGTAGAATCTGGACTCAGGCTTTTACTAACAACACTCCATCTTGGCTTGTTCTTATTTATTCCATCATCAAGATTAAGCAATGTTCAAGAATGGTTTTTGGTTCCTTGGAATTAGGAGCATGTATCATCGATGTCTCTGAGGCCCAAGTCTACTGCACAGTCCAAATGAACGCCATAGTCAATGTTGTAGAAAGCTTCACCCTAACATCTTCAGCAATTTCCAGTGTGAGTCATCTACCATAGTAGTCAAAGAGGCTCAGTCACGTATCATGGACAAAATCCTGATTTAAATAGGTCCAGATAATAAGTGTCATTCAGATATATTTTCAGTTGCAAGGATACTACTTTCCCAATAATTTAAGAATTGAGGATTTAGATTACTTCTGATTAGGTACAGGTCAAGAAAGTGCATTTTCAGTGTTGATTTTTAGTAGCCACTTTTATTTTCCAGTTTTTAATACGCTGTACTGCCTAGTTGTAAAAATTCTAAGCAATTGTAATAGATAAAAACATAAACATATACAACCATAGTAATATACATTCTGGAATATATATAACAGAATTTATTAAAAAGCTGAATGTTAATATCCTTTAAGCATGCAGGGATTCATCCTATACTTAAAGCAGTGTTAATTATCCCCTGAACTGGGAAGACTCTCCCAGCCAAGCAGATTTAACCTGACTGAAGGGGGCAAAGGTTAAGCTGACAAATACAGCTCCCATTTCCCTCTTGCACTGTCTATTTTTGAAATCTACAAGCTGAGAAGAGTCCATATGACATATGGGTTGTGAACATTGCTTGCATTCCATCTTCCTGCCAGTTTACATCATTGTGCTTATTGCCTTGATTAACTAACTACTGAGCTTTGCTGGTGGGGTACTTAGAATTAGTACCTGGGTCATCTTTCTGACCCATACTTCAACCAAATCCGTGATTATATTGCAACCAGATTAGGTGGAAAAAATCCCCAAACACAAAGAGCCACTGAATCTGAACCCATAAGGTGTTTGGATCAGATCTTTTTAGTCTTTCAGTTCTGATGGTTTATAGCAACTGTCACAATCTAAAATTTAACCATAAAGTGCTTTGTCCATGGCAGTGGAGATGTAAAAAAAATGACTCCATTTTCATACTGATAACACCATTGAAATATAACCACCTCAAGCATATACGGTACTTTGTTGGAAGATGCCGAGATGAGATGGTAATTGGGATGTATTAATGGATGCTGTAGCAGACATAAAGCCCCAAGGTGTTCTCGAGTCTGCAACCTTGGCACGGACCTTCAAATCTGCTAAGGTAGGAAGCCAAGAGTAGTCCACTGCCATGCCAAAAATCTCTTTCAAGGGGATCAGGAAAAAAGATTTTTCAACAAGGTGGAATAATGCATTATGAATATACCTGTGCTGCTTCAGCCAGCAAAATGCAGCAGCAAATATTCAGAATTAGACTATTGGAGAGAGCTTCTGGTCAGTGAGATGGAATTCCTGTAGATACCTAACCTAAAGCATAAGGCTGCCTTATTGTTCTGATATTTTGGTAAACTTGATAGAATATGGGAAGTTATACTTTATTAGTAGAAACCTGCCTATATACTTATGGATAAATCTGAATATTTCTGTATATTTTTCTCAACTGTGTTTCAAATTAAATTACTCCTGGCACCATTATCCCATTGCTTTCCTGAAACTGTTGCTGTCAGAAAGTTACTTAATGTGTAAAACTTTTTAACTGCTCCATTGCATCAGGTCTATTTGAATAATGCAGGGTAACAGTGAGTTTTACCATAGAGGTTGCCTACATTTCCCTTCAAATTATTTGTTGCTAATGAGGAAACTGATGTAAAGAACCAGAAACTGAGGTCAAATGATGTATCTGAAGGGAAAGATAAGGAGCCAAAGCAGAATTTACTTGTTCTACTGTTAGCTTTTGCTTATTATCTTTGTGGACAGGCTTTCTTTGCATAATCATTCAAAGCCATTGCCCCAGGCAAGAGGTAGAGTTGAAACAACAGCAAGCAGAAGTACTTATGGTGAATCATTCTTTCATATTTAAACCACTGCATAAAAAAAACCTTTGTCCAAGGGTGTCCCATCTCACTTGTTATTCGTTTGTGGAATACTGCTATAAAAGCAAGAAAAAAATCATATCAATAATTTGGGGTATATATGAACAATGATGATTCCAGTTAATCTGTGTACAGGTATTCCTCGATTTATGAGCACAATTGAGACCAGAATTCTGTTGCTAAGTGAGACAGATAAGTGAGTTTTGCCCCATTTTACGATCCTTCTTGCCACAGTTGCTAAGTGAACCACTGGAAATCTTAAGTTAGACAGTTGTTAAGTGACTCTGGCTTTCCCATTGACTTTGAAGTTCGCAAAAGGTGATCAGATGAGTCTGAATTAATGATTGTCTGAATTAAACCTGAATTCTAGTGGCTGCTTTACATAATATTAAAGAGTCCAGTTTCATTACCACAAAATTACATCACAAAGCAGTTCCCAATTGCTGGGTAGCACTGCTAGCAATGTTTTTCAATTGAAAAACATTGTCCAATTGAAATTTACTTCTTTGTAATTTAAACCTGTTATGTGTCCAACGGACAGAAACTAGAAAGATGAATTTCAATAGGTCAGAAGCAAGCATGCTATAACTTGTGTTAGTGATTGAAGGCTTCCTTGGCAGCTGGAGTGATAGCACATATTGTGCAGCCTGGGTGAATTATTTTGATACCATTAGACAATAGATGCCTATGGTCTCTTTTCTATATTTAATCAAATTCTTTCTGCATACTCTGATTTTCATTTCAGACAGAACTACGAGGACAAAAATTTCTGATTTCTGTGGAATGACTAAGAACAGTTACTGGAAATCTGTATTTGTTGTGAAATAGTTCTTAGTAGGCAGGTTTTCTAAGTCAGATTGCTTTTTTACCTTACCTCAGCAAAATATAGACATTCCTATTAGCTATTTGATAACTTTCTATAGAAAAGAGTAATTAAAACAGTCCATTGCTTAATCAAGAATTTTGTAGTGCTGTTACTCTGTGGCTAAAGTGGTTGGCCAGCTCATCTAATAGATGTGCATTCTTCTCAAAAATAAGGAATGGGAAAAAGTGCTTGCTGATTTTGCTTAGAATAAATTAAAATTATATATGTTTAAAGACAAAAGATATAGTACTGCAGTTACAAAGGCAGAAAATATCTCTACAGTTTGGAGTTAGAATAATACACATTTTACCAAACGTTCTACTCAATATACAGTGGTTATAAAATGCCAGGTTTTTGAGATGTAAAAAATCCAGACCAATATAAATCATTTCAGAATTTTCTTCATGTTTAATACAACATATGAGCTGTGCAGTTCAGTTGAAAAACAAATCTTTTATGGGGGAAAATTGAGGGCAGGACAAGAAGCAATAGGTGGAAGGAAGCTCATCAGAGGGAGATTCAATCGAAATGAGGAATTTTCTGACCGTAAGAAAATGATTAGTCAAAGGAATAGCTTGCCCCCTGGAGTCGTGGATGCTCCATAACTGGAGGTTTTCAAGAAAAGATTGGACAACCATTTGTCTGGGATGGTAAAAGGACTCCTTCCTTGGGCAGTGAGTTGGTCTAAAAGACCTCCAAGGTCCCTTTTAACTCTATGATTCTATGACCAACAGTGTAGCAATGCACTAATGAAGTTGCATTGCAATATACCTAAAATATCCAGCGTCCAAGAAAGAAAGATTAAATGCAAGTGGGTTACTCCATTTCATCTGAAGGCCTTTTATGGATGATGGCAAAGCCGTGGCATCACCCCCAAGTATCGTAGGCTATCTCACTGTGATGAGGGAGTGTGCGCCAAGAATAATTATTTCTAACGGGATCACTCAAAATGTAAAAAGTCATCTTGGCTGCCCAGTTAAAGTAAGCAGACACACACATTGCCAAAGCGTAGGCAAACATCCAGGTCCTCAACAATTTCCTGAATGACATAAGAGAGTGCTGCAGAAATCTTGGGGGAGGGATCGTTCCACGGGGCAGGAATTGCAACAGTAAGCATGCTTTCTGAATCCCAAATGATGACACTTAATGAGTCACACCCTGCTGCATCAAACCAGATGAGCAGAGACAATTGGAGGTACAGGGCCCCTCAGATAACAGGGTCCTCTGACATGAAGTGCTCTAAGGGTCATAATCAGCACCGTGAATTCATCCAGAAGCCAATCACTTCAGCTTATAAAGCATCAGGGTCATGGGGACATAACGTGGTGCCCCCATCTTTGCTTAGGCTGTTTCATTCTGGACCAGCTGCAGCTCCTGATGGTTTTCAAGGGCAGACCTGTTTAGATCTTATTACAGTAATCCAACTGTGAGGCGACTAGAGCATGAGTGTGGGGGCCTCTCAGTCCAGGAAGGAGCATAGCTGGTACATGGGATGTAACTGGAAAAGTCTTCTTGGCTGCAACTTTAATCTGCTCTGTGAACAGGAGCTGATACCGAAAAGGCTGATGATGACATGAGCAAAAGTCATTGAAAAGCAGATTTTTGAACTTTTATACAACTTTCCCTTGGTGATCAGTATAAAAAAAAAGATTTAAGGTGTCTACTCTAGATCTTGTGGAAGTAAATGACGCTTATAAGGAAATTCATTAAGTAAAAGTGTTTTGTGAAAGACAGTGAACAGCAGAAATGTTTGGCTTATCAGTTGGTAAAAGAACAAGAGAAAAAGTAGTTTGGGATTGAAAAAAAATCACGTTTCAACTTCAGAAGAAGTAACGTATCAGATTACTAATGTTCTTGACTATATGAAAAAAAAAAACATCTGGAGAAATTGTTAGGGAAAGTTTACAGATATTTTGTAGATCATGGAATTTGCAGACCAGAAAAAGGAAGTACTTAAGAAGCTGCCACAAGAAGATGAAACATAGGAAGTAGTGCAGATATGAAAATTGAATAAATCTCCAGGACTGGATGACTCCTCTCTATAACGCTTTTAGAGAAATTCTTACCAAATTATTTAACTGATGATGGTTTATGACAGTATTGAAACTTCCTTCTTTAATAACAGAAAACTTTTATATATCTTTTCTTTAGAGAGAAATGATACAACCTATCTAGAGTTATATCTCTTTATTGAACATAGACTGCAAGATTTCCATAGCTGTCCTTGGAAAGAGATGAAATAGCTTGATCATACTGGATTGGTGGAAGTGATAACGTGGGATATATCTTGAGCGCAATCAATAATATTAATGAGGAAAAAGCTTTTGATAGTTTAGAGGGGTGTTTTTATTTCATGTTTCTGAAAAAGATAAATTGAGGCTTGGATTTTCCTTCATGGATCCAGAGTAACTTCAGAGAATTATTCAAAACTAGCACTTAGGCTTAAATACTGCTTCACAGTGAACCACAGCCCTCTCTAAGTGGTTCATAGAGTCAGCCTCTTGCCCCCAGCAATCTGCATCCTTATTTTACTTACCTCAGAAGGATGGAAGGCTGAGTCAACCTTGAGCTGGTCATGATCGAACTCCTGACAATGGACAGACTTAGCCTGCAATACTGCATTCCAAACCACTGCGCCACCATGGCTCTTTAATTGCTTTTGGCTCCCTGTGCTGCACAGTTCCTGACACCTTAGCTGACCTTCTTTCTCCTATCGCTGACCAAGCATCCTTGGCCTGACCCTGTGAAGGGCAGTTGCTGACAGCGCAAGACTTTCTTCCCCATGATGTGCTCAGCGATTTCCTTGTAGGATACTGGGGAAAATAGCCTCATATGGCCAGCAGTTACAGGAATGCAGGATGCTGAAACTGGGCTGTGGCAGCTCTGGCTTCCCTGGACAGAAGGGTTGGGTCTGGGCTTTGTGTTGCCCTGCAGCTCAAGTTTCTTACAGCCCCAGAGCTCTCCTCCTCCTTGTGACCTCCTTGCGCTTGCACACGTGCATGCACCTCTCTTTTCCTAGCCTTGTGCTGCACTGTCTCACAACTGAACTCAGATCATAAGTCAAGGACTGCTTTATACTCATCCTAGCGAGGAATAAACTAATGCTTTATCAAAGATTAACTTTCTAATCAGATGATTCCAACAACATGTGAAGACAATGAATGACAAAGAAAAATAACAAATTTCATTCAAACTGGTAGACTAAACTAAGGTTCAACTTTAGGAATGTACAAGATGCAAAAGTCATTTTGGATTGCCTGTGCCTAATGTTATACTATTAAGCTAATTTTTAGCCTTGGATTATGTTGCTATATCGCTGGGGAAGGATTCCCCAAAAGCTTGTTTAAACATCTTTGATATGGTATCAATTAAAGTGTCCAGTGCATTATAATTAAATAATAGAGGATTAAAAATATAGGACAAAGATGAAAAAAGCTCAGCGTAATTGCTTCTTGCCTGAATATTAAATATTTTCAAAATGTAGTCATGGTTAAAAAAAAAAAAGATCCACTGAGAAATGATCACTAATAGACTGCAAATCTAACCTTTAATAAAATAAAACAAAGAGGAAATCTTTTGAGACTTTCTCCATGGAATGGTCAGAAACATTACAAATTTAATGCCTTCAGATACACAGAATTAGTTCAAATGTTTTACAGAAGCACAGTGGCATATTTAGAATCTTAACCAAATTTGAAATAATTATAATACAAAATACAGACTTCTGTATAAAGGTAGCTCTCGACTTACAACAGTTCAAAGTTACAATGGCATTGAAAAATGTGACTCATGACCATTTTTCAGTTTCACAGACCTTTCTAGCACCCCCATGATCACGTGATCAAAATTGAGATGCTTGGCAACTGGTTCATGTTAATGAACATTGCTGTATCCCAAGATCATGCGATCCCCTTTTGCAACCTTCAGAGTCAATAGGGAATCATTTAACAACCAGGTTACTAACTTACTGACTACAGTGATTCATTTAACAACTGAAGCAAGGAAGGTTGTAGAAAGGGGCAAAATTCTCTTAACAAATCTCACTTAACCGAAATTTTTGACTCAATTGTGGTTGTAAATCAAGGACTATCTGTAATACTAAAATATGATTTGAAAATTGGACAAGTTAAAGATTGTGACATCTAAATTGAACAGTTAATATGCAATTGGTTGAAATTAAATAGCGTATCTCCTGTGAACATCACTGTTAAAATTGGTTCAGGATCCCCCGCCCCCAAATACATTTCTTGCCAAAGTAGTTTTTTAAAGTAAGTTTTATATATCTGTTTCCAAAAAATGTTGGAAATGTAATCAGGTTAGATTATTGTTTCATACCGGGTTAGGTATGCTTGGGACATATGCTCATCACAATTCCGAGAAGAACAGGGGATGTTGCAGTGCTCTTAATTTACTTGTTACTTGTCAGAGAGATAAGAGGAGCTTGTTGTAGCAAGAAGATTTGTGAACTCTGATGAGTTCCTTGCACATTACAGTAGATGAGGAAACTAAAGATTGGTTTGTTGGAAAGCCAATTGGTAATTGTCTGCCTCTTTTTAATAATAGCCATAATCTTTTCTCCTATAATTACAGATTGGATATAAGCACCATGGAAAAAGAAGACTAAGAATTCATCATGATTGGAGGCCTGTTCATTTATAATCATAAGGGAGAGGTTTTAATCTCCCGGGTTTACAGGGATGACATTGGGTAAGTCAGAGTCTTCATCCTGCATTACTTTGAACCGCAATACCACTTCTTGCAACATTTGAGCTGCTGTTGCTATACGTGTTGTGCATGTGGAACTTGTGTATTGTGTGTTGCATCCAGGCTGTGTTCATTTTGTTATCTCATGGTATGTATTACCTTATATTATTCCTAGGCACTTAACAATGAAAAATAGGCATTGATTGAAGCAACTCTTCCTATGCGCTGAATATAATGTATTTTTGTTCTTTAAATACAATATTTTTCATTTAAATACTCTATGACAAATCTAGATAAAAAAGTAATAAGCTTAGTAAATTTTCTCAAAATACACTTTAACATAAACTGTACCTTTTTCCTTCTAAGTACAGTTAGTCCTCAAGTTACAAATGTAATGCAGCCTGCCTATTCCATTCGTAACCCGAGGATTCATCTCATACCTTGAATGGGATCACTCCCTTCTTTCGCTCACACATTTGCTAATCGAATGTGAGACTTGTTAAGTGCACATGAGGTATTTCAGGCTGGAGAAGGCCATGTGGGGCCTAGTAATGGAACAGGCCACCTGCCTAAAACCAAGGCCTCTACGACCCACTGAAATACTTCATGCTCCCCCACAATTCCCTCCACCACCACCTGCCATGCTGGGTCAGTTACTGTGGAAAGATCTAGGAAGCAGTCTTCTGCAGCCTTTCAGCCATGTGTGCCCCCCTGCAGCTCCGTTCGGGCCTCCAGAGGCCTCCCCCAGCACATTGCAGGCAAAATGGAGCTTAGGAGGCGTGCCCCTCCAAACCTCCATTTTGGCTGGCAACATGCAGGACGAATATTGCCGAGCCTCTGTGGTTGTTCATAAGGGTGAACAACTGCCGTAGTGCTGGAAGATTCGTACTTTCAGGACTTGTTCGTAAACACTTATCGTTTATCATGTAACTTCGAACTTTCACTAAGGGAATGCTCATAACCCGGGGATTATCACAGTATAGACAGATAGTTTTGATTGCTGAAAGATTCTACCGTACATATATGGAGTCCTTGTGCTTAAAGCTTGGTTGTTTGCTTGCCGACATTTCATTACCAGACTAGGTAACATCTTCAGTGCTAGAAGAGAATGGCATGTGCTTTCTGTATATTTGTGGATTCTATATGTTGATCTCACAGCTCATCTCACAGTGTGAGGAGTATACTCGAGTATAAGTCGACCCGAATATAAGCCGAGGCACCTAGTTTTACCAGAAAAAACTGGGAAAACTTATTGACTCGAGTATAAGCCTAGGGTGGGAAATGCAGCAACTACTGGTAAATTTCAAAAATAAAAATACTCAATTGCAAGTTAACTTCATTCACTCTTGGCATTAAAAAATGCCACGGGGAGGGAATTATTATCTAATTAAAACTTTCACTAGGACAGTTGAGAATAAGTTTGATGTTCACAATTTCCTCTTTGAAAGAGACCAGTAAATAGGGAACAAGAAGATGAAGAAAAAGAAGTGTGTTTTTTCACACTTTTCACACTGCAGTGAACAAAAATGGCATCCTAGGAACAGGCTTATTCTCAATCCAAAGGTTTGTTTTTGATTTCTTCCCTGATTTAAGGGAAATTTGGGAAACGATCTCACTATCATGAAAGGTTTAATTGATTCAATAACCCAAAAGAAGAAGATGATGATGACAGCGGGAGGCAGGAGTCACTCTCTCCCTTGCAAGCCCCCCAGCGCCTGGGGCTGGCGAAAAAAGCAAGAGCCGTTCTTATGATAGCGCTCTCTCTCTCTCTCTCTCTCTCTCTCTCTCTCTCTCTCTCTCTCTCATACAGTCAAGCCCTTTCCAGCACACGCGATCCGCCGCCGCCGCTTTGCACCTTGCAAATGCAAAAACCACGGAGGGCTCCGGGATTTTGTTTTTGCAAAGAGCAGGGCAAGCAAAGAAGAGCAGCCAGCCAGCAACCTGCTACCGGTAGTCCAAATTAACAGCGCTGCTTATTGAGTTGGAGGTGGGGGGGGGAGGTAGGAATTAGGGGGAGAGGGGACGCCTTGGAAACCATGCAAGAACTTTTCTGCTTCCGATTAACCCCATGCTTACAAGTTGCAAAGGAAACACGGAAGCAGGGAAGCGGCTGCCCAGCTCCGAAGCTCCACACCATTTTTTTTTTCCAGAGGGGAATCTGTCACTCGAGTATAAGCCGAGGGGGTTTTTTTTCAGCACAAAAAATGTGCTGAAAAACTCGGCTTATACTCGAGTATATACGGTATGTTAAATTCCCAAGCCAATCTTGAAATTGAAAAACTGATAACTATTTGGTGTTGTCCCTTTTGGTTCCTAGTTATCCTAGTTCAGGCTGGAGATGACTACAACAACAAAATAAAAAAACAAAACAAAACGATTGGAAGGAGTTGTGCTTTTCTTTCAGTCCAAACCTATTTCAGATGTTAGCTTCAGTGGCACTCTACATGATAAGATAAAGAGAGGCATATGGGTTCATGCTTATTATCTGTGATCACACAGCCTGGTTGCTCCATACTGTACAATTCATACACCGCTTGCCTTTTCTTAAAAGAGCTTTTTTGCTTCTCTTCCTAGCCCAGCTTTTCTTTACCTGGTCTCCTCCAAATATTTTGAAATATGCGTAAATTCCATTGAGCATGTTAATTGAGCAGTGGTCACGGACTGATTGTGAATTAGAAGTATGGGGCAGGGAAAGCTGGCCTAAGGAATTTAAATAGTGCCTTGAAATCTTTTTGTGGGAGGGGGTTTCTGTCTCTTCTCCTTTTGGTTTGATTCATTGTGCTTTGTGTGTATGTGTTGTGTTCTAACCTTTCTCTTGTTGCTGTCACTCCTTTTCTTCGCTGACGCCATTTCTGTTCATCCCATCTCATTGGCCGCTGTAGTAATAGGTAAGAGAAGAATGGCAGGAACTCAACATGGTGCACTATGTTGTATAAAGTCAAGCTCACTTTTGTATCGCCATTGACATTAAGGCAGTGTCAAATTAAAAACATGACAATATGAAGTTTGGCTCATGTCAAAGCAGACCAGTTATTATCGTTACCATTTGAGAGACTGGAGCCTACAGATTCTTAACTAGAAACTGGAGATTTCCCCTTTCTGAATTTTTTTGTTATTTGAGCAGTCATAAGAAAAGGAGAGAAAACGTGTAGAAAACTCATTCAATAGCAATAATCCCAAATCAAATATCTGTTAAAAGTGAATTTTCTTAGAGGTCTGAAGAAGTCCAGATAATTGCTAAGCTAAACTTTAAACTTGCCATGAATAATGGATTTGGGTTTGATTCCTCAGGAAATTAATCCAAGGCCCTGGCAATGTTAACTGGTATATTTTTGCATCATTATTACAAAGAGGTTTTGGTCTTTTGATATTAAATATATGAAGCTGGGCATTTGAGTGAGAAACACCTGTCTTGAATTTCAAAGCATGAAATGGTAAATGAAAGACAATGTGTTCTTGAAGCTAGAACTGATAGTTGATCAGTTGCTTTTATAATTGAAAACATGCAATGAATTTTCTAGACTTTTCCCTTAATAATGATATCATCCACGTGTGCCTAATAAAATATTTCCTCTGAATAAAGGTATCTTTATTCTTTTAAGCAACGGATTCTGCTGTTAAATATTGATTAGGATAATAATAGCTTGTGGTATTTTACGATATGCAGTTTGTATAGATAGTGTCTGTTGATAATGAAAAGCGGACCCTTCACCTGCAGGAAAATACTAGGATGAAGAATAACAGTTTCTCCCATCTTAATATGTCTTAAAACTTCATTCTATGTCTTAGTATACTTATTTTGAAATAGCATACAGTTCATGTTTGTCATTGTGATATCCAGCTGTTTTACCTTTTTCTCAACCGTAACACCCATTTTATTCATAAAAATTCTGTTTGATCTTCTATTTTTGTTAACATTTTCATTTTTTGTTTATTAGTCATGAAATCTCTTAATGCATCAAATTAATTTAATTTCCCATTAAAATTTCAGTTCCCATTAAAGGATCTTCCAGAATCAACACCAAGTCATCTGTAAAAGCCTTTAACTTAATCAATTTATTTTAAAGTCATTAATCCCACAATCCTCTTGTCTTGTTCCTATTGAATATTTCAAGAACCAAAATCAAGGAGAGAGGAGACAATGAGCATTGCTCTTTTGTTTCTTTTTCTATTTCACAGGGTTTTGTTTAGATATCCATTAACAAATATTTGTCCTGATGGACTTCTGGTTTGAAGGGCTTTGGCGACAGACAGAAATCCACGATTGTGCGCGGTTTCTGTCTGGGCTCGCCGCTGGAGCGCCCCGAGCTGGCTGGTTTCGGGGCTAAGCCACCCCGTAGAGGTGGTGAAGGGGGGGAGACCGCCAGCAGGGTTGAGGAGAGCCGCATCTCTCCTCCTCAGTTGGCCATTACTCCCTTTCCCGAAGGCGGTTGCAGCTGTGGTCAGAAATGGCCACCACAAAGAAGAACTCGACCAGAAAAGAATGTGCAGGAGGAAAATAAGAAGTGAAAGTTTTGGCTGACCAGTTAAATTGTAAAGGCAAATAAAACAAAATGCCAAAGGGATAATAAAGATTTCTGGACATTAAAAATTTTCTTTTTCATAAGCACGAAGGGAGAGAAAAAGAATAAGAATAAGGGCAGGATCTGGAAGAGGGAGGAGACTGCCTGGAATTAAAAAGAATCTACAGTAGAACTTCAACAAGACTTCTAAAGGATACATTTTAAGGGAAACTTTGCAACTAAATAGTAACCCCAGGAAGAGAAAGTGAAAAAAAAAGAGCAAAAAAGAAACAGCTCGCGTGTATTTGGATTATTTGGTGATCTTTGGATTCTTGGTTATTATATTTGAATGACTAAAATCAATCGGGTGGTTGTTTAAAAATTTATACAATGACACCACTTCTGGATGAATTGAAAATGGAACTTAAAAAAGTACAAAGAAGATGCACAAGAAGGGAAGGGTTCTTTTGGCTTCGTTTTTCAATTCTTAGAAATGGAGATTTGGAACTATGAGAAATAACAAGAAACGACTGCAAAACAAGAAGACTGGGACAAGGAAGAAGCCATCTTTAATGAACAAGCAATTTTATGTGGGGAAGAAAAAGGAAAGGGGGGGAAAGAGAATGGAGAATTTAAGACTTAAAAAAACCACCAAAGAAAAGAAAAATAATTCAAAAAATAAGTATAATACTGGAAAGCAACAGAAAAGGGGAATACAGAAGACAGAAACAGAGGTAGAGAGACAAGGAGGTAAAAAGGGGAGAGAGAAGAAGAGAGGGAAGAAGGAAAGGAAAAGAAGTTACAAAGGACCGGAGCAAGATATAGAGAAACAGGACCTATTTAGAGATAATGAGTGAAAATCTAACTGAAAAAGGGATTCTGTAAAGGTACATAAGGTTGTATTGTTATATTAGTAATAGAAATGACTTTAGAAAATTGGAAACAACGTATGATTAAAATGAGGGATAAAGTAGTTAGTGTAATTTAGTGAAATGTTTGTGAATAAAATAAGTGAAATAAAATAAATGAGAAAATTTAATTAGGAAGGAATGGGAACATTTTAATTAGTTAATGTTTTATAAAATATAAGTGAAGAGGGAGGGAATTAACTATGGAAAGCTTATAATTGTTCCCATAGAAGTATGATATTTAATTGAAAAGTAATGTTAAAGATGTTAAGACTTTAATTAATATTAATATTAATGATAGAATTGAATTGGAATGGAATGTTATTTTAATTATATACATTTATAATTTTTTCTTTTTTTAAGAATACAGTGTGTATTTTAAGAATGTACCAAGCAGAATCCGAATGGAAGTTATGTATTATATTGAATGTTACAACTTTAGGGAAAAGATATAAAGGCGTCATACTCCAATCAGTAGCTACAGGAGAAATCTTGTTTAATGAGAAAAGATAATAGATAATTGAAACAGGACAGACAAAAAATATAAATACAATGATTTGAATTGAGATGAGATAATTAAAATAAAATTGAGGAAATTAAAAGAGGGGAGAAGCTATACAGAAAATGTAAAATAGTAATAAGATATGGAATAGAATATAAAAATGAGCATGAACCTGAATTTGTGTCTGTACGAAGAAATGTAACCTGGGATTACGCTACTTTCAAAAAAGATGTTTTATTTGTATTTTTTATCTCTTTGTGAAAACTCAAATAAAATTTACAAAAAAACAACAACAAATATTTGTCCTTTCGGTGAAGTGTAAATCGATCTTACCCATTTTATAAAATTTGTATTTTCCAAAACCTTGAACAAGAAATCCCAATTCAAATTGTCAAAGGCTTTCTCTGCATTCAGATCAACGCTGCTTGTTTGTCATTATGTTGCCTCAAATATTCCAAAATGTACAACACTTTCCTAACACTGTCTTTTTAACTGTCCTTTAGGTAAAAATCACATTGATCTTCATGAATAATTTCTTGCTGAATTGTTTTCAGTGTACCAACTAGAATTGTGAACGATTTATAGTCATTATTCAATAATGACATCAGCCTATAGTCTCTTGTTAAAGTCAGGTCTTGTCTCTCTTTTGGTATATTGCTCTATTAGCATCTTTCTAATTTTCTAGCACCTTTCTTCCTTTAGTATTGATAGAGTTCAATGTGTTTTGTAAAGGTTGTAAAAATTTATCCTAAAAAAATTTATTATAAGGTTCTGTTAATGCACCTAGTCAGGCAGCTCTCCTAGTTTAATATTTTTATAGCTTCAGAAGCTTCCCTTATTGTTATAAATCTGTTCACAATCTGCCTCTGCTCCTCTATAATCCTTAGTCAATTGACTTTCTTTGGATAGTTATCTATTTTCTCTAGAGAATTGTCATTTCCTTTATACAAGTTGGAATAATATTGATAAAATGCTTTTTGTGTGGCCAGATTGTCCAGTAATACAATATCTCCCTCTTGTAAATTCAATATTATGTTCGTCTCCTTGTTTGTAATTTATATTCCAGCCACTCCTGATTTATTTGCAAACTCAAATTTTATTTTATTTTACTTTTTTTTTTTTAACAATTCATTATTTTCAGTACTTTGGTCATCTAACTTATGCCTTCCTACCCTGTTCTGATTCTACAGGCGGAACGCAGTGGACGCTTTCCGAGTCAATGTCATCCATGCAAGACAACAGGTGCGTTCACCGGTCACCAACATCGCTCGCACCAGTTTCTTCCATGTCAAACGTTCCAATATCTGGCTGGCTGCCGTCACCAAGCAAAATGTTAATGCTGCAATGGTCTTTGAGTTCCTGTACAAAATGTGTGATGTGATGACTGCCTATTTTGGAAAGATCAGTGAAGAGAACATCAAAAACAACTTTGTGCTCATCTACGAGCTTCTGGATGGTAAGGATAAGCTGCCCAGTTTCCCTTCTGCGGAGGCACATCCTTCAACCGTAGCGCTGTAAATTTAGGAAGGTTTTTATTGCATATAGTACATTAAATCGATTCTGGGCTAATACATTTAAATTATGCTTACTGTGAGGATGCTAGGCTCCGTGCATTTTGGTTTGCATCTAGTTTTTAAATAATGACGAGGACAAAGAAAGAACTAAATGTATGGAAGAATTATTTCTTCTCTGTAAATATTTTACTTCTGTAATGTACACTAGTGAATTCTGGACATAGTTGAGATAAGAAGATTGACCTGGTGGTCTGGGGGAAGCTACCTCTTGGTTAAAAATTTCTGTGTTCGGTAAATCACTTTCTATAGAACCAAAATAACAGATTGAAGGTTAAAGGTGAGTGATTCTCCATGAAGGCAAGTGCAACACAAGCACCTCTAATGTTGTATCTATAGTTATGTGTTCAAATGGCAGGTTAACATGCTGTGCAAATACAAGTAGTCCTTGACTTACAAGCACAGTTGAGCTTATGTTATATGTATTGCTAAGTGAGACATTTGTTAAGTGAATTTTGGGCCATTTTACGACCTTTCTTGCTACAGTTGTTAAGTGAATCACTGCAGTTAAATTAGTAACACGGTTGTTAAGTGAATCTGGCTTCCCCATTGACCTTGCTTGTCAGACGGTTGCAAAAGTTGATCTCGTGACACTGGGCCACTTCAACTGTCATAAATATGAGTCAGTTGCCCAGCGTCTGAATTTTGATCACATGGCCCTGGGGATGCCACTACGGTTGTGAAATGTGAAAAACGGTCATAGGTCACTTTTCAATGACACTGTAACTTAGAACGGTTATTAAATGAATTGTAAGTCAAGAACTACCCATAGGTTATTTTATCCATATCTTGAAGGAGGAACTTGTGACTTGCCAGATGTTAAACTAAAACTCCTGCCATCGCCCTGTGTTGATTAGAACTGCTGGGAAGCTACAATTCAGGAATATCTGGAAGACATCTGTGTCTTGACCTTAATCTGTAATACAAACAACTGTTTTAATTCTTAATGCCAAATAATGATGTTCTTTAGTGTCACTGAACTTTTTTTTTCCAATCATGTTATCAACAGATAGTGGCTTTCCAAGAATGATCCCCTGGGTGAATTGGGATTGAAAAACTGCTTTCAGGTTACGGTATTTAAAAGCCTTTTTTGGCAGGAGTGGAAGCAGGATGACGATGGATTTGCAAATTGACTTAAAACTAGCAAAAAGCACAGTTTCGTTTCCTATTTATACTGCCGGTCTGGATCTTGAGAGCCTTGTCTATCTCCTCTTGGAAGGAGGCAGTTAATGGCACTTCTCTCTTTCCAGAGCTTAACTTGTGTTGTGCACGCTACGATATCTGCTACTCTGCTGTTGTTTTTTTAGGTTTTGATTTTTATGCCATGCTCATGTGAAAATCAAAATCTAAAGAAAATGCTGCAAAGATAGATTATTCTGCTGCTGTTGAATTATCCGGCTTCAGAGCGGGTTTCCTTCGATGCTGTGATTCTGCCGTCTTTACCGAGTTTGTCACCTTGTCCTAACTGTTGCTCACTGTAGGCCAAGCCCGATCATTCCTTACGGGAATCAGTACGACAACGTACGGCGTGGGGAAACTTTCCTTGAGTGATGTTTACCAGTCATTTGCACAAAGGAAGTCAGTTGAAAAAAAATACTAGCCTGGCTGTTGGTTTTTTCCAACAATTGTTTACTTTTCTGTAGAAATCCTGGACTTTGGTTACCCTCAGAACTCTGAAACAGGAGCCCTGAAAACATTCATCACCCAACAAGGAATCAAGAGCCAGGTAAATGCAGGTTGACACACGTTTCAATTAATCGTTAGTGTTGAAAAAAAATAGTTATTGCCACTATAGCCTATGACAACATATTTGGGGTGCACAGTGTAGTTGAATATTTCAGTTGGAATCCAAGTTTCCCTCATGTGGATGGCAACATTTCAAATTCAGAACTCTTCCTTTTGGAGTGTGATTCCATTTTTAGAGGGTTTTTTTGTTTTGCCCTGAAAAACATTGGGCATAAAGGCTGTAATTCTCTGCCTCAGTTTAATTGATCTGAAAAATTATCTTTGTAGATTCTAGAATAAGTTACCTACATCCAAATCCCAAACTCTTTTATTTAAACTGGGGTATCCAGCTTTGGCAACTTTAGGACTTGTGGACTTCAATTCCCAGAATTCCCCAGCCAGCATGGGAGTTGAGGTCCAAAAGTTGTCCAGGTTGGACACCCCCTGAGTTAACTCTTGTTTAATAAACTTTACATACACAATTTTAAAACATCAATTTCGAATGGGGTTTTTTGAGCCTCTTATTTATAAAAGGGTAAATACAGGTAATTCACAATTGAACCCAGAAATTATGTTGCTAAGTGAAACATTAGTTAAGTGAGTTTTGCCCCATTTTATGACTTTTCTTGCCACACTGTTGTTAAGCGAATCACTGCAGTTTTCAGTTGGTAACAGCGTTGTTAATCTGGCTTCCCCATTGAATTCGCATGTCAGAAGGGTCACGAAAGATAATCCCATGACCCCAGGACACTGCAGCTGTCATGAATATGAACCAGTTGCAAAGCATCCAGTCTTGAACACATGAACATGGGGATGCTACATGGTCTTAAGTGTGAAAATGGCCACAAGTCTTTCTTTTCAGTGCTGTTCAAATTAGATGAACCATTGCAAGTTGGAGGACTACCTGTAAAAACATGGAGAAACAAAACACTTTCCTGGGCTTCTTGGATTCCAACATTTTTATCAGGCTGACCTCACTGATGTTTTCCAGGAAATGCAGGCTCCTCTATACTAGCCATGCTGGCTCAGGATTTCTGAGAGTTGAAGTCCACAAGTCATAAAGGGACCGCTGTCCCCACCTCTGACTTAGCAGATCAGTCTAGCTGGGTCTTCAGTTACAGATTCCTCCTTCACCTATTCCTGATACATAACAATATCTCCAAATGGTGCTATATTTGTGGTTCCAGCACTAGCCAATACCTCTTGCTTAGTACTTCAGCCTTTTATGTAGTTCAGCTGTGCTAGGACTTCATCCAGTTGTAATCAAGTGTGAAGCTTTTTAATATCTGTGTGTCAGTGTGTCTGGTTTTAGCACACTGGAAAAAAAAAAGCTGCTTTAACTTAACAGACTATTACATCTTCTCATGTCCATCAGGGCAACTCACCAACCTACCACAATGTGACATGCTTTAGAAACTTTTCTTCCTAAAACAATATTTTTTAAAATGTTTAAACCCTTTTTAAAAAGCTTTTTTAGAATGGAAGTCTGTGCAGCTCATAAATAGTTTCACATAGATATTTAGATGTTTCTGGTCAGTTCTTGCTGATTTCCTGTAAAAATCCATTTTGTTTTTCTCTCTGATATTATTGCCGGCTGCTTCCTGTCTTTTTTTTCCTAATAAGAAAAACAGGAAAGGGTGTCATCCTTTTATAGCAATTAAGCTTGCTGAGCCAGAGGGATGATTTTCCCTTAGTAAGCTTTCTATTTGGGTTGTGTCTCACTTGGATTGTTCAGTAAATGAAGACGCCGTGCTTTTCTGAAGCATTTGACAAAGGGGGCTAACGTATCTCACGGACCCAAATTTGTTTAATTTTGGCTTTGCATTTTTTATGCATGGTTTGTATACTGTTGTTTATGACTGAATGTGCTACGTAAGCCAATAAGCAGTCAGTATGATTTGTGCATAAGTAGTAACAATAGCACTTAGACTTCTATACCGCTTCGCAGAGCTTTACCACCCTCTAAGCGGTTTACAGAGTTAGCATATTGCCCCCAACAATTTGGTCCTCATTTTATCCATCTTGGAAGGCTGAGTCAACCTTAAGCCCGGTGAGATTTGAACTGCCAAATTGCAATCAGCTGGCAGTCAGCAGAAAGTAGCCTGCAGTACTGTACGCTAACCACTGCACCACCATGGCTCTTAAAGTAAAGAATTGTTTTGCAAATTGAAACCCTCTATATAGGTTGCGCTGTGATGATCTCTGAGATGAAGGGAGCTTGGCTAATAGCAAAGAGCTGTTTTAGTAGCATAGAAACGAAGAATTGTGACAATAGTATGTTGCTCTTAATGAAAGTCTTTGAGTTTCTTACAGGCAAATGTATCTTAAAAGCCTAAACGTTTACACACAAATGTTTCTTGGAAACCTAAATGTAGAATAAGCACAAGCCTGACAAGTTGGACTTCCAGCTTCTGATTTTGAAAAAAATATATATATTGTTGCTAGCTTGGCAGTTTTGAAAGCCAGCAATGTTCCGGTCACACTTTTAATTCAGTTGATTAAGATCTGAAGATTCATCTTAAAGGGTGAAAAACCACACTTTTTTAAAAACTGAACTAATACAATAGAAACACTGATTAAAGGACTTAAACATTGTATACCAAGAAAAACAGTATCCTTTTTCTTCTGGGCTCAAACGGGAAAGATTGGAATCCTTGGCCACCTGCCCAGCTTTTTGTACTAACAGGAAATGGGGCTTTCACAACAGTATCTTCGGTCTTGTATCAAATAGGGTAGAATGATTGCCAGAAAACTGAGCCAGCTGGTTGCTTCCTGTAGAGTCTTCTTAGCAGGCCTTGAAAGAAATCTATTGCATGCTTGCAGAGAATAAGCAGGGATTTTGTGTATTTTCAGGCTTCAGTTGTGACTTGGGCTCCCAGAGAAGAAAAATATTTTCACCAATCAGGACAGCTGTGTGAAAGGAACTAATATGATAGACAGCCACAATAGATGATTGCTTAGTGTTAGACTAGGATGGACAAACTCATTCACATCGTTCAGTAGGTGACCTCAGGTAGGACTGAGAGCCAGAGGACTCTTTTATAGGATTATTACGAGGGAACCGTATTGGATCAAACTCCATACAGAAATCTGGGAGGAGTGGACACTTACATATATAATAGCAATAGCACTTAGACTTATATACTGCTTTATAGTGCCTTACAGCCCCCTCTAAGCAGTTTACAGAGTTAGCATATTGCCCCCAACAATCTGGGCCCTCATTTTATTGACCTTGGAAGGATGGAAGGCTGAGTCAACCTTGAGCCTGGTGGGATTCGATCTGTCAAATTGCAGTAGGAGTAGCTTGCAGCACTGCACTCTAACCACTGTGCCACCCAGGCTCCCTAATATTAGATTAAATCCTGCCTTGTGAAAAACAGACTTAGCTTTAGTATAAAGGCTCAGGACTAAGATACATCATGCCAGGTATGTTAACTTTCAAGAAAGAACCAGACAATTGGATCTTCTCTCACATACCGATCAGGTTTTGTTTTGATGGGAGGGGGATGTGGTTGGCTTGACATACTTGTGAATCCACTCAGTGGTGATTTAATCAACAAACTAGTTTAGCATTGGCTTGAGTCACGAGAGTGCTTCAAAAAATATAGAATTCACGTAATAGAGATTTAATGTGCAGTATTAAAAAACAAAACCCCAGTTATCAAGGCAAGATGATGAGTGAAGTGGCTAGCGATAAGTAACTTGGAAGGTATAGTCTGGCATAGGGGAAGGGTGAGAAAAACTGCCTGGTTAATAGTTTCAATTGATGTGTGAACCTCCATACTGTAAACTGACTGGCAACCACATCCATTTATCTAAGCATTAGCTAAACCGATGCCTCAAAGGAAGAGGCAGAAGCTTGTTACACAGATAGTCCTCAAGTTATGACCACAGTTGGACCCAGAAATGCTACGTGGGAAATATAAGTGAGCTTTGCCCCATTTTACGATTTTTCTAACCGCATTTGTTAAGTGAATCACTGCAGTTGTTGAATTAGGAACACAGTTTTCAAGGGAATCTGCCTTCCCCATTGACTTTGCTTGTCCAAAAGTCACAAAAGGGGATGGATGACGTGACCCCAGGACACTGCAACCGTCATAAATAGGAGCCGGTAGACAAACATCCGAACGTTAAATTCACATGACCATGGGGATGCTGCAATGGTCATAAATGTGAAAAATAGTCATAGGTCACTTTTTTCAGTGGCACTATAACTTAGGACAGTCACTAAATGAACTGTTGTAAGTCAAGGGCAACCTGTACTTCAACATTGATGAGTTTCTGAGTAGTAGTAGTAATAGTAGTAGTAGTAGTAATAGTAGTAGTAATGCCTAGGAGATTGCTTTCCCTGTTTCTTATGTCCCTATTTTCCTCCTAGGAAACCTCTCCTTCAAGGAGTAATGTCATAGTGGTATCAGTTTATCCCCAATCTAACATTACTCTCTTCCTCTTTCCCTTTTACTGACTGCTTCCTCCTAACCCTGTGTGTGCTGCCCTTGCTGCTGCTCTTCATCTGTTTTCTCGTTTCCACGTATGGTTGGACCCGCCTATAGCACCAGGTAGGAGAATCTGCTGTCCTTCCCCAAAGGTAATCCAGCAGATCCCTCCAGAGGGTATTTGATACTGAACTAGGGTTCCAACTGGGCTTCTTGTAGTCCACTGGCTGTTTGGCACACAAATAAATTGTTTTTCTCTGGGAGGAAGAGAATCCAAAGGAGGAAAAAGGCAGAGATTCTTTTTTTATAATATCATGGTAATATTTAAACATCATCCCGAATTTGAGCTATTTCCAGGTTGATTTCAAAGCAACTGGGGAGGGAAAGGAGGGGGTGGCGTTTGTGTTTTGTAATAAGCCTGTTTCAGTTCATTTGGAACCCGGAAACCTGAACCCCCTATGGCTGGTCCCACGAAAGCACATCTCCCTCTTTCCCCTCCTCCTCCTCCTCCAGACTAAGGAAGAGCAGTCTCAGATTACCAGCCAGGTAACTGGTCAGATTGGTTGGAGGCGTGAAGGGATCAAATACCGTCGCAATGAACTCTTCCTGGATGTTCTAGAGAGCGTGAACTTGCTAATGTCACCACAAGGTAAGTATGAACTTTCCCTATATTTGGGGGAGCGGGGGGGAGATCAACCCAAGTCAACCAGACTAGAACTGGAAGGAAACTTGGAGGTCTTTTCTCACTCAAGCAGGATAACCGTATCCCGTTTAATACAGGTGACTTTCCCAGTCCCTTCTTAAAAACCTCCAGTGATGAAGCGACCCACAGCTTCTGAAGGCAACTTCCATTCCACTGGTTAATTGTTCTCACCATTTGAAAGTTTCTCAAATATCAAGTGCAGCTCTTCTGCTCTCCCAACGTGTCAGCATTCCAGAAAAAAGCCCAACTCCAATTAAAAACTGCGAGACGGGCATTTTCTCAAAGTTTCCTTTTTATTAGAGTAGTTATACTGGCACATCTGGGGAAACCCGAATATGAGAGTTTCAGGTTTTCCCTTAGTAATTCAAAAGCCCAAAACCCAACCCCTGCACCCATCACATGGTCCAATCACCAACCGTCCCAACTTGAGACACCCCTTCAATCACTCCCCCTCCAGGTGCAGGAATAACATGACCTTGACCGAAAAGAAGAAGGCTATTCTGTCTTAACTACCAACACTCTAAAAATCCCCCCCCCCCCAAATTTACTTTCCCAGGAACAGGAATGTGGCCACGTAGAAGTTTTTGGTACTAATACGGCTTCCAAAGCTGACCCAACGCTTTCTTGGCCTTTCCTTTCTTCCAGGCCAGGTGTTGAGCGCCCATGTCTCAGGAAGAGTGGTTATGAAAAGCTACCTGAGCGGCATGCCCGAATGTAAGTTTGGCATGAACGACAAGATAGTAATTGAGAAACAAGGCAAGGGGACTGCAGACGAGACGGGGAAGAGGTAAGTGGGGTGAACAGAGGGCGATTCAGTTTCAAGCACTCTGCTGCCCTAAGCTACCTCTGTATGCTCTTCCCTTTGCATTTGGAAAGATGCCAGAGCTTTCTTAAAGGTGAATTTTGTTCCTTTGCTCCCTTGTTTAAAGCAGGAGCTGAACGAGTGGGCTGCGTAAACTTCTGTTACGGTTTTAAGGGGCGAAGGTTTCCCAAGAAAACTTTAAATTCTGGCCCTACTCCACACTCCATGGATTAGCTCAGGCACTTATGCCATTATCTTAATCTGTATTTTTCACGTCAACCGTGAGGCTGGAAAATCAATAAACCCACGATGGCTCTGCATTCCATAGGCCAGCCCTAATTAGGCTAGGAGAGTCTCTAAATTTCCCGCTTTAAAGGAGACCGTTAGGATTGGTATACACAGAGGTCCTCTGTGCTGCCTCTTACCGACTTCTGATACTGAACTCTCTTTTTCTTTTGTGTCCTGCTGACTCCAGTGAAACAGGAAGGTAGATAATCTGCTTACCGCTCTGTGCACGTATTTCTCACACACCCTCTCCCACCGGCGCCCTTTTTTTGCTTTGTGTGATTTGTGCATGTACCACCATCTTTAGGCACTTCCACGCAGGTCCCACCTGTGGTTGAAGGCTGAGCTACTGTGTGCTTGTTCGTAGGAACAAAGCCGACTCAGGTGTTGCTGTCTCATCAGGTTGACCCAGACAGGAGGAGCCTGGGCAAGATTTCATATAAGGCTTTAAGTAGGAATAGTTCCCCTCCCCTCTAAATAAACCAGGAGTTGGCTTCTTTGGATTAACTGGGGAACAACATAGCAGAGGAATTCGATAAGAGAAGCAAGACAGGAAAAAAAACCCTAGAATGGTGTAACTGGAAGCCTTAAGTCTTTGGAGTGCCCAATTGGGGTGATGGCAATAGCAAAACCAGTTCTTTTGAATTCTGTAATCGGAGCAGCAAGCTTGAATATTAATTTAGGAAGGGAGCCATAGAAATGAGAAAACTATTCAGACAGCATCCTCTGAAGCAAATCTTGAGCTCTTTGTGTGTGAGTGTGTGAAGCAAGTTGCATCTGATGCCCATCCTGTGTCTTGAGCATTCACTCTCTGTCCTGCAGTGCAGATCCTTCTCACTACGCTGGCAAACTTGTCCTTGAATGACTTCGCTGGCTAAGTCATTCGCTTGCTCCCACCCAACAGTTGCTTTCTGCAAGATTTGCAGTGAGATTTGGTTGATGTTGGATGGTCTCTGAAGTTTTTCCTTGCCGAAGAGGATTCCTCTGTTTGCAGAGGAGAGATTTTTTATTTTGCTTTTAGTAAACCACCTGGAAAAATGTAATGGCTTCTCGAAAAGGAAATCTTACGCCCCTCAAGCCTCTTGCAGAAGATGGAAGGCAAATCCCTCTGTTTTTTCCTTACTTTTGAACTTTGTGCTAAGCCATAAGGTGGCTTATTTGATTTTGAGTCAGTCTCGGGTATAAACCCCATTATTATTATGCTTTGTAAACTCTGGTTTATGGCGTAGTACGTCTGAAATCAGCCAGTGTGGCTTATTCATCAGTTAAAACAACGATGAGTTAATACGTAGTTATACCCAGCCCAAAACCTATATCAATCCCATTCCAAAAACACTTTAAGGAACAGGCATGTTTGAGTAAGTCTGATGGGGCTGCGGTTCCCCAAGTGAATTGGGGTGGGCAGACATCAGTCCAGCCAGAGGTTGCTTGAATTTCCTGGTGATCAGGCAATTCCAGTGGCTTCTGAAGGAACCCACGGCTCCCAGAAAGGCTCCTTTATACAGGCTGTTTTTATCTTGAATACCTTCTGTGACTTAGCCATCGCGTGTGGGACCGTGTGCTCCGTCCGGAGTTTGCAGTGAGGGGAGGCCCTGAATCCCATAGCTGTAAGACTTCGCACTGATTATAATCCTGCTTCTGTGTCCTAGTGGGAAGCAGTCCATCGCCATCGACGATTGCACTTTTCACCAGTGTGTGAGGCTCAGCAAGTTCGACTCAGAGAGGAGTATTAGCTTCATACCACCAGATGGAGAGTTTGAGCTCATGAGGTGAGGTTGCTGGGGGGAAAAATCCTTTCTGTATCCATTGCCATGGCGTAGTATAACCCTCCAGCCGGTTATTTACTGAATTCTGCCTGCCTTCTCGCAAAAAAAAAAAAGTTGTCAAAACATTTGCCAATAAGAACGAAACACAACCAACTGGAAGTTCCTCCTAACATAGATAGGCCCAGCTTGAAGCTTTAGCACCGTACATGTTTCTGAGCCTGTTATTTTTATTTTATTTTACTTGAATATATTTTTATATCTTATCATCTTCCAGGGACCCTGCTGACTGTGATTACTCTGCAGCACAATTTCCTATCATACCGAGATAGAAAGCAACCAACAACTATAGGGCAAGCTATTAAATACACTTTAAATACTATAAAACACAAATTCCCATTGAAGGATTAAAAAGTCCTCCACCTCTTGTTTGTTTTGCACCGACACTTTTCCATTATGGACCTTGGAGTGCCTCCAAATGTTAACTATGGACCCCAAAGCATTGAGAAAACAAGCACTGCACACCCAGCTAGGTAGTCGAAGGCCTGTCTCAGTAGAAATATTTTGCCCTCTGCTGGAAAAATAAGTAGGACAGGCTGGTTTTCTTCAGCATTAGATTCAAAAACCTGGCAGTTTTTTTTTAATAGAATTTCAATGCTGTGTGCCCCAAATGTGCCTCTTTCAAATATGGATGAGGGATTCCCAGTCGGAATTTTGGAATGTGCTTCATAATTAGGCCAGTAAAACTTTTATCAAGAAAGATGCTTGCTGTCTTAACTGTACTTTCGCCAATCCATTTTGGCTATCGTCAGTTTGCATAGCCAAGTATAGGGGTAATTTAAGGTGTATACTCACCCTTAGGACACTTGGCTCTTCAAGGAATATAGTGCAGCAGAATGTTGTCAGTATTAAAGGGCAAACAAATGTGTGCATATGTGTGTGCTGGAAAAAATCACTGGGATTGTGATACTCCCATCATCCATCATGATGACGCAGAATTAGGACAGTGAGAAATTACTAAATACAGTAGGATGCAGGAAGTCTTATTCATAAGAATTTTGCCATTGAAGAATGTTGCAGCTAAGTAGCAGTTAGTTTCAATTACGAGTATTTGCTGGTTGTGTGGGCTGTGTCAGATTCCTCTCTTCCATTCTGAAAATGCTGTTTATTCTATTCCGCCAGGTACCGAACCACTAAAGACATTATCTTGCCATTCCGTGTCATCCCCCTGGTACGTGAGGTGGGACGCACTAAGCTGGAGGTGAAAGTGGTGATCAAATCTAATTTTAAGCCTTCCCTCTTGGCTCAGAAGATAGAGGTGAGCACCTGGCATAGGCACTTTTCTTTTTGCCTCGCTAAGCGTTGGTTGCCTTGCATCGTTTTGATAAAACATTTTTTTTTTTACCCATTTTATGTGCATGGACTATGATGTTGGAAATATTGGGCAGGTTGTAGATATCAACAATATTGGAAAAGTGATACATTGCAGAATGGAACAAATTTTGAAAGTTGTAACCTTTAAAACCACACACACACATATACAATTTCATTGAACTACATATCCTTCCAGACTAGATTGAATTGATATTTTCAAGGTCAATGTTGGCAAGAATTTTATATGCCTTTTATTGGAAAAGATTTTCTATTCCCTTTGCAGGACAAAGACTGATTAAATTTTGAGTGTGTGTCTTGGTGTCTAGCATAACCTTTCTTTTAAAAAGTAAATCTGATGTAGAATTTAGTTTTAACAGGAAACTATTCTTGAACTTATACCCAGAATCATGCCACATCCAAAATGGGGTCTTTAGAAATTAATGTCTATGAAGATTCTCAGTCCTCCAGGTCACGGTTGTCCCAAAGGTGTTTTTTCAAGAGGCCACTAGACTTTCTGGTTTTTCTTTGAAGATGTTTCACTTCTCATCCAAGAAGCTTCTTCAGTTCTGATCGGATACTAGTGAATGGAAGGATTTATATTCCTTGCTGGTCATTTGCATTCTTTCTTTAGAGATTAATTCTTAACCTGATGTATAATTTATATTACTAATTTAATGCATTATTGATCAGCTAGACTCTACTTGATTTGCCTGAACCAACTAGCATTATTAAATGACAGCTCAATAGTGACTTGAGGATTTTGGTTAGAAAATAGATATGAAATACTTTTCAACAATACGAACTTCTGATGACAGAGCACATTTTATTCTATGATATTTAACGCTTGTTACCTTTACACCTCGATTTCTCCATCTGTATCAGATTTGGCTATTTCTGCCATCTTTTTAATAGTCTTAAGATACATAAAAATATCAGTAGGACAAATGGAAATCTTAGAAGTGATAACAGAACATTGAGCTTCAGTGTTAATGGTGATTAAGAGAAGTACTAGGAACAATGATGGGTACTTGTTGAGTTATAGGCACTTAATACAAGTTTTGAGAAGCATAAACAGGAAGAATTTCATGCCAGGTGTGCTGTGGCCAGGTTAAGGTCCATTTTAATTGAGCCCCATCTGCTAAACTTGATCTCATCAGTGGGAAGAGAGGAAAGTGTTAGTAATGACGAGGAAGCATGGGAAAAGCAGGGAGTGAATTTCAAGGGTGGAGGAAGAAAACACAGAAGTGTTACATAACAGTAAAAGACATAGAAACATAAAATTGCCATAATATTACTTTAGGCTGTGAAGACAGTGCCACCGTATTTGTAAATAAGGCCAGTAGTGCCCTCCACACACTCAGCTTTTGATAACCAAATTGTGCTATGATTCTTAAGGAATTCTTTGTACTCACTTCCTTCTGTCTGTACAGGTAGTCCTTGATGTATGACTGTAATTGAGCCCAGAATTATGATTATTTTTGTGACAGTCATGAAATAAACGTTGTGGTCATTACATAAATGACCCATTTCAGTCAGTGGCCTTTTTTTTTTTTTTTTGCCGGAAACCTAAAGTAAACTTAGGTATTTGCAGTCAGATGACTGTGGGATGCTGCAAACAGCTGTAAATGTGGGCAGGTTTCCAAGTGTCCAAAATGCAGTCATGTGACCTGGGAGTTAAGCGACTGTCAGAACTTCCAAACTGTGTTGTATAGAGTTCTGGAGAACTCCATCTGTAACTTCAAACCTAAGTGACCAGTTGTAAGTTGAGGTCTATCTGTAGCGCAATCCTGCCAGGTTGGCTTTCTTCCTTTCTCGGGTGTGCATTTTTGCTTTTGAGCTATCTTATCTTCTCTTCCTTTACAAAAACCAACAAAAAAAACCCTCCATCCCACTACTTGTTTTTCACCTATGCAGCCAAACGCAACTCAAATATATCTTCCAGGTGCGAATCCCGACTCCTCTTAATACTAGTGGTGTACAAGTCATCTGCATGAAGGGAAAAGCAAAATACAAGGCCAGTGAGAATGCCATCGTCTGGAAGTAAGTGGCACGTTTTTCTGATTTGGGCAGAGCTGGTATTCTGCATATTTACCGGGTGGTCGCTGGCATTGCGTAGAGGTTGTGCTTCCCTCTAAGCCAGGGGTCTCCAAAGTTGGCAAGCTTTTAAGACTTGTGGGCTTGTAACTCCCAGAATTCCCCAGCCAGACTTGTGGACCAATTCCCAGAATTCTCCAGCTGCACGGCTGGCTGGGGAATTCTGGGAATTGAAGATGACAAATCTTAAAGTTACCAAATTTGAAAACCCCTGCTCTAGGCTGAGCCAGATGGTGCTTAGGTGATACTTGTGCGTATTTTAAACAAACCATTTCTTCTTTTCACTTTTATAGAATTAAAAGGATGGCTGGAATGAAAGAGTCTCAGATCAGTGCTGAGATAGAACTGCTTCCAACCAACGACAAGAAGAAATGGGCTCGGCCACCCATCTCTATGAACTTTGAGGTAAGCAGCTGCATTCTCCCTAAGAAGTGGCCAGGAACAGGAGGCATGATATAGAAACGTTCCGAGGGACTTAAGCAGCCCCATCTTCTGGCTTTTTGGTTGTACCAAGGCACCTGCCAAACATTTCCTTCCCAGGCTTTGTAAAATGTATTCCATCTCTTTCCTGGAGTCCTCGGCAAACCTAAAGGCGATCCTCAAAAAACCCAAGCCTTTGCAGCAGCACCTCTGATTTTCAGGATGGCCATTTTCTTGCATTGCGACCCTCAAATGAAAGGATTGGTGGCAAAGTAGCTTAAGTGAGGGAGGATTACAAGATATTTTTTGTTTGTACGTATGAGGAGGGTTGGAAGCTGAGTTTGCCTGTTGCTTTTTGTGTGAAAGGGTACCTTCAAAATGGAGGTTCAGCTACAGAGGGAAAGTAATTGGAATCTCATTTTAGCCAACAAGCTAGATATACTCATAAAAACTGTGTGTCTTTTGTGCTCTGCTATAAGTAATTCTTTGTGCTTCATTAGAATAATTATGGATAGCCCAGTAAGTCTCACTTTGACTTCGGAAGATTCGGAAGGACGAGCTTTTGAAAGGCTTCGCCGTAAGAGACTCACTTTCCCATCCTTGTGTTCTGCCTTTGTACAGGTTCCCTTCGCGCCTTCCGGGCTGAAGGTGCGCTACCTGAAAGTCTTTGAGCCAAAGCTGAACTACAGTGACCACGATGTGATCAAATGGGTGAGGTACATTGGCAGGAGCGGGATCTACGAGACAAGATGCTAGCCCTGTGCAGCAAGCTGGCTCTCTCTCTCACACACACCCTTTGGTCTCGACGTTCAAGAGCATTTCACTGGCCAGTCCTCCATTCAGAGGCTGGAAACTGGAATCCTGCAGCTGCTCTTTGAAGGAAGGGGAGGGGGAAAAAAAGGGACACCGGCACCTGTTTTGTTTCAGTTCCTGTTGGAGATGCAGCTGACATCAGGTGGTTTGAGAGTCTGGGCTCATGTCTTGCTTCTGTCCCAGGATGTAAAAGGGCCAGTCTAATGCCACCCCCTTGTGGTCATTCTAGGGAACATCCACCATGTGATAACCCCCCTTCTGTTGTCACTACTTGCATTATATCCTAGTATTTTTTTTGGAAATCCTTGTGCATATGTATCAGTAGACTAGACAAGAAATCATAGACTGGACAACCCTTGAATTAATTCTGTCTCCTATACTTGGCTCTTGCTGTTGTAATTGTTGTTGTGTGGCAAAGGTGGGAATATTCCTCATTGCTTTCTCCTACAGCTCGAGGAAGGTTTGTGACCAAAAATGTCTGAGGGTTGTTATCATGGATGGTGAGAATAGCAAAGAATTTTTCACAGCCCCAAAGGGCAACTTCCTTGGACCACTGAGGATAGCTGACAAAACCAGTACCTTTTCTCTCTTTAAAACACAATCCCTACCCCTGCCCTCCCCAAAAATCTGGCACATAACTGAGGAGACACTGATTTGATCAGTAATATCCAAAGGAGTTATCCTTTAAGAATTGGCCAGCAATCTTTCCTCCTCTTCCTTTCCTCCTCCCTTCTCCTCCCATCTTTCTTTTGCCCAATCAGCTTATGCTTTCTTCTACTAAAAGCTCTTGGGTCAATGGAAATGCTGCTGCAATCCACAGTCCTCTGCTTCAGGTAGTGTGGTCTCCCATTTTGTACACTTGTGATTGTCCAGTTATAAATACAATAAAGTATATAGAACCAACTATTTTGTGAGCGATGGCTCTTAATGGGTACGTGCTGGGCCAGAGGCCTTGCCAGACTGCTGTCTCCACCCTAAAAACCAGGGAACACGCTGAAACAGTTCACTGTGTACATCCAAGTGGACTCTTGGTAGTCTACAATTAATAATCAAATTCTGTTGCTTGGTTTTGAGGCACTCTAGCAGTGGATGGGTGAAGATGGGTAATGAAAAGAATGACTGGGGAAACATGATAGCAATGTTCTAACATTTGAAGGGCTCCTTTAAAGGCTAGGGAGTGAACCTATTTTCCAAAATACCAAAAGGCAAGACAAGAAACAATGGATGGAAACTAACCAATAAGAAAAGCAACCTGGAACTAAGGAAATTTCTTGACAGAGCAATCAACCAATGGAATAACTTGCCTTCAGAAATTGGTGGGTGTTTCAACACTGGAGGCTTTTGAGAAGAAATTAGACAGTCATTTGTCTGAAATGGTATAAGGTCCCTTCCAACTCTACAGTTCTGTGTTCTAAGAGTTGGTTAGAAATGCCACCGTTGTCTGCTGGAATTTACATGGATGTAAGAACTAAAGCAGTCATACAGTTTTCCACATGCCAAGTGGAAGTACACTAATAATCTTCTGCACTAATAGCAAAACCTGTGAGACCTATTGGTTGTTGCAGTGATTGCTGGGAAATTCTAGAGTGGGCCATTGGTTGATGGACTCCAATCAACAATTGTACAAGACAAGAAGATGCAAAAGTACCTATTACAATCCTGGAATAATCCAATGTTCCTGGAGCATTCACATTTGGTCCGGTGCATTATTGTCAAATTTTGTTAATTATTCTCTTGGAATTATTCCTTTCAACTTCTGAAAAGATGACTTAACTATTGATAAGTGAATTATGGGAGATAAAGATTAGCGTTCTGGGAAGCCCAGGTGAACCAAGTGATACCTCTCCAGTGTGAGCCACATTCGGTGGCAGTTCAGGGTACCCAGAAAGACATTTAAGTCAGATGGAGTCTACTCCAGCGTGAAACCTTCCCAGTTGGTTGCTCAGAGATGGGAAGTCAAGTGAGCCGGACAGTCCATGTGATAAGAGCTGGAGACCTGCTCTAGTGAGCAAGTACAGGTAGGTAGTCCTATCTTTGGACACAATCAGGGCTGGCAATTTTGTCCCTTAAGGAAGGCAGTTGTGAAACATCACGTAATCTCCCTGCTTAGGGTTATCAGTTTGGGCGGTTCCTGTTGTAGTAGTTAAGCAAACGCTTTGTGTCTATGGAGATTCTCAGACATCCAGGTCATGGTTGTCCCAAAGGCAACTGGACTTTCTATGTTTTTCTTTGAAGACGTTCAGGAGCTGAAGAAATTTCTTGGATGAGAAGTGAAATGTTTTCAAAGAAAAACCAAAAAGTCCAGTTGCCTCTTGAAAAAGCACCTTTGGGACAAATGCTACATAGTTGTTAGGCAAGCAACCCTCCCAGTCCAAGTCATTTTCCATGGTGGCACAGTGGTTAAAATGCAGTACTGCACATTTAACTCATTGCTCTCTCCAGGAGTTCGATTCTGAGCGGCTCAAGGTTGACTCAGCCTTCCATCCTTCCGAGGTGGGTAAAATGAGGACCCAAAATTGTTGGGGGCAAGAGGCTGATGTTGTAAACCACTGTGGACTGTAAAGCACTATGAAGCGCTATAAGTCTAAGTGCTATTGTTATTTTCAGCTTAGCTCCTTCAAGTCCTTTGCCTTGGTTATCCCGAGGTAAGGAACTGTCTCCTCTTCAACTCCTTTCACCTATCTCTGCTCTTTTGGCTGCTGTGCCCAGTGGTATTCCTTGGCAATGGTGGCAGTGCTAGGATTGAAGCAGAGGCCCAGGGCCTCCAGTCTGCCCTGAATGTCTACTTCCTCCAGGGTCTTCCATCAAGGTCTTCCTCAAGTCCTGCACTACAGCTGCCACAGTATGAAAATCCAGCTGCGACCATCCCAGCATTGCAGGGCACAATCCTGCCAGGGAGAATTGAGAGAAAGGTCAGCTGAGACGGGTTGGATATGATGGGGTGCTGCAACAGTCATAAGTTTGAGGACATCCAAAACTAGATGCAGTATTCCAAGTGTGATCTTACAATGCTTTGGTAAGATCACACTTGGAATATTGCGTGCAGTTCTGGTTGCCACCATATAAAAAAAGATGTTGAGATTCTAGAACAGGGGTTCCCAGCCTGGGGTGCTCGAACCCCCTGGGGGTGCGAGACGATATTCCGGGGGGTGCGAGAAAAGTCCAGGTAAATAATAGGATATTGGCTATATGTTGGCATTTTTATTTATTATGCAATGGATTAGCTTTGTTTTCATTTTAGAGTTAAGTATCATTATTTAGTGGCCATCACATACATAGCTGAAAAGATTCAATCCTACCATATATTTTTAACACGTTCAGTAGTTCCTAAAGTCTAAATTTCAGGGGGTGCGAGGTTCGAGTGAAATTTCTTTAGGGGTGCAGGGCGAAAAAAAGGTTGGGAACCACTGGAATAGAAAGAGGGCAGAGAAGGGCAACAGGTGATTTGGGGAATGGAGACTAAAAACGTACAAAGAACAGTTTCTAGAATTGGGTTTGTCTACTATAATGAAGAGAAGGACTGGGAGGGACGTGATAGCTGTCTTCCAATATTTGCGGGGGTTGCCACAAAGAAGAGGCGGTCAACCTATTTTTCAAAGCACCAGAAGGCAAGACAAGCAACGGATGGAAAATAAGGGAAGAAGCAACCTAGAACTAAGAAATTTCCTGACATTGAGAGCAATTAACCACTAGAAGGGCCTGCCTTCAGAAATTGTGGGTACTTCATCACTTGAGGTTTTTAAGAAGAGGTTGCACAACCATCTGTCTGGAATAGTATAGAGTGGGAGTCCCCAAACTTGGCAACTTTAAGACTTCTGAACTTCGAGCCATCTTGTACTGCCTCATAGTTGCCATGATGCCGAAGAGAGGGAAGAGAGGGGGGAAATAGATAGCCAGCCATGGTCAAAACAAAAAGTTTTCCTGTGGGAACCAACGTCACTGAAACAGGTGCCTGTTGAACGATGAGAGGAACCTGCTATCCCATCTTCATTGGGCAATGTGACCAGTGACACCTGGCAGGAGTTTTTACTGTTTTAATTAGGTAAAAATGGTGGGACTGGCTTTCACCAGCTGTGTGGATACAATGCATCCAATAATGTTCTTTTGAGGAATCTCCTATCAGCTGTTCAGAGCATCCAGTAGTGGGAGGTGCTTCAGTTTCTGCACGTCTAGGCTGGGCTTAATTTCTGGAACGCTCCTCCTCCACAGGACTCCTCCCCAGTGTTCCCCAGTTTTGGCTCAGCCTCATGAGGGATAGGCAGTGCTTGTGATTCTTCCTTGGCCGAAACAGGAAAATTCATTTCTTTACTAGCAGGTTTGAAAATTGATCAGCTTGTCTTTAGAACTCTAGCCTTCTAATCGCATTACGATCTCTTGACATTGGCTCTTTAACATCAGGCAGTCGGAGATCGCTCGCATTACAGGGGAGCGCTGATTCACACCCCAAAGTGGAGGGAGGCTTCGGCGCTGCTCTGTGCCCCCTCCCCACAACACAACAGCTTTCTACCCCTGCCATTCCGACAGATAGCTGCAGAGTTTTCATCTGAACAGCAGTGTGAGCTTTTTGCTCGCAATGGAGTCATATCGCTTTCTTTCCCTCCTCTAAATGCCGCCTGGGGGTGGAAGATTCAAATGCTTAGTGCCTTCCACCCTTCCCCGACGATTAGCCTTATAGGAAGATCCCTCGGAGGCTACTCCTTCACACGGCGGGAGTTTGCTGCTGGGGAGCACGCCAAAAGGTTAATGGCCAGAGGCCATTTTTTCTTACAAAGATCTCGTGGCCATGCTGACTGTATTTCATTTCATGCTGTGTGAGGTACTTTCTGTCCCAAGCAGAGGTTTGTCTTAGGAACACTTGGGATCATTATACCCTCGTCTTGATTTTTTCTACATTCGAGGCTATTGGTACATTTAAATTGTTGGCTTAACCCTCACAGCCCAATCAACCCAGCGGCACAACAGTGAGCACTTAGGCCGTGTCCACCTGTTTAGGGAAGCTGTTGAAGGCCTCTACCTTTATCAATTTGGGCCTTTAGGCATTCTCAATTTGGCTGTTTAGTTTTTCAACATTTAGCCTCGTGTTATTTAATTGATATTCATATACATATTATTAATAATAATATAATCTATTTGGTATAATATTTTAATATCAATAAAATATTACTGAGATACGACTCATTATAGATAGGTATTAAAAAAAGAGAGAAAAGGGAATAAAAACATCAGGGCAACCAGTCTGTCCTGAGATCAGGCCCCTAGGTGTGCCAACCGCTTTGCGTTGAATAACAAGCACACTATAATTCCTTAATACTATACTTAATACTTAATTCCTATAATACTATAATGACAGGCGGTAGCAGGTCTCAGACCTCATCCTTGAAGGTCAAAGCCAAATCTCAGCACAAACCTAAGCAGGCCAAAGGGAATTCTAAAGCTTCAGAAAGGGATGCCAACAGGCACCATAAAGCATTAGAAAAGCAGATAAGTGCACACGGGAGGCGCACAGGGTCTCACAGGACTTTCCCTCCTCCAGTCCAGGTCCGTCTACCTCTTTCCACCCTCCTCCTCCCCTAGATCTCTCCCTCTCATCCAGGTGCAGCTTGGCTCCCCAAAGCCAACAGGCCCAGTTATCTGGAACACTGACCACACGAAGGGCTCCCGAAGCTACATTCACTCCAACGGCTGCCGGTCTTCGTCAGGACGACATTCTTCCAAAGGAAGTTCCAGAGAGGATGAAGGCCTGGATGGAGCTGGCAATCCGCCAGGGAATGGCACCAGGTCTTCAACACACAGTTCTGACCAGGGAACATCCTGTAACCGCTGATTATAATTCCCAATTGCTGAGGTCATTGACCAGGTCAGAGCAACACTATACCCAGGTACATTTCCAAGGGGAAGTGCCCCTTCAAGGGCTGACTGAGGAGGAGGAGGAAGAAGTGGATCAAATTGATCAAATGGAACAGATTGAATCAGGATCAATACATGACAGCGAGCCCCTGTCAGAAGCAGATCCCTTAGAAAGGGGGATGTTTGAGGATGAGGGCCTTGTTCCGATCAACCTGTACTTACAGGCTTATTCCGCCCACAACTTTTCAGATCTCTCTTGTTTAAGGCAAAAAAAACATTGCGTGCCTGAACAAGTATACCCCTTCTACCACTCCATCTCCTTCAGAAGAGGGACCAGAAGATCTAATTTTCAACCAACCAGCAGTCAAGGCAGAGGTGATCCCAGTTCCTCTCATGTTTTCAGACCTGGTACAGAAACAGTGGGCGTCTGCAGCGGTGTACCCGGCCCCCACTGGATATGACAGGAAATATTTCAATTTGGCCCCTGATTTCTCAAAATTGTTGAATACTCCCGAGTTAGATGAACCTATAGTGAGATTAGCGTCGTCCTCCATTCCCAGTGAAGCGCTGGAGGCATTAAAGCTGGAGGAAAAATGGGCCGAGCTAGCCCTAAGCAGGGCCCATCAGTCTGACACGTGGGCCATCAGAGCAGCCACGGCCGCTGCCCCCTTTACCCGTTCTTCTCTCAGGTGGCTCCGCTTCTTATAGGAACAAGTCCCTAATTCCAACATTAGAGCGCACCAAGATATTGCTAAACTTATAGCAGCCACTGAATTCTCAGCTGACGCAACTTATCATGCGGTCAAGTTTTCAGCCGGGGCCATTACTTCACATGTCACAGCGCAATGCTTACTATGGTTAAAACATTGGCAAGCGGACTTTAAACACAAATGCAAGCTGGCTTCATCTCCTATTGTGGAAGACAGACTGTTTGGCCCTTTCCTTGATCCGCAACTAATTGAAACCCGAAACAAAAAGAAAATTCTACCTTCCCTTTTTCGGAAGTCAGATTCTAGAAACCCTCAGTCCTTTCAGAGGGGATCCTTTCGGCCCTTTTACCAGGGACCCTTTTCACCCAGATACCAGAGACCCTCATTCAGACCAGGGCAGCAGCCAGGCAGGTCCGACTTCGGGGATAGGAGCAGAAGGGGTGGTCAATCCAAGAGATCCTTTCAAGGAGCAGGAAACAGGTCTTTTTGGCTTCAAGATAACTCCCTGGACCCAACTCCCATTGGCAGACGCCTTAAATTATTCACGGACCAATGGGACTCCTCAACCTCTGATTCCTGGGTCAGAGACATGATCAGATTTGGCCTTGCGCTGGAGTTTCAATCCACTCCCCCAGATTTTTTCATGTCATGCCCTCTCTCCAGAGATCCGGTTAAATGTAATCTCACGTATCCAACATCTACTGGACATATGAGCCATCCAACCAGTAGCCACCGACCAACGAGGATGGGGTTTTTATTCACATCTTTTTGTTGTTCCCAAAAATTTGGGGTGGGGGAGAGCAATATTAGGTCTGAAACGTCTCAACCATTTCTTAGTATATCGCAACTTTAAAATGCACACCCTGTAATCTATCTTACTTGGCATCAGAAAAGGTGATGTCCTTACGTCTATAGATCTGACGGAGGCGTACCTACATATTGCTATTTGGCCTTTCCACTATAAATTTCTGAGATTCTGTTATAACAACCACCATTTTGAATATGTGGCCCTTCCTTTCGGACTAGCTTCTGCCCCCAGGACTTTCACGAAGGTTCTCGCAGCTATAGTTGCTCATCTCCGTGATATCCCAGTACGACTCCAGTATTATCTTGATGACATCTTAATTTTGTCATCTTCCAATCATCAAGCAGTCAGAGATACAACTTCAGCAACACAATGGTCAATGTCTGGAATACTCTACCTGACTCTGTGGTTTCTTCCCCAAACCCCCAAAACTTTAACCTTAGACTGTCTACTATTGACTTCATCCCTTTCCTAAGAGGTCTGTAGGGGGTGTGCATAAGCGCACCAATGTGCCTACTGTCCCTGTCCTATTGTTTCTATTTTTCTTATACGTACCCATTTCATGTATTCATAACTATGTATATACTTATACCTATTATCTTGTAAGCGATTGACAAATCAAAATAAATAAATAATAAATAAACAAAATTAACACCAACCTGCCTTCAATCAAGGACCTGTATACTGCATGAGTCAAAAAGAGGGCTGTGAAAATATGTACAGACCCCTCACATCCTGGACATAAACTGTTCAACTCCTAACCTCAAAACGACGCTATAGAGCACTGCATACCTGAACAACTAGACACAAGGACAGTTTTTCCCCGAACACCATCACTCTGCTAAACAAATAATTCCCTCAACACTGTCCAACTATTTACAAAGTCTGCATTACTCTTCTATTAATCTTCTCATCACTCTTTATCACCCATCCCCTTCCACTTGTGACTGTGAGACTGTAACTTTGTTGCTTGTATCCTTACGATCTATATCGACTGTTTCCTAGTATGATTTGATTATTTCTTGTACGCTATGACTATTATTAAGTGTTGTACCTTAAGATTCTTGACTCTTGATGAATGTCTCTTTTCTTTTATGTACACTAAAAGCATTTGCAGCAAGACAAATTCCTTGTGTGTCCAATCACACTTGGCCAATAAAGAATTCTATTCTATTTTCAGCAAACAGTCCACCTTGTTCTGTGCCAGACCCTACATCAGTCAGGAAGCATGCTAGATTATATCTGCAACATAAGCAATCTAGTACAGGAGAAAGCCCTTAAAACCAGAACAGCCAAACATAACTTTAAGCTGCTTAAATTGTGCATTGGATTCAAGACAAATGCTGCCATGAGGACATGGCATAAGAAAACCTTCAGTGGGGCATGACTGTGGCCTGGGTCTTGTGAAAGACATTCGCTGGCAATACCACTGAATACCAGTTGTAAGAAGTTGCTCTTTATTCTTAATCAGCCTGATCATTGGTAGTCAATGTTGAGATTTATATGACCATTGATCCAAGGTTACCCAACATGGAGAGGCTGGTCTGTTTGCTGCCAATGCCACGCCAGCATTTCGAATAATGGGACTTCGCTTTCTCTACAAATATCAAAGATAGATGCAAAACAGGTTCTCCACCTCTGAATTGCATATTTTTCTTAATGTGAAAATGTAGGGAAATGAGGCCTCTTTCTGAGCTGACAACAGTAGTGTATTAGGAAGTTAGATGTTCTTTGTCCCTCTCCTCCCCTAGGGATGCTTGAATGTATTGCTTTTTATAAGCGGTGTTATTAATGTCAGGACTGGCCCATCAAGTTTTTCCTTGCATAAAGAATGGGTTTACTTAAGACTAACAGGGCAAGCCGATGGTAGTTTTCCTGCAAGACCAAAGGTCTCAAAAGTTTTGGAGTGGAGCTATATCAGGGGTGGGATTCAAAAATCCCAGCAACTGGTTCACTGCCCAGTTGCTGGGTGTGCGTGGCCATGGTGGGCATGGCATACCCGAACTTCCATGAGGGGCATTTTTCACCTTCCCAAAGGGTCCAGAGGCTTCCCTTGGACCCCTGGGAGGGCAAAAACAGCCTCCCTGGGCTCTGGAGGCCCTCCAAAAGCTGGAAACAGGCCTGTTTTCAGACTTCCAGTACTTTCGGAAGGCCCGTTTTCCCCCTCCCAGAGCCTCTGTGCAGGCCCTGCACTTACCTGTATCAAAAATGGGCTGTGTGGAGACTCCTGGGAGGAGCAGGGTGGCTGGAGCCAGCTGGTTGGTTCAAATACCGGTTCGGTAAACCAGATGCAGATTTAATATCTGGTTTGCCTGAACTGGTCTGAACCGGTAGAATCCCACCCCTGAGCTATATGGATGGAAGGATGGCCTTGATAAATCACCCTCGAAGTCTATCTCCACCTTCTCCAGCCGTGGTGGTGCAGTGGTTAGAATGCAGTATTGAGTCTCACTGGCTCAAGGTTGACTCAGCCTTCCATCCTTCCGAGGTTGGTAAAATGAGGGGGCAGATTGGTGGTGGTGGTGGTGGGGGGAAGATGCTGACACTGTAAACTGCTCAGAGAGGGCTGTAAAGCACTGTGAAGTGGTATATAAGTCTAAGTGTTAATGCTAACTGCTAAGGAAGGGAGGGAGGAAGGAAAGAAGAAGAGGAAAGGGGAGAAGAGGGGAGGGAGGGAAGAAGAAACAAGCCTGGTGGTGCAGTGGTTAGAATGGAGTATTGCAGGCAAACTCTGCCTACTGCCAGTTCAAATCCCACCAGGCTCAAGGTTGACTCAGCCTTCCATCCTTCCGAGATCAATAAAAAGAGGACCCAGATTGTTGGGGGTCAAGAGGCTGGCTTTGTAAACCGCTTAAGTAGATCTCTAAAGCAATGTGAAACAGTATATAAGTCTAAGTGTTATTGCTGAGGATTAATTTTCCATATGCTGAGATTGCAATTTGCAGAATTCTGAATCAGCGGTTCATGTTAGCTAGGAATTCTGACAGCTGCAGTTCCACCGCATCGAGAGCTATGTTTCTCAACTTCAGCAATTTCAAGATGGGTGGACTTTGGTTCTAGGAATTCTCCAGCAAGCACATTTTTCTCTCCATTCCTGTTATTTTGGGTCCCATGAGGAAACGCAATTGCATTTTGCTTTGTTGGTTTCTGACGAACGGTTTAGCTGGCAGTTGGATGTTGTAAGAAAGTTGAGGGTCCTGACTCATGATTTGATCTTGTTTCCTTATGGGGCCTTCTTGGTTCCAAGTCACAGCATACATTAGGATAACTTTGGAGAGGAAAAAAACATTTATGAAAGATATAAATGTGATGTTGAATACCAGTTCAAAAATATGGACTTCAACATTTCATTCATTCAAGAAGAATTTTTTTTTGTTGGGCCTGTTGCCAGATAAGTATAACAAGAGGAATACACATTTGATTTTACATGTATTGACTGCAGCCAGAATTGTATTTGCACAACAACGGAAAAATGAAGAGATCCCTACAGATGGAAAGTGTGATTTAAAAAAATATTAGAATGTGCAGGAATGGATAGATTAACACTTACAATTAAGGAAAAGGAAGAAATTGAATACTTTTTGACTTGGGACTTATTTTATCAGTGGTTAGCTAACAAGAACAGAAGTTAGAAACATGGACATATAAGAAAGGAACAATGAAAACAAGGTTTGTAAAAATGAATAAGCATATATCAGTATTATTAATATGATCTTTATGTTAGCATGAATATCAATGTAATGAATATTGTTGTAAACACTTTGATGATTATTTGCTAAAACTATTTGTACCCAGACAAACACACTATTTAACCAAAAATGGAATTTTTATATGTTATAAAATAAAAAAACATTATGCAAAAAAAGCATGAAGAAGAGAATCATGCTGTATTTGGTGCAAGAAAACAGTCTACAGAATTACAAGCGTAAATTGATGTGTTCTTTGTCAATTTCTTAACTGAGGAGATAGGGTTAAACTACTATTACTATTAATCTTTTCATCACTCCTTATCACCCATCCCCTCCCACTTGTAACTGTAGGACTGTAACTTTGTTGCTTGTATCCTTACGATCTATATTGACTGTTTCTTGATATGATTTGATTGCTTATTGTACCTCATGACTATCATTAAGTGTTGTATCTGATGATTCTTGACTCTTGACTAATGTATCTTTTCTTTTATGTACACTGAGAACATTTGTACCAAGACAAATTCCTTGCGTGTCCAATCACACTTGGCTAATAAAGAATTCTATTCTATTCTATTCTATTCTATTCTATTCTATTCTATTCTAT
>NW_020769489.1:187985-213879 GCF_900518735.1 Pseudonaja textilis | reverse complement strand
TCTATTCTATTCTATTCTATTCTATTCTATTCTATTCTATTCTATTCCATTCCATTCCATTCCCCTCCCCCTCCCCCTCCCCTTCCCCCTCTTCTTCTTCCTCTTCTTCTTCTTCTTCCTCTTCTTCTTCCTCTTCCTCCTCTTCCTCTTTATCTTCTTCTTCTTGCATTTGCACCAAGACAAATTCCAATCACACTTGGCCAATAAAAATAATCCTAATTTATTTTTATTTTTATTATTTGTCAATTGCTTACAAGATAATAGGTATAAGTAAAAACATAGTTATGAATACATGGATACATATAAGAAAAATAAAAGAAACAATAGGACAGAGACAGTCGGCACATTGGTGTGCTTATGCACGCCCCCTACAGACCTCTTAGGAAAGGGGTGAGGTCAATAGCAGACAGTTTAAGGTTAAAGTTTTGAGGATTTGGGGAATAAACCACAGAGTCAGGTAGGGTGTTCCAGACATTGACCACTCTGTTGCTGAAGTTGTATTTCCTGCAGTCAAGTTTGGTGCAATTAACCTTGAAGTTGTATCAATTGTTTGCTCTTGTATTGTTATGGTTGAAGGTGAAGTATTCATTGACAGGTAGGACATAGCAATGTATGATTTTATATACTATATTTAGATCGGACTGAAGGCAGAGTAGTTCTAGGTTTTCTAGGTCTAGAATTTCAAGTCTGGTGGCATAAGGTATTCTGCAATGAGTAGAGGAGTGGAGAACTCTTGTAAAATATTTCTGGACTTTCTCAACTGTGTTAATATCAGATATGTAATGTGGGTTCCAGACTGATGAGCTGTATTCGAGTATTGGTCTAGCAAATGCTTTGTATGCTCTAGTTATTAGTGTAATATTACCAGAGAAGAAGCTACATAAGATTAGATTAACATCACTTAACGCCTTTTGGGCTATGTAGTTACAGTGGGCTCTTGCACTTAGATCATTAGAGATGAGTACTCCAAGATCCTTGACAGAGTTTGGATCATCAACAAGGTCTTGACTATTCCGCCTGTATTTTATTTTCTGATTTTTTGTGCCAATATGTAGAACAGAGCATTTATTTGTTGAGATTTGAAGTTGCCATTTGTTTGACCATTCTGATACATAGTCAAAGTTTTTTTGAAGGGTAGCAGTATTGTCGGTGGTGTTGAATAGCTTATAGAGAATGCAGTTGCTCTTGATATGATCACAGAGGTCATTTATATAGGGTATGAAAAGAGTTGGTCCTAGAACACTGCCTTGGGGGACACCACTGTTGACAGGTACAAAATTTGACAGGACGCTCTCAATTTTGACCATTTGTTTTCTGTTTGACAGGAATGCTTCTATCCAGTTATGCAGGTGTCCAAAGATACCGTAAGATTTTAGTTTTAGGAGTAGTTTGTCATGTAGCACTGAATCAAAGGCTTTACAGAAGACTATGTAGATTGCGTCTATTGTTTTGCCCTGATCGAATTGTATAGTCCATATGTTTTTGCAGTGTAAGAGTTGCACATTGCAGGATAGTTTTTTCCTGAAACCAAATTGTTTATTAGAGAGTAGGTTGTTTGTTTCTAAGTGGAGGATGATGGATTGGTTAATATTTGATTCCATGACTTTACAGGTAACGCAGCATAAAGAGATTGGTCTGTAATTTTCAACTAGGCTGGGCTCTCCCTTTTTGAAGATGGGGATGACCATGGCCAGTGACCATAGGTTTGACAAGGAGCTGGTCCTGAAAGATTTTTCAAAGATTATGCTTGTGCATAGGATGTTAGTAACTTGGTGTCTTATTCTATCAGCTTCATCTGTATTTAATTTAGTTAGGCTGGATTCTACTGCACATATGATGGATTCTGTGGGGATTTTTTGGGGTGCTATAGCATAATTGAATCCTTTGGTTAGGACATCTGTATCTGTTTTGGTGAGTTCTCTGTTGGAAACGTTATATACTAATTGTTTTAGGTGTTGTTGTGAGTTGTTGGGGGCTTTCTCGTCATGTTCTAGTTTGTTTAGTTTCTTCAAGAGTTTGTCAGTTTGTCATTTTTGTAAGTGGTTTCAATTTCAGCTCTCCAAGTTATAAGTTGTTTTATCTTGTCCCAAAGTAGAGGGTGGATTTTGTTGCTCAATTCCAGGTGTAGTGCTAGCAAATCTTTGTTTAACTGATCCAATTGGAATCTCTTTCTGTGGAGCTCATTCCTGAGTAGAGCCATTTCAGTTCTTTTCAGGATACGTTTAGTAGCTGCTGTGCTGTGATGAAATGTTAATTTGAAGCAGGTTGGTGTTGCATTGTTGTCTCTGCAGCTGTGTAGGAATTTGAGGTCACATAGTTTTCCTGCTCTTTTAACTTCCAGCTTCTCATAGGTTTTGGTCTGGCTGTTTATTTCCTCCCCATAGAGGTCTAATATTTGTTTTCTTAAGTTTTCGTGGGTACTTACATGTATGGTATTCAGCTTTGTTTGGGTATTTTCCCACATCATTACAGTTGTGTTTTTAAAGTTGTAGCAATGTTGTAGCAACATATATATATATATATATATATATATATATATATATGTTATGCCTCACCTGTAACCACAGGTGAGCAATCACAATTCTGAAGTTCCAAAAATATAAGCAACCAGAAACAAACCCCAACCAAGATAACTGCTGAAGTTTTTCCAGCCCTCAGCAGTAAATCCGATATCTATTTGGCAAACCTGAAGTGCCTATAAATCACAATGCCTCAGAGAATCTTCACAAGACTTTCGCTCTAACAAGACACTTTGCTTCTGGCAAATTTCTCAAGCCAATCCGTTTCCTTTTATCCCTTAAAGGGGACATGTCAGTCTCATTAATCACTGGCTTGACACTTCTTTCCCAATTGAGATTGACGTCTCAATCTCCATCTATTTCTCACGTCAAGCCAAGATCCCTCAAACCCCTCCTCCTCCGCACTTGAAACCTATCGCACGTTTTCCTGATTATCTGTTCCCGGCTGCTGTATAATCAGAGAGGGAGATTCGGGGGAATTCACCTCCAATGAATCTCATAACTAAGTCCACTTCCTCATCCTGGCTGCCCTCAGAATCACTCAGCAATGCAGGCTCAAATTTCACTGCCAAATCGTCTTCGCTCGAGCTCACATCTGCCAAAGGAGCAGATTCCAATCCCTGAGTCACAACATATATATATGTGTTTTATACTAGATAGGGAGATTGATATTAAAGAAGAATGAAGGTGGTTAGCTCAAATTACTAACTAGAGGGGACAATTATATTCACAGATAAGGACTGATAAAATGACAAATGTGACAGAAAAATAATATGAGAAATGACAATAGAAAGGAGATGAGAATTATAGATGATATTGTAAAATAAGATATGAGAATATACTAGAAAAAATTGAAGGAGATATATCAGGATTTGGAATTGAATAAATGAACATGGAATTGAGATGAGAATTTTGGATAATATTGTAAAATAAGATATGAGAACATGAATTGGGATTGGATAAGATAAGCTTAATATTTAATAATGACAAGGATGACACAATATGAAATTAAACAAATAAAATGAATAGGTAACTATAGTCATGTTTGTATTGAAACGTGAAACCTGGAACCATACTGCTTGCCAAATGAGAATTTTTTACTTAAAAAAATAAAATGAAAACAGGGAGAAAATTGAATAATGGAATTATTAGGTATGTTTAATTGATATGGTGGTAGGCATTTGGAGAGAGTAAGGTTGAAAATAAATATTGAAGAAGTATGAATTAGTATGAATATATGCAATGAGAGATGTATGATATATTGATACCACGCTGTTAATGTATTGTTATTATATGTAGATCGAAATAAAAAAATTCTTGGGAAAAAAAAGAAGTGTAATCTTCTGATGAAGACAAAGCTTTTTTGAAGTTTCTCCCTCCTGGTTTTTGTTGGCTGTTAACTGCACTTTTTGCTCAACAAAAGAAAAAATGGATTTTATATTCTAAAATGGAAGTCCTACTCCCCCTACTACTATTACTCCCCCCCTCTTCCTCCCCCTCCCCCTCCCCCCTCCCCCCATATCTTCTGCCAGTTTCATAGAAAGATAAGAAGAGAGATAAGACAACTCAATTTGCTGAAGCCAGCAATTCCTAACATGTGTAAAGCATGTTTGATGTAGTTATTGCCTTTTTTTTTTTGGTAGCAGGTGGACATCTATTCATCATCAGTGTGAGAAAGTATGGAATATTAGTTTTAGAGGTGGCTCTGATAACCACAATGGAATTTAAATACTAGTTCATCCTGCTGAAATGACTATGCTGTGGAAATGTGACCTTATCTTATTATTAGATGAAATAGCACTCGTGGTGGTGGTTTGCCTCATCCCTGTAATCATGACTGAGGTAGATGAAAAAACATACAACTAAATCACTTTGAGGAATGATAAAGGGATATTTGGATTAACATTCAGGGGGTTCTGAGAGACCAGAAACTATAAATTTTAATATGGAGCAGAAGACAAGTTCACTTATCATAATAGCATGAATGTAGCCACCTGTAGCCTTAGCTCCTTACTTTCTCTTTCTGTTTATCTTATTTTAGATTAGATAAATTAATCTTATTTTTTATTACATTAACATCAAGCACCACAAACTATCAACATCTGCCTATTCTGGGTTCTTGGGAAGGACTCGGTAGGTGGACAAAAATGCCAAATCCAGTTGGAGCATATGGCTGACAGTGCAACAAAACCTAATAAAAATAATAGAATCTAGTCACAGAAAACAGGGTTCCAATTTAATGCTAAAAAGACTTTCTAACAGTAAAGAGTAAAACATGTTACCCAGAGAGCTAGCAGACTGTCCTTCCTTGGATATCTTCAGGTAGAGAGTCAGCACCCCATTGGTTTGAGAAACTTTAATGCTTGTTCTCGTGTGAAGGTAGGGTTGAATTCAACTCAATATCGAACTTCAACATTAGGATTTTACTAACCACTAGCTATTTGGATTTAATGCAAGTCCTGGATCTTATTTCAGGGACTTTATTAGATAGTTTACTTTTGCTAATGAGAAGTCATTTAGTCAGGAGTTGAGCAGATAAAATATTAGGGTTAGAGGGGATCCATAGAAACATAAGCATGTAATTCCCCAAATAAATTTTTAAATATTTGCAGGCAAATGCTAACCCTTGAATAAGAACGTCTATGGAGATTCTCTATCATTCAAGTCATGGTGATCCCAAAGGTGCTTTTACAAGAGGTAACTGGACTTTCTGGTTTTTCTTTGAAGACATTCAGGAGCTGAAGAAACTTCTTGGATGAGAAGTGAAACGTCTTCAAAGAAAAACCAGAAAGTCCATTTTTCTCATGAAAAAGCACCTTTGGGACTTTGAATAAGAACTTGGTGCTTTTTTCTATTTATATTTGTACCAAAGAAAGTTTAGAAGTCCTTCTTACTCTTTTTCCATTTTTCTTACTTTTTTTCTTTCCTTTTTCTTTTTGCGCCTCTTTTTCTTCTTCTTGACATTCTATTTTATACTATTTAATTATTTTCTATATTCTGTTCTTTTTTTTGTAATTTTTTAAATTTATTTTTCAACTTGAACATATCGTTTTCCATTAAACAGTGTGTTGTCTGGATACAAATATCTGTGCACTTACAATCAAAGTTATTTTTTTTAAGCAAATTTTATTGATTTTAAAAACAAACAAACCAAAACATCATTAGACATTAAAAACATAAAACCTCTTTCCATTATAAATCTTTACAAGGCAGGTAACACATTATTTTATATCACATACTTCTAATTTATCCCCTTTCCATGTAGACACGTAAATTCCCTTTAACAAATTTCACATTATTTCTCTTTACTCTTATTCAATCACATTTCTTTTCTAATTTATCTGCTATTCAATCATCACATTTATATTTTCCTCTGGCTTGTTTACAATTGTTCTCATCTGGCCTTCCTCTGAGATTTTATTAATTCTCAATTAAACACACACACATAAAACACAAAAAACATAAAACTTCCTTTTAGAAAGTAACTTGGCCCCAGATTACCTCTTTTTGTATGGACTTCAATTAAATTCATGCTCTTCTTATATACCATTACCTATCTTGTTTACCATTCTATATCTTCTATATAACTCCTCCCAACTTTTCCCTCTTCTTAATTCTATTTTATATATTTCATCTTGCTTTAAGACAATATTTTTATATCTTTTGTCCATTTTTCCATTTACATCTATCTCATTCCCAATATAAAAAAAGGATAATTTCTCCTGAAATCACTAATCAGAGTATGATGCCTTTCTATCATTCCCCTAAATTGAAGTTTGAAATAACCTAAGTCCCAATCTGATTCTGCTTAGTACATTCTACTATTTCAAAAACAAATACTACAATAATAAATTTATAATAATCAACACATTAGCCCATTAAACTCTATAATTAAACTAATATTTTAAACATTTCCTTTAATATTTTATTAAAACTTAAAATCATTCATTATTAAACATTTTAACATTGTACCTTAATATTTTAATCTTTTATTAAATCTTATAAAATTCTAATTTTCTATTTTTAATACAAATACAACTGCTACAATACTATCATGTGTACTTTGCAGAATCCCCCTTTTTTTTTAAAAAAAAATCATACATTACCCTTTGTCCCTAAAAAAGATTTTCTTTTTCCCATCTTGTTTTATACCTTTGTAACTTTATTCCCCCTTTTCCCTTTCTTTCTTGGCCCACCTAGACTTTTTACCCACTCCTCTCCAAACCTCTGCCTTCTTGGCTTCCCCTTTCTGTTGCATTCTTCTTTCCTTTTGCTTTCTGGCATTATATTGTTTTTGCATCTTATTTTTCTCTTTCATAGATTTTTTTTTATGTCTTAAGTCCTTCCTTTTCCCTCCTCTCTTTCTCCTTTCTTAATCACACTATTTAATTCATTAAAAATGGCTTCTTCTTCCTCCGCTTCTTCCAACTGTCATTTAATTTGCTGACACATAGCAAGTGCCATATCTAGAAAACAAAGGGCTTCTCCCATAGCGTCCTTGTCTTCTTTCCTTATTTTTAGATATTGTTTTTTTAGTTCATCAAGAGATAGAGCCATTATAAGCTTTTTCTTCTTCTTTTTCTGTATCCTCTTCTTGTTATTAAGCCAATCAAATATTTCCAAACTTAAAACAATCCCCCAAAGTCCCAAAGTCATCAAACAGTCCAGGCAAAGCACAAACTTCTTCCTTTTACAGTTTCTCTTCCTGGGGTAAAGTCAATTAGGGAAAAAACCCCAATCTGTATTTTAAATCTTTTTTGCAGTTAGCTTCTAATCTCTTTATCTTCAAAGCATCTCCTCCAACAAAGTCTTAAAATAATTTTTTTTCCCAAGCCTCTCCCTTCCCACTTGTAACAAAGGGCTTTAAGTTTTTACCTTCTGTTAGAGAGCAGATTTTCCATGTCCATTTGTTAGTTCCATAAGGGAGGGAGAGTAACTTTCCCTTTCAACACTTTCCTTCGCCGCTGAAAACCTCCATTGGGAACATTGTAGCGTCCAAAAAGAATAGTAATTTTCCAGGTATTAGATATGTCCTTAAAGTCCCGGTTCAGCCAAGAAAAACTTTCATTTTAAAACTTCCTTCTTCTTCCTCCTGCACATTCTTAATCCAGTTGCTGGCTTCTTCCTGGCGGCCATTAAGACCACCGCTCCACCGCCTTGAGAAAAGGGGGTTATTGCTGGCTGGGGAGGGGGTCTGCGATACCCCTCAACCCCTGTCTGGATCCCCCCTATCTTCAGCTACCCCAACAGGGCAGCCTTATCCTCCAGATCCGTCAGGATCGGAGGCACCAAGATGGCTAGCACAGCAGGGATCGTGGAGAAAAGCGAATCCCTGCTGTCACCGAAGCCTGGCAAACCGGAAGTACAATCAAAGTTATTCATTACATTGATAATAATGCTCTAATCTTACAATATTAATAATCAGCATTATACTATTCATTTCTCCCTCTTAACATGTCTTCTGATGAAAATATATTGAGTATGATCATCTTAACAATCATATATAATAGTCATTGTATTATTTCACCAATCTTTATTTCTCATTTCTGTTTTTATTCTCCAACCATCCATAAAATAGCTCCCATGTCATATAATATTCAGTTTGTTCTTTCTCTTTTATAGCAAGTGTTAATCTAGTCATTTCTGCATACTCAAATATTTTCCTAATCACATTCTCCTCTGTAGGGATCTCATTACTTTTCTGGTTTTGTGCAAATACAATTCTAACTGCAGTTAATACATGTATAATTAAATATGCATTTCCTTTACTGTAAAGTTCAGGCAAAATCCCAAACAAAAATATTTCTGGTTTTAGGTCAATATGCTGCATTGTCATCTCTTCCAACATTTGTATTTTTCCATCCCATCCCATCCCATCCCATCCCATCCCATTCCATTACATTCTATTCTATGTCACTTATTTTCTATATTCTATTCCATTCCATTCCATTCCAACATTCTATTCTATTGAAGTATTTTCTATATTTCTTTTCTATTCTATTTCTATCTCTATTTCTATTCTAGTCACTTATTTTCTCTATATTCTGTTCCAATTCCGTTCCATTCCATTCCATCTCTGAAAAGGATAACTCCCTGATTATAGAAGTATTAGAATGTTCTTATAATTCTGGTATCAGTATGAGTACTACTCAAAAAACATCAGCCAACTCTGTGGAAGTAACCATGTTAATCATACAAAGTGACAAAGTGGGCCGCATACAATAAAACCAACCATTAACACATTCTACAAGATTGTAAAGTAGCCATTGTCTTCTCCACATATTTGAAATAGCTTAAAGTCATTTTTTTGAAAGAATGCTAAACAGTCCAGATAATAATCCATCTGGCAATTCCAGATAGGAATAGTCCCCTAGCTCTCCCTCCATCCTATTTTCAGTTTGGGACCTCACAGCTACTCCATTTTTGGAAATTAAGAGCAGTAGTGATATCCGTAAGGTACAGTTCCAGAGGCAATGGACTTTCTTAGTTTTTTCCCTTGAAAACCAAGAAAGCCTTTTTAACAGCACCTTTGGGACAACCATGACCTAGATGTCTAAGAATCTCCATAAACATTTAATTCACTGATAGATCACAGACATGGAGAACATCTATCGTTGTGATCTTCTAGTTGGGTGATCTTATAGCTAAATCTGTCATTAAAGTCATCTTCATACTCCCAAAGAGCTTTCTATCACATTAAGGAGAATAATTGGGGGGTTGTTATTCTCAATGGCAGTGATTTTTAGTGGGAGGATTGATGGTGGGAAAGCAAGCTGGGGGGAATCCATTACAGGTAGTCCTCAATTTACGACCACAATTGAACTATTGTAAATCAAGGACTACTTGTAGTTGCTTTGCTTAACTGGCATTTTTCTCACAATATCTAGTTACAAGTTTTTAGAGAGTGTCAGTTCAGGTATCGGTCAGAGAAAAAGAGTTATTGTAGATACCACAGAGAAGAGGATGAGATCCTGTATTACGCAACGGACAACGTTGTGAAAGTCTCTGCAAGTTATTAGGAAACTATGATTTTATTAAGAAGTAGTCATTATCTTTGGAAATAATGGGGAGGTGGTTGTGAAATTTACTGCCTATAAATCACGTGGGATTGGGTTGCATCAACTCCATAGTATACTTTGGACAGGGCCGCTGAGAGGATTGTTAAGTGCTAGAACAAGATTAATATGTTTTTTCCAGAAATGGTTAGTTTTTGATTATTATGAAAAAGTAAAAAGTTGAGCATGGATCTTAATGCCTTATTCAACTGCAGCAAAAGAGTCGGAAGTCAATGCCGTTTCTTCTTCTTCCCTTTCTTTCTGCCACTATTCACTTCCCCTTTTCCTTCCCTAATTTTCCTAATATTTGCTTTTGTATTCTTTTTGTATGCTACATTATAAAGTAATAAAACTATTATCTATCCATCTATCTATCTATCTATCTATCTATCTATCTATCTATCTATCTATCATCTAAATAAATAAATGAGATAGGTAGGCTTTTATACATTCTTTGGGGCGTTGTTATTGAGATGCATGTTGTGAAATGTACTTTGACCTGGGCTTGAGTGTGCCCTTTCAGTTTTCTAATTATTGTTGCTGGGTGGGGTATGCAGATTTTAATCCCATCAGCCCCGGCCTTCTGTGAGAGCTGTGGCTGAAGATGTTTTGTTTATGAATAGGATGGTCTGGCTATATCCATCATTAAAGCAGGGGTGGGATTCAAATTTTTTAGCAACTGGTTCTGTGAGTGTGGCTTAGATGGTGGGCATGGCTTGGTGGTCATGTGATTGGGTGAGCTTGGCCAATTCAACATCACTCACATCAAGAGGCGTTTCTCCTTACCTGGCCTCTCGTGATTGTGGGGATGCTGCAGCAGTCATAAGTGTGAAAAACTGTCTTGTCACTTTTTTCAGCGCCATTGTAACTTTGAATGGTCACTAAACGAACTGTTATAAGTCAAGGATTACCTGTACAGAAATACAAAAAGCTTCTTTGCTTGCAAAAAGCTGCCCTAAATACCAATCATTAAATTAAAGATACCTGCAAGCCAGAGTTACAAATCAGGCAGGGTGCCAGAGCACCTTGAGGAATTAAAATAATTAAAATGCAATGATAACTATCAGCCAACTTTTATTCATAGAGTGAAACTCTTTAGCAGAGAGGTCATTTAAGCTCTCCAGAAAGGGCACACCCAGGAGAAGCAATCTTAGATCCATTTTGCTGTGTTCATCACTTAAAGACACCAGCTGGTCTCACTCACCTCACAAGATATCCTAAGGAAATCATCCAGGTTTAAAGAAAGATCACATTCCCACCAGAAAGGCAGTAAAAAAAATCAGTGCCAAGCTTACATCCTGCCTCTTGGAAGTACACCCCAAAAGGACACTGCCATGAACCACTAAAGCAGTGAAGGAAGACCCCCTCCCCAGATAGAAAAAGAAACTATGAGGCAGGAAAAAATTCAAATACAATAGAAATAATTAAATCACAACAGTAGCTGTTTCTTGTTAAACCAATTACCAGAACAAATAGACACAGAACTAGCCAGATTTCTCAACCCAGTTTCTTTTCAGGAACAGAGATTAATATTTTTCCTTCCAAAGAAAGCTGAATAGGGAAAATTATCCCATCAATACAGGATTAAATGTCACCAAGGACAGAATTAAACTTCACCAAAAAACAGTTTTAGACCAAAACTCAGAAACGGTACGTAAACTCACATTTGAATGTCAATCTTTCTAGCAAGCCAAGAAGCCTTGATGAATATCACTCATCTTGGTTCCTTGTCATTAAAAGCTTCATTCTGGCAACTCTGCTTCATTATTCACTTATTTCTTCAAAGTGCTAACTCCAACAGGGGAGTATTTCCTCCTAACAGCAGTGTAAAAAGCTTAACACAACCCTTCCCCTTTAAGAAAGTCAAGCTGTCAGGTTTGCAAGTGAAATCGCTACACATATGTCAATTTTGGGCTTGACACAAGCAAAGTACCAGCCAAGGAGGGAACAAAAAAACTCCAGAGAAACTCTGGAGACAGGAAGTCTGGTCCTGCCAGGAATGTAATAAGGGTTAACAGAGAGGCAGTTTCTGTAAGCAATAACACCAGAATGTTTCCTTCCTGCCTTCCTCACAGGATTAGGCCTGTAAAGTGGAAAAAAACAAAAGGAGATTTCTTCTAACAACTGGTTCTCCCAACTGCTTAGAAAGTTAACAGGTTCTAGCGAATAGGTGCAAACCAGTTGAACCCCACCCCTGCTTTAAAGACTTTGAGAGGCTTCTGCTTGAGGCTGTTTTCCTATGGCAGGAAGACTGGGGCTGCTACCTGCCTTTGTTAAGATTTCTCTCCATTTCTCCTTTGGGGAAATATAATATTCTACATCTTTTAATATCCCCCAAAATATTTCATTCTCTAGTGGAGGAGGGCTTCCCACACAAAGCATTGCTGTTTATCTTTTGCTTTTATCTTTTGCATGAGAGTCTTATAAGTGGTTCAAGGGTATTTGTAAAAAGCCAACTGGGTCACTTTGGGCCAACCCTTTTCTCTCTCAGCCTGACTCACGTCACAGGGTTGTTGTGGAGAAAATAGGAGGAAGTTACGTTGAATATGTTTGCAGCCCAGAGATGTTTGTGAAAATAATAAAGGCAGGATACAAATAAATAAGATAAAATAGAACAAAATATAATATAATACAAAAAATATTCTTCTAGTAGCATTAGTTTTCTATCTTTCCCCAAACTTCTGCTGCCTCTTCTCTTGATCTGCTGTGGTCTTTAATTGGCTATTCTTAAAATGGACAATTAAATCCAGGGCTCTTAATGAGGAATCCATTGCTTCCATGGCCAAGTAGATGATGATACATCTGACTAATCTTGGCTTGCTTCAGAAGCCAGAGAAGGTCTGCTTTGGAGGAGAATGAGAATTCCAGTGTTGCTGGCCAGCATAAAAAGTTATAAAAATATATTGTAAGAAGCAAGTAGAATATGTCCATTATCATGTCCTTGAAACATGCCAGTAAACTGAGAATAGTCACTTGAAAGCCACTTGATTCATGATTTTTTGTGTGGCTCAGATAGAGCTAAAACAGAGGAACAAGGAACCAGATTCAAGGCTGCCTTGAACCTGGTTAAGGAAAACTGTTTGAATTATTTTAGTCAATGTCTTTCTCAGAGTTGCTGTTGTGGAGATAAAACAAAAGGAGATAGCTGTTGTATTTCAAAGGGAAGGAGAGGCTTAGACCAGGGCATGCAATTAACACGTTTATTGATGGAACAGTGGTTGTCGCGTCTGCCAGCCAAACGGGTAGACTAGCTTGCGAACAACGGCTGGCTTGGCTTGACAGCCGGCTTTTTATAGTCGGCTGTCAAACGACGCCAGCCAATAGGAACGGCTGTTGAACTTGCTTAACGAGTGGACCCGGTTGGAGCCCCAACCGGTTCCCAAGACATAACACCCCTTCCCCCCAGATGAGAACACACATAATCTTTGAGATACGCCGGTGGTCTGTGTTGGCGACCCGAGCGACGTAACTCAGGAGATTCATTTGGCGAAGACGAGTTCGCGGACTCCAGATCAGGGTACGTAGTGTGGCGACCAGGGCTCGGTGCAGGAACTGGAGTCAGTGAAAAGTCTCTGCCTTCACTGGGGTTAAACGGTGGTGCTCCCGGCTGGCAGTCCCGGTCTACTGCCTGCTCTCTCTGCTCCGTTGGTGAAGGTTGGTCACTCTGGGAACCCCTAGCTGGACCTTGGAGTGGCGCCCGCGGCTCTTCTGGTGGAGACGGGTCTGGGCCGGTCAGGCTGCTCCGTCGTCTCCGCAGCTGGTCCAGGTGTCTTCGCCACATACGACCGTCTTCGAGTTGGACCCGATAAGATCTCGGACCCGTGACAGCCACGACTTTTCCGGCCACCCACAGTGGGTCCCCCGCGTAGTTCCTAGCAAACACTAGGTCCTGAACTGCGAAATTCCTGGCCAGACTGTCAGACCCCAAAGGGGTGTCTGGGCAGTAGTGGGGGTGCAGCCTGTCTAAGGCAGTCTTCAGGCATCTCCCCATCAGCAGCTCAGCCGGGGATTTGTTCGTAACTGTGCACGGTGTGGTATGCTGGCTTAGGAGGAATTGAGACAGTTTAGAATGCCAACCCACTGGGCTGAATCTGGCTAACGCCTCCTTGGCTGATCTGACTGCCCGTTCAGCCAACCCGTTGCTGGCGGGGTGGAAAGGGGCCGTGAGGACGTGTCTGATGCCGAGATTTGTGACATACCTACTAAATTCGTTCGAGGTGAACTGGGGGCCATTATCGGATACCAGTGTGTCAGGGAGTCCGTGAGTTACAAAAAGGTGAGTCAAGGCTTTAACAACTGCCTGTGTGGTGGTCGTGTGAAGTAAGGCCACATCTATCCATTTTGAATAGGCGTCCACGACCACCAAGAAGGTCTTGCCGTGCATTGGCCCGGCCAGGTCGATGTGAAGCCGTGACCACGGGGCATTGGCACTTTCCCACTTTGTGGGTGTGGCGGTTGGCGGGGCTGCCCTAGATTCTTGACAGGGTCGACACGAGCTTACCCACTTGGCGATCTGATCGTCCATCCCGGGCCACCAGACGTAGCTTCGAGCTAACGCCTTCATCCGCACGATTCCTGGATGGCCCTCGTGCAGCATGTCGTCCAAATAGTTTTTGAACTCACATTGTAGAGCTGCTGTCCTCAGGGCTGCCATATATTGATTTATGGATTCCCCCTCGGCTTGCTTCCTCATCCTAAAGGCGAAGCGCCTAGCAATCTGAGACGGTTTTGGTGAGTAGTGGTTGGATAGCGTTTCCACCAGCTCTGCCCATGGGACATTCCCTATTTCTCGTGGGGCCAGGAGTGCTGTGGCAGTGTCATATACTACAGCCCCACAGTAGCTGAGGAAGTAGGATTTCTTCCTCTGCTCTGAAGCTTCAGCCAGTCCAATAGCATCAATAAAGTGGTTGAAGCGATTTTTATATGAGTCCCATTTTTCCTCATCGGGTTTAAAGGGGGGAAATACTGAATTGACATTCATTTTGGGTCCCTCAGTCTCTTGGTAGACTGGTCTGCCTCACAGGGAGCTCGTTGTCTTGGATTGATGCTGCTTGGGGGGCGTGGGCGACTGTGGCTACAGTGCCCTATTCTCACTCAAGGACTTCGGCTTTGCTGAGGCGTTTGGATTTTAGTGCTCTTTCGCGAGTGTTAGGCGGCTGTGGCTGTGGTGCTGTACTGACAGCGCTTTAAAATTCGAGCCTTTTTTCTTATTATTAATTTTTTTTTTGGCAAGGCGGCTGAGGCTCTCAGCGCCGTAGCTTGCTAGGGGCTGCAGCTCAGTGACAGCCGTTAGAATTTTCGCGCCTTTTTTTTTTTTTCGGGCGCGCGGGCGGCTGAGGCTTCAGCGCCCGACTTTCCCTATCTGTGGTGCTCTAACCGACGCGCTTTCTCTGATAGCGCCCGGCCTTCTCTAACCCGGTTGATCTAACCTGAGCTTTCACTTTTTTCGCTGACGGCTGCTGAGTCCGATGGCTCTGTAAGCAAACGGCAAGCGGCTGCGGCTTCCGCTGGCAGGCTCCTGTTCCTTTAGAAATGCTCCTGGCTAGCCTTCAAATCCCACCTTCGTCGCCAGTGTTGTATTTCAAAGGGAAGGAGAGGCTTAGACCAGGGCATGCAATTAACACGTTTATTGATGGAACAGTGGTTGTCGCGTCTGCCAGCCAAACGGGTAGACTAGCTTGCGAACAACGGCTGGCTTGGCTTGACAGCCGGCTTTTTATAGTCGGCTGTCAAACGACGCCAGCCAATAGGAACGGCTGTTGAACTTGCTTAACGAGTGGACCCGGTTGGAGCCCCAACCGGTTCCCAAGACATAACAATAGCCATGAAAGCCTCCTTGAACCCTTAAAGGAAAGGTTGGATATAAATCTAAGCAACTAAAGGCTTGCCACTCAGAAAATGGCTACTATGATGAGGGACTAGCCAAGTCAGAAAATGGTTACCATGATGAGGTACACAAAATAGCTGCCATGATGAAGGATTTGCTTAGTCAGAAAATGGCTGCCATGATGAGGGATTTGCCAAGTCAGAAAATGGCTGCCACGATGAAAGACCCACCTAGTCATAAAATAGGCTGCCTGGATGAGGGACTTGCCTAGTCATAAAATGGCTGTCATGATAAGGGATGTGCCTGGTCATAAAATGGCTACCATGACAAGGGATTTGCCTAGTCTTAAAATGGCTGCCATATTGAGGGACTTGCTCAGTCACAAAATGGCTTTCATGATGAAGGATTATTTGCCTAGTTAGAAAATGGCTGCCATGTTGTATGGTTTGCCTGTCACAAAGCACAGAAAGTAAATATATAATCTCTGTTCCAAGACACATCCTAGCTTTATTTCCTTTTTACAAGAGACTTGGGCAGTTAGCTGAATGCTCATGCCCATGCCACCATATTTTTTCTTTCATTTTACAAATTTCTCTCAAGACCATACGGAATCTTCTTTTTTTTGGTGACTTCAACTTAGTACTGGTAATAGTCCTCGACTTACGACCACAATTGAGCTCAAAATTTCTGTTGCTCACCAAGGGAGTGGGGACCTGAATTAGGCCCCATTTTATGACCTTTCTTGCTGCAGTTGTTAAGTGAATCATTACAAGATACCTACCTGTCAAGTTAGTAACATGGTTTTTAAGTGAATCTGGCTTCTCCACTGACTTTGTCAGAAGGTCACAAAAGGTGATCCATGATCCTTGGATGCTACATCTGTCACAAAGACATGCCAGTTGCCAAGTGCCAAATTTTGATCACATGACCATGGGGATGCTGCAAATGTTCAAAACTTTTTTGAGTGCCATTGGTACTTCAGTCATTAAACAAATCATTGGGGATTTTTTTGCAATAAATATTTTATTTTTTGGTTCAACAAGCATATCATTATGCGAACAGTGTGATTCCAGAGTGTCTTACATTTTAAAACAAATATGACAATATTCTTCATATTTAATACAATTGGCGATCTTATAAAATTTGATATTAATACACATATTGTGTTAAATTATCAATCTTGATTATTCAGTATTATAGTATGTTGGTTTTTATTGTGTTCTACCGAAGTTCTATTTGTTGGTCCGCATTCTGAGTGGGAGTTTTGTTTGTTCTGATTGGCTGAGCAGCCTGACAGGGAAGCTGTCAGCCAGCATCAGCTGTTACCTGTCAGCTGGCCAATTCAGCAACATATTGGCAGACTAGGGTAACCTATTTCTTACAGTAAACATTGTTTCATTCTTCAATGCCTGCTTCAGCTCATTCTTAGAAAGAATATAATAGTTTTTATGTCAATCTCCATATTCTTAACATCACTCCTTTTACTACAGATATTATATTAACAATCATATTTGCAGTTTTTAACGAATTGTATATTTCTAATAACAATTCACAAATTTATATTCAATTATAATTTTCCATTGTCTATCCCCCGTTTAATTTTTAATCATGCCACTATTATATTTAGGGGGAAAATCCCCTTTCTAGTCACATTTTGATACAAATTAAATAATATTAATCATATTTAAATTTAATAATGATACAGTTGCTTTTATTAAATTGTAATCTTTCTTTATCTTATGCAATATTTCATTATATTATTTTCATGTCAATCAAATTCCACATATCAATGCTTGTAAGTTGAGGACTATCTGCATTGACTCCTGGTGAATGCCTGGTCTAGTTCCTGTGGTTTGTCACGACTTCAAAAGTGCTTTGCTTTTGCTTCCTACTTAGGGCTGAGAAATAGGAATTGGCTCTAATTCACCCAGCTGGCTTGTGTCTAAGGTGGAAGTAGAATTCACACCCTCCTAATTTCTAGCCTGGTGCCTTAACCATCGACGCCTTATGCCCATGACGGTGAACCTATGGCACATGTTCTGGAAGTGGCATGCAAAGCCACTTTTGCTGGCATGCGAGAGGTTGCCCAGAAGTGCCCCACTGTGCATGAGCGCGTGCCCCCTGCCAGCCAGCTGATTGTTGGGTAGCTGCTGCACATGCGCAGGGGGAGACATGTGCACGGGAGACATGCACATGCGCAGACACATGCAGTGTGCGGGGGGATTGGCATGCGCAGAGGCAGCACTTTAAAAAGGGTAGTTCTTGCCATCACAAAGAAATGTCTCCAGCCATGCAAACCATCCCTAAAAGACTACCAAGGGTGCTCTATTCCAGTAATTGGCACAGGAAAATTGAGTGACTACTTCCTCTCACAAAAGTAGAAGGCACCCTGCCAAGCCTGTTAGGGTTAGACTGGTTTAAATCTTTGGGATTTACAGTATCTGGAATACATTCCATTCAGCATCTGGATTTACAAGCCTTATTAAATGACTTTAAAGAGGTTTTTAGTGACAAATTAGGTCAATATGTAGGAACTCCAATCTCATTTACCTTGGACCCTAACATAGCACCAATTAGGTTAAAACAAAGAAGAGTTCCTTTTGCATTAAGATCTAAAGTTGATGCAGAGTTGGATAAACTAATAGCCCAAGGGCTTCTAGAACCCACAGATTTTGCTGAATGGGAAACCTCTATTGTGACACCTTTGAAGTGTGATGGTTCTATCAGGATTTGCGCAGACTATAAAGTATCATAAATAAGGCCTTGCAAGCCAATGCTTACCCAATGCCAATAATTCAACATTTGTTGTACTCACTGGGAAAGGGGTCTATTTTAGCAAAACTAGATATGGCTCAGGCCTATCAACAGTTACCAGTTGAAAACTTTACAGTGCAGGCACAGACTATTGTCACCCATCGTAGTGCTTTCAAATGTACTAGATTACAATTTGGAGTTTCAGTAGCACCAGAGTTATTTCAATGCCTTGTAGAGAGATTACTTCAACCCATTCCGGGGGTAGTACCCTACTTTGATGATGTTCTTATTTCCACATGCAACAAAGATGAACTTTTCAAATGACTCAGAAGGGTCCTAACGTGTTTCAAACAAGCAGGTTTGAAATTGAAGAAAAACAAATGAAAATTTGCTGTCAACCAAGTAGATTTTTTGGGATATCACATAGATGCTAAAGGTATTCATCCCATTGAATCCAAGGTAAGAGCTATTAAGGATGCCCCTACACCATCCAACAAGACTGAGCTGCAGGCATTTGGGGGGGCTCCTAAATTTCTATAGCGCTTTTCTTCCGCATAAGGCTTCAGTGGCGGAGCCATTACACAGATTATTGGATGAGAAGGCTTCCTGGTCATGGGGGCCCAAAGAAGAATTCTCTTTCAATGCTGTCAAAGCTCTGTTGTCATTTGACAGTGTGTTAATACAATTTGACAGGGATTTACCTTTGATACTTTGCTGCGATGCATCCCCTTTTGGGATAGGCACAGTGCTGGCACACAAATTGCCAAATGGTCTGGAAGCACCGATAGCATATTGCTCTAGGACTTTATCAAGTACTGAGAGAAATTATGCACAGATCGATAAGGAAGCCCTAGCAGCAGTCGCTTCCATTAAAAAATTTCAGTGTTGTCTCCAAGAATGACGAGGTGGATAATATTCTTTGCTGCCTACTTTTATACATTAATACATAGAGCGGGAAAACACCTTAGTTATGCAGATGCTTTGAGCCATTGTCCCTTACCAACCTTTGTAATTGACCCCGCACCATCATTAACTGTGTTTTCTTTGGATGATCAACAATTACCTCTGACTGCAGCAGATATTGCTCAATGTTTGTCGAAAGACCAAGTAATATTACAGATTTTGGACTGGGTGAGAAGGGGTTGGCCCAAAAGAAAATTAGACACCAAATTCTTAACTTTTAGAGCCAGGCAGCATGAGATGTCGACCCAGCAGGAGTGTTTATTATGAGGTTGCCGTGTCATTGTCCCTAGCAGGTTGAGGCGTGGGATAATTGATAGTTTACATGAAGGACATCCGGCTATTGCCAGACTGAAGGCACTGGCAAGGAGTTATGTCTGATGACCAGGCATAGACGCAGACATAACTATTAGTGTAAGGACATGCCAGGCATGTCAACTATTGCAGCCTGCCCCACTAGCTGCCAATTCAGGGGAATGGGAATTGGCTAAGTTCCCATGGTCACGAGTCCACATAGATTTGGCGGGCCCTTTCCACAGCCACATATTCTTAATTGTAGTGGACTCTTATTCCAAATTGGTTGAGTTGTCCCTTGTGCATTCTACTACTTTGACAGCTGTCATAAAAGCATTAGACCATTTGTTTGCAACTCATGACTTTCCAGATGTTCTTGTTTCAGACAATGGGCCACAGTTTGCATCAGCTAGTTTTGAATTGTTTCTAGCTAAAAAGGGGGTCTGACACATTCTGACAGCCCCTTTTCACCCAGCAGCGAATGGGCAAGCTGAAGGGGCTGTAAGGGCAGCCAAGGAGGTTTTAGGCAGACTCGAGGGAGATGATTGGCACTCAAAATTAGCCACTTATTTACTGTCTCAACATATAACCCCCAGCTCAGTGACAAATCATTTTCCAGCAGAGCCGCTGATGGGAAGAGGCTTAGGAATAATTTAGATAGGCTCCATCCAAGCTACTCTCTTTCCATTCCCTTAGATTCCTTTAGTCAGGTGAGGTCATTCCAGGTAAACGACCCTATATATGCTAGGAATTTTGGGGGTAATCCTTTTTGGATTCCAGGGCAAGTGGTGGCTGTCACAGCCCCAGGTCGTATAAAATTGGGTTGCAAGATGGCAGAATATGGCGCCGCCATATCGACCAATTGAGAGGTCATTGGGGCTCATCCCAAAGTAACTCAGAGGGGAAAGAACTAACAGAGGGGATGCGTTGTGGAGATAATGAACTGGAGTTCGAGACACCAATGAGTGATGCACGTGCTGAAACAAACCTACCAGATGAAGAGTTCCTGTGAGATTCCGAGTCATCGTCGGCAAGAAGTCCAGCGCCGCCAGTTCTGGAGAGTTTGGTGACAGCCAATCCATTCCAACCAGCTGAAAAGACTGAACTGCACAGGTCAGGGCGAGAGAGACAACGCCCCACCTATTTAAATGATTACGCATGCTCCCAGCTGGGGGAAAGGAGCATTGCGTTCTTCGGAAGTTCCATTGTTGGTCCCCGTTTTAAGCGGGAGTTCTGTCTGTTCCTATTGGCTGAGCAGTTTGACAACAAACTATAAAAGGGAGCTGTCAGATGGCAACAGCTGTTACCCCTCAGCTAGCCAGTTTGGCAACATATCGGCTGACATAGGTATCCTGTTTCTTTGTTACAATAAACACTGATCGTTCGTTAATGCCTGCCTCAGCTCATTCTTAGAAAAAACTACAAACCCACCACAGGCCCATAACATAAGCATCCCAGTGCTTCTCTCTGGCCTGTCTATAATAGACAATTTACCCTGAAATTTTTGTTCTTCCCTCTAGAGCAGTTTTGGTGTAACATATTTGACCAGATCAGGTTGCACAGCATGGTCGGTATTAACCTTGGTAAGATAATTTTGTGATTTAGCACCTGGTTGATTTGTGTTGGTTTCATGTATTGTGTAAACTGAGCAAATGGCTTAATTTGGCAACCTGGTCACGCATTGTTACTGGCAATGTAGCTGATGCTTTCATCTTATGAGTCCTTGCCACTCAGAATTAATGGTCACTGACTTGTTAGAAAAACTCAAATGGAATTAATAGCTTCCTTATTTCCCACATCCCTGCCAAACTCCTTGTTACAGGAGCCATTGCAATTAGGCTTGTATAGATCACACACACAAGATGAAAGGCACATTCCTATGCCATCAATGTCTTTCATTGGAAACTATCCAAATTGGCTTGATTGCTTTGCCTACTTAATCATCACATATAAGCAGTTGGCATCCTCGGATGAAGCAAACAAATATCGTAAAAACACAAACCTGGAAAGAAGCAAGAGCAATATTTTGGCTTTGGTATCAGTTAAAGATGGAAGTGAGCCAGTTCCTGATTGCTACAGGAATATGCTTTCTGATAGTGCAGTTCGTAATGCTTCTTCAGACACGAAAGAAATTCCCCCCTGGACCTGTCCCTTTTCCTCTTTTTGGAAGCCTGTGGAGAAGTGGATGGAAGATCCGCCAGGATACATTCATGAAGGTATTTTGCAGTGGTGGGATTCAATTTTTTTTACTACTGGTTCTGTAGGTCTAGTGTGGCTTGTGGGACATGGCAGGGGAAGGATACTGTAATTTTTTTAAAAATAAAAGTTTTATTTAAGTTTTCACAAAACATACAAATAAAATATCTTTTTTTGAGAACAGCATGGCCCCGGGTTGTCACTTCTCCATACAGACATAAACTCAATACATATTTATCTTATACATTCTTATAACTATTTTCACAATGTTTTCAATAGCTTTTCCCTTTCTTTACTTCCTATAGCCTTATTTTAAATTATCCCATTCCTTTCTTAATTCAATTACATATCTTTTTCCAATTTTTAAAATCTTTCTAATCAATGTTTTTATACTTTCATCTGTCCCGTTTACAATTTCATATTATCTTTTCTCATAAAACAAATTTTCCCCTGTAATTACTAGACTGGAGTGTAACACCTTTATATCTTTTTTCAAATCTTATTTAAAAATTTAAGTTACATCTTTACAGTTATAACATTCATTTTCTAACCTCTATTTTATAACACATACCTATTTTCAATCGAATTCTGCTTGGTACATTCCCTTAAAATACACACTAAATTCTTAAAAGAAAAAAGTATATCTGTATATATATCTGTATACATGTATAACAATAGTAAATGGAATAATTATTCTATTCAAGTACAGCTCTGCCATTAATATTAATAACAATCTTTTACATTTCTATTTCTTTTAACAAACATTACCTAGTAATATCAGTTGTCTTTCACTTTAATCATCTATATTTCATATTTTACTTATTACTGTTTTTAAATAAAAAACCAAACAATAGTTATTAACAGTAGTCAATAAAGTTATTATTCTTATTCAAGTTCATCATATCAACTGATAAAAATCTTCCCTTTATTTTCAGTTTTTTTTAAACATTATTTTTAAATCACTGAGGGCCTTATTCTCTTTACAAACAAATATTCCACTACGCATCAATAGAGATTTTTTCTATCACTTTAATCATCTAACATATTGTATAACAATGCTATCCCATGCACCCTTGCAGAATCCTCTCCTTAAGTTAAATTTTAACCATTCTCTCTGTGTCTTTTAAATAGGTTTATACCTTTAATTCTTGTATATTTTTCCTGTACCCCTATATCTTGTTTCTGTCCTTTGTAGCTTCTTTTCCTTTCCCTCTTCCCTCTCTTCTTCTCCCTCCCCCTTTTATTCCCTTTTCTATCTGATTCTCCCTTCTGTGATCTTCCCTTCTGCTTCTTCCTGATATTATGGTTGCTTTTCAAATTACTCTCTTTTTTTGGTTGTTGCTTCAATGCTTAAGTTTTTAACTCCCTTTCCCTTTTTTTACCCCGCTTAAAGTTGCTTGGTCATTAAAGATGGCTTCTTCTTTATCCCGTCCTTCTTGTTCTGCCAGCGTTTCTTGTTGTTTTTCATAGTTCAAAATCTCCATTTCTAAAAATTGAAATACGAAGCCAAAAGATCCTCTTCCCTCTTGTGCTTCTTCTTTTCGTTCTTTAAGTCTCATTTTTAACTCTGCAAGGAGTGATGCCATTTTAAAAAATTTTAAGCAACCCCCAATTGATTTTATTTTGTTTCATTAGGATCCTCCATCCAAAGTTCCAGGAATCATCCAATAATCCAAAACTGTTTCTTCCTTCTTTTCTCACTTTCTCTTTCCAGGGGCTTTGTCATCTTGTAACAAAGTTTCAGCTACAATGTATCTTTTGCAAGCCTTTTTAAAATTCCACTATCGATTTTTTTAAAGTTCCAGGTGGACTCCTCCATTTCCAGATTCCACCCTCTTTTTTCCCTCCGCTGCTTTCTTTCTTTTTTTAAAGAAAGTTTTTAAATTATCCAAGAATCTTTTATCCCTTTGACACTTTATTTTCAGCTAGAAATAGCCTATTAATGTCAAAGTGGATTAGCATCGATTTCTTATTCGAATCTCTTCTTCTTAATGTTCCAAATCAGTTAAAACTGTCGATGTTAGAGGAAAAAAAGCCAATACTGTTTCCTTTCCCTTTCTCTTTCGCAGCTTAAAATCTTTTTTAGGAATAGTATTAGTCTTTAAAATTCAGGTTCCAGGTACCTTAACTAGATGTTCTCCATTCAACCCAGTCAATCAAACTTTCTCCTTTAAAATTCCTCCTGCACAATCTTGTCCGGTCGGGTTCTTCTTTGAGGTGGCCGTTTCTGATCAACCCTGCAACTGCCTTTGGGAAAGGGAGTGATGGCCAGCCGAGGAGGAGAGATGCGGTTCTCCTCAACCCCGCTTATGGCTCCCCCTTCTTCACCACATCTACAGCGTGGCTTCAGCCCTGAATCCGGGTGGCTTGGGGTGCTCCAGCGGCGAGCACGGATCAAAACTGTGGATGATCGCAATTTTGGTCCGTTGTCGAAGAAGCCTAAACCAGAAGTCTCAGGATACTGTAAAATTTTCATTCCCTCATCACTCTGGGGGGAAGGTTACTGCAAAATCCCCATTCCTTCCCCACCCCACTAACCTACTTTCCAGCTCCATTCTCCTGTGCAGGGCAACCAAAGAAGACCCAGCCGATCAGCTGGGACTTGGGAGACAGAAAATAGATGGGGGTGGGGCCATTCAGAGGTGGGATTGGCCGGTTCTCCGAACTACTCAAAATTTCCACTAATAGTTCTCCAGAACTGGTCAGAACCTGTTGATTATCCTCTGTGGTATTTTTCTAAATAAGGCAGCAGGTATATTTGTGACAAAAAGAACCGGGGTCAAGTATGATTAAAAACTGGAGCCTGATGGATCTGTTGGCTCTGAATATTTGGAGGACATAGTTGGCGTTTTTAGATAGATGAAGGGCTTTTATAGGAGTAATGGAAAAGATCCAGACAAAATTTAGAAGAAATCTCCCAATGGTGTGGTGTGAATTTTTTTGAAGGGATGTCTTATTTCAGTGGTCCCCAACCACCGGGCCCCGGACCGGTACCGGTCCATGGATCATTTTCTACTGGGCCGCCGGTTTGCTTGGGCGCCGCCATCTTGTTTCGACGGCGCTTGAGAAAGTGCCTCCGGGTGAGCTTGTCGGTCGTTGGAAAGCGGCGTTTGGGTGCTGAAGGAATCCTCGCGCCTTAGTTTCATCGAGGGGGAGGCGGCTTCGAATGAAGAGCCATCCTGATGGCGATGGAGTCTCGCGTTACTAAGGAGGAGATTAAGAAAGAGCCCGAAAAGCACAAAAAAGGTACAAAGGAGGAGTTGAAGGTGGCAGGGAGAAGCGGGGGACGGCTGGCTGGCCGGTCGCTCGGCTCACCTTGCCTTGGTCGTGCGTGCTGATGCCGGTACTGGTCCGTGGATCATTTTGTGATGCCAGTACTGGTCCATGGTACAAAAATGGTTGGGGGCCACTGTCTTATTTGATTTTAAAGGCATTTGTGGATTGATTACAATAGCAAGGAGTGGAGATGAGCCGGGGAGAGAGAATAGGTGTCATTTCAGGACACTGGATTTTTTCTTTAGTCCATCATCTGCTTGTGCAATTTATATGTAAGTTTCTATTTGTTTGCCATGACCTCAAAACAGTAGTGAAGGGTAATCAGAGTTATCCTAGATCAATAATAGCTATCTCCCAAAGTATTTTCTCTTATTCCTTCTTTCTCAGTGCGCAGTGTTTCACTATCATACATTATTAGGTGGGATCACCACTGCACAAGATCGTTTTGTTTCTGTTTTATCACTACCCTTATCTTCCATGTTTGTTTGTTTGTTTGTTTGTTTATCTCTGCTGCTGAATATGGAATGTCTTGCATCCCATTGTGGAGGAGTATGGACACAGCCTTGAAAAAAAACTATCCATTGGGAAAATACAAACTTAGTCCAAAAAAACCATGACAGGGTAAGGAAAATGCTCAAGATTGCCCTGCCTTGAGTCTCTTTGGTATAAAAGGGAAAGAAGGAGAAATTTGGTTCGGTTTTCAAGATTCTGTTATTATAGCGTGTAGAATAGAATACTTTATTAGCCAAATGTGATTGGACGCCCAAGGAATTTGTCTCCAATGCATAAGTTCTCAGTGTACATACAAGCAACAAGTGATAAATCATGATCCTAATAAACAAATGCAATCACCATCAATCATAAGATACAGCAGTCAGTGATAGTCATAGGATGCTAAACAATCAACACAAATCATAATAGGATACTAAATAAAAGCAATCAACATAAATCATGAGATACAAATGGCAAAGTTATAGTCATAAAAAGCTATTCAATAGGTTATTAGGAAAGAT
>NW_020769489.1:166246-187975 GCF_900518735.1 Pseudonaja textilis | reverse complement strand
ATAATAATAATAATAATAATAATAATAATAATAATAATAATAATAATAATGCAGCCGTGCTACCTTAGGTAGTTTGACATCCCACAGCATAAGACAGTGTGGTGGGAATTAGTTCTTTAGCAGAGTGATAGCATGGGCGTGCGGGGAGGAGAATGTCTGTGTTTCTGGTTGTTTTGGTGTGCAATATCCTGTAGCATCATCTTGAGGGAAGACGTTGAAACAGTTTATGTCCAGGATGCAAGGGGTCTACTCTGTAGATATTTTCACAGCCCTCTTTCTGTCTCACGTAGTATACAAGTCCTCAATGGAAGGCAGGCTGGTTGCAATTATTTTTTTCTGCAGTCCTAACTATCCGTTGAAATCTGTGTCTGCTTTGCTCAACTGCTGTGCCAAACTAGATAGGTATAGACAGGGCCGGGATGCTACCGGTTCTGCCCGGTTCTATAGAAGAGCCCAGGTGGGTGGGTGGGCCAAACAACAGCAAACACAGAACTGGTTCGGCATCTGTGTTTGCTGCTGTTTGGCCCACCCACCCACCTGGGCTCTTATCTTATTATTTATTACCCTTACTTTACTTCCTGCTTTTTCAACCTCAGCTGCTTTGCGTGGCACAGCTGAGGTTGAAAAACTGGAAAGAATAGGCTTTTCAAATGGTGTGCCCCTGTGCGCAGCACTTTTCAGCTGTCCAGGCGGCACAGCTGATGTTTTTTTTTTACAGGCGTAGTCACTGAACCAGTAGTAACACCGGTTGAACCCTACCCCTGGTTATAGAGTTGCAAATGACAATAATTTTTGTGTAGAACTGTATCAGCAACTCTTTGGGAAGCCTGAAATTTCTGAGCTGGCCCAGAAAGAATATCCTCTGTTGTGATTTTCCGATGACTTTTTGATGCTGGTGTCCATTTTAAGTCTTGAGATATTGTGGAACCTAGAACCTGAAGGTCTCTACTGTTGATACTTTATTGTCTAATATTGTAAGAGGTGGTAGAATGGGAGGGCTTCTCCTAAAATCTATTATCATCTGTACAGTTTTGAGCATGTTCAGGATTATTTTGGCCGCACTACAGGGCCACTTGTTCAACTTTCTGTCTATATACAGATTCATCGTTGTCTTAAATGAGATCAATGAACTATTGAATCATCTGCAAACTGCAATACTTTAACAAAGGGATTCTTTGAGATACAGTAGGTGGTGGAGTGAGTGAAAAATCATTGAGGCAGCATCCAGCCCTGGGGTACACCTGTGCTAATTGTACAGGTATCTGATGTGATTTTTGCCCAGTTTCACCTGAGCTTCCTATCTATTAGAAAGCTTTTGATCCACTAAAAAGTGTGTTCAGGCACAGCTGGCTGAGTCAGTTTAGTAAGAAGAATATCTGGAATGACGGTATTGAATGACGAGCTGAAAGTTTACATAAAGGACCCTTGCATAGGTCCTTGGAAATTCAAGATATTGTAAGATGTAGTGCCGTACTATATTAACAGCATCATCTGCTGATCTATTTGCTTGGTAGGCAAATTGCAAGGGGTCTAATAGTGGATCCGTGATGGTTTTCAGGTGGGCCAGCATTAGCCTTTCAAAGGTTTTCATAACTACAGATGTTAGAGCAATTGGTCTGAAGTCATTCAGTTCCTTGATGGAGGGTTTCTTCAGCACTGGAATGATAGAGCGTTTGAAGTTGGAATGGAATGGAATAGAATTCTTTATTGGCCAAGTGTGATTGGACACACAAGGAATTTGTCTTGGTGAAGTACCTTGGAAGTCTTCAGGGGTCGCCAATCTTTTGGACCTCAGGGACCACCAAATTCATAATTTTAAATTCCGCAGACCAGAGACCCTGGGAAAATCCCTCAAAAAAATCTGCAGGCAAATTCCCCACCTTGTTTTCCTACCGATCGATCATTCTTTATTTGGGATCGCAGGATACCAGCTCCAGCTCCGTTCTCAGGGGAAGAGAGAGAGAGACTTTTGGCTTCATGCAAGAAAAGCAGCAGAAGCAACAAGTCTTTCTTTCTCTCCCTCAAATTCTGCCAGAAATGAGTCTTTGTGAGACTTGTCACGCCGGCGCAGCCTCTTGGAGCAGGATGCCTTGCAGGGTCCCAAAGACTCATTTCTGGCAGAGTTTGGGGGAGAGAAAGAAAGACCTTTGCTGCTTTCCTTCTGTGCAGCCAAAAGCAGAAGAAGAAAGAGGCAGAAAGAAGCAGCCCGGTGGCCAGGCAAGGTGTGTGGGGTGAGTGGGGAAAGTTCTCCCTCTCCACCCTTCCTCCCCTCCCCTCATTACCTCGTGTTGTTCACAATGCAAGTGACACAAGCCTTGTCTTCCCACAGGCCATGTGGGTGGCACAGCCTTATGTTCCCACACAGCCTGGATTAATTGCTTTGGGGGTGACATTTCTCTGCAGACCACCAAAATTTTCTCGTGGACCACCAGTGGTCCCCAGCCTACTGGTTGGCAACCCCCTGCACAGGCAGGAAACCCTATACCCATGATGGCGAACCTATGGCATGTGTGCCGGAAGTAGCAGGTAGAACTACTTCTGCCGGCACGTGAGAGGTTGTCCTGAAGAGCCCCACTACACATGCGCACATTCCCCCTGCCAGCCAGGGCAGGGGGCATGTGTTATGTGTTATTAAAGATGTGGGTAAAGACGCAGATACAGATTAACAGAGTTGGAAAGGACCTTGTAGGTCATTTAGTCCAACCCACTGCCCAAGCAGACCCTATACCATTTTTTAAAGATGGCAGTCCAGTCTCTGATGAATGGAGGTCATTTGGTCAGCACAAATTCTCAAGAAGGAGTACTTTGTCTGGGCCTGATGCTTTTTCAGGCTTTTGTCTGTGAAATACACCTCACACATCTTTTTCTGTGACGTGTGTCAATAAAATTGATGTGTGTCAATAAAATCGAGATTTAGTAGTTTTACTGAGGTCATGGCTGACCTTAAAGGGCTAACACATACACAATCCACAGTGGGGAAAATGAGCATTGAGAAAGATATGTGCTGTGAGATGCTGAGTAGAAATGCGGGCCAAAATTTATGTTATATTTTATTCTTGGTTGATCCTACAATAATGGTTGTTTTTTTGTACTCGCAAAAGTAAATACACATTATACACTGCCAAGTTAGTCTGAGAAAAGCAAACATATATGTTCTTTTCATTATTCTGAATTGTCCATCATGCTTAAATACGTTTATGGCTGAGAGATGAAAGACCAAAGATAGCTGAGATGGAAGGAAGAAATCCATCCACAGTTCTTTATTGTTTTGTAGAAAATTAAAGGCGGATCAAAAAGCTCTTCCATGATTGCAAAATTGGCAGCAATTAGGCAGCACACTCAGCCCAGTCATTAAATTGGCTCATTTGTGGACTCACGGGATGCAGATAGTACACGGGATTACAAGCACAATTGAGCCCACAATATCTGTTGCAAAGTAAGACAATTGTTAAGTGAGTTTGCCTTACTTTATAACCTTTCTTGCCACAGTTGTTAAGTACATCACTGCAATTGTTAGTAACCTGTTAGTTGAGGAAATCTGGCTTCCCTATTGACTTTTCTTGTCAGAAGGTCACAGAAAAAAGAGATCATGTGACCCTGGGACACTGCAACTGTCATAAATACATGCCAGTTGCCAAGGGTTCAAATTTTGATCACATGGCCCTAGGGATGGTGCAATGGTTATAAGTGTGAAAGAAGGTCATAAGTCACTTTTCCCCTGAGACATTGTAGCTTTGAATAGTCACTTAAGGAATGGTTGTAAGTTGAGAACTACCTGTAATCAAAATGTTAACTAAAAAGACACTCCTTTGGTCTTATTAGCTGCCAGAGAAAGAGAGTAGGGGGAAAAGAGTGCATTCTTTAAGTGCCTGGATAATCACTCTGGCAGCCCAAAGTTGCTGGAGTGCAAGAATATTAGTAGAGAGTATGATTGATGACTCCTGGGGATGGATGTGTCCCATTGGAGAATACACAATCCAGGGGGTGGGGGGAAGAGCAGGGTCAAGGGGGAAGTGAATGATGTATATCAGTATTGGCTGCATCCAGCTAACACCAACATGGCCACTTCTAATCAATCAATTTTCTTTTCCCTGAGATGCAGCTAGAGACTTATGATTTGAATGCGGGTAGATTTGTTGGAGTCCTGACACAAATGATCTGTCCAGCAAAATTCTAAGCCAGGGACCCCCAACCTCGGGGTTGTGGCCCCACTAGCAGGCTGTGGCCAGTTTGAAACTGGGCCGTGTGAGTGAGGGCCAAGCATGCATGTATGCGAAGCTCCACTTGTGCAAGTAGTGGGTGCTTGTGTTTGCACTCATGAACAAAGGGCACTTGGGCTTACACGCGAAGCTTCATTTACATGAGTGGAGCTTCACACGTGAGCGCAAGCCTCCTCAGCTCTTGTGAGTGGAGCTTCTTGCACACACACAACTGTCTGCCACATGCACAAGTGTGCGTGTGTGTGCACCTGCCACGTGCCACCCTCTTGCCAAGCTGGAAAGGTCGGGGAGTGCTGTTCTAAACCACAGAAATTAACTAAGTTCTAGCTTGTTGTGCTAAGGCATTTCTCCTTCATCGTCACTTGACTTGGCTAAACGTTTTCTGAGAATGTAAAGCTTCCAGCCAGACCTCCCTCCCTGCTTCAGTTGATGACTTCAACTGAAGTAGGGAGGGAGGTCTGGTTGGAAGCTTTAAATTGAGTGTGTATATTCTGGTAGAGATTACATCCAGAATCAGTGTGTGTGTGTGTGTGTGTGTATAGTTTGGAAGGGACTGCAATGTTGTTGCAACAAAAATGAAGCAGGTGAAAGGGCAATCTAAGCAATCTACTTCCAGCTTGGCAACTTCTTGTTGTTAGAACAGATTCAAATCTTATCATTTTATGTTAATTATTGCAACCATTTGCCCCACAACAACAGTATGGGAATGAAAACAACTAGCTAATAAATCACATGAGTGTCTATTCTCTTCTTCCTCCTCCTCCTCTAAATTCCATAGGATCTTCTGCTACCGATAAACCATCATTAAAATATTGGCACAAGGGACAATATCTCTGTGACTTTGATGCATGTATGTTTGATTTGATGTTTGACCAATACTTGAATACAGCTCATCATTCTGGAACCCACATTATGTATCTGATATTAACAGTTGAGAAAGTCCAGAAATATTTCACAAGAAGAGTTCTCCACTTCTATACTCGTTGCAGAATACCTTATGCCACCAGACTTGAAATTCTAGACCTAGACAACCTAGAACTACGCCGCCTTTGGTCCAATCTAAGTATAGTATATAAAATCATACATTGCAATGTCCTACCTGTCAATGAATACTTCAACTTCAACCATAACAACACAAGAGCAAACAATAGATACAAACTCAAGGTAAACTGTACCAAACTTGATTGCAGGAAATACAACTTCAGCAACAGAGTGGTCAATGTCTGGAATACTCTACCTGACTCTGTGGTTTCTTCGCCAAACCCCCAAAACTTTAACCTTAGACTGTCTCCTATTGACCCCACCCCTTTCCTAAGAGGTCTGTAGGGCCGTGCATAAGTGTACCAACATGCCTGCAGTCCCTGTCCTATTGTTTCTTTTATTTTTTTATTTTTTATTTTTCTTATATGTTTCCATGTATTCATAATTATGTTTTTACTTATACTTATTATCTTGTTAGCAATTGACAAATAAAATAAAAATAAATAAATGAATAAATGTTTGATTTCTGTCTAAATCTCAAACAGGGTAAACTTCATATCTATAGCACAGTGGTGGGATTCAAATATTTTTACCACCGGTTCGGTGGGCATGGCTTGGTGGTCATGCTTTGCGTGCATGCACACACTTTGCACATGTGTGCACACCAAACGTGCACTTTGCACAGGCGCAGAGGGGTTTGCATAGGTGCAGAGGCACTCTAACTCACCTCCTGCAAGCCTGCATGATCCCAGTCACTTCAGCACCTGCCATGCAGCACTTTTCTATGCTGCACAAAGCAGCTGCGCTTCAAATTCAGAGGATAAAGCTGAGTATGGAAGCCAGGGCAGATGGGTGAGCCCAACAGCAGAGCAGTGGAGAGAACTGGTTTAGTCTCCACTGCTCATCGCTGCTACCGGCTCGGCAGAACTGGGCCAAACCGGTAGAATACCACCACTGTATTGCACCATCCCTTAAAAGTCTGATCTGGACTGAAAAAGCTGTATCTGCAGTGAATAACTGGTGGACTTTCAATGAAGATATGGTGAGCTGGATATCCCTGAAGGGATGAAGATGGCATTATGGTCAAGTAGAGGGAGGCAAAGTCTCTCTGGGGAAGGGAAAGAGCGTGGGATTGCCCATATGTATCGTGGACCACTGCTCCTTGCAAGTAGGCTGCAGCAACCAAGGTTTTCATGGTTGGCTGGTAAACTGGAAGTCAAGAGGTTCCATCTCCGTCCACATCTGTAATATAGCCTGCAGTACATAGACATAAAACATGGCTGAGCTTCGTTCCTTAATCACTTTTAGAATAGCTTTTTAAGCTGCTTTCAAATAATAAGAACTTTTCGAATGGCAAATGACATCCACGGGGTAAGTTTCCTCAATTCTCAACAAAAGAAATTTCAAAGAGTTAGCAATTTTTGCTAAGCAAAAGTGTGAACGTCAAATAAAGGTCATTGGAGTATTGTTTTTGGCAGATAATAAATAGATTAACAGTCTAGATGGACTTCAGATGAATTTTGAAATAAAATGAATGAATCCTTCCTGTGGGAAAATCACACAATATTATGAATTTCAGAAAAAAATGTGATAGGAAGAGACTTTGAAGATTGGATACCATAGCTAAAAGGAAATAAGGATTACAATTAACCATTTGACCTATTAACACAGAATGGAGAAATATACCTTATCACTGAATATACTGAGGACATATGTGAACAGTGATCTCAGAAGTTAATTTTAACAATGTCTGCCATCATAAATAGGCTTTGTGTGAATGATGTTAAGGAAGAGGGAACAGGTTTTACTGGGTAAGACTGAAATAGATCTGAATGTGAATTTAAAAATGACAGGCCACAGGAATGATTTGGAATAAAATGAAATACTGGGTCTACAAAGGAAACAAGCTGTTGTTTTAATAATTGAAAAGAATGTTTAACCAATTAACCAACCAGGAGAGCAATTTGGGTAATTTTATTATATTGGATTTACAAAGGAGACTTGTTAAAATTCTAAAGGACTTGATCCCCCATTTGTGTTAGAGACAACTTTTAAGGCACTTCCAGGTTGAAATGATTATCTGATGATATCACTGTTGTTTGGAGATGCCCGTGGAGGCACCTTTCATGTCCCAATCAAGGAGCTGGAGCAAATAACGGGAACTTATCCCACTCCATGACAGTACTTGGGTCTCGAACTTGGGCTTGCTAACTTCCAACCCAGCATCCTTACTACACGAGCCACCATATTCCTAGAAAAACTGGATGAAAAGGGAGGAAGAAGAAAAAGATCAAGATTGATAAAACTAAAGGGAAAGATTATAAATTTAGCTTTTTTTGGAACAATGTTAAAATAGGTATGTTATTATTTCTGGTAACCCTTGTTGGACTTTTGTAGATGGGAACTGAATGATGAGGGCTTAAGGATTTATTTGTAGATAAGAGATGTGATGTGAAGAGTTTGTTGTATTTTTAGGTAAAACGATAAGCTATTCAATTTTTTTATACTTGCTAGATGAAAGGAGAAGTTACTCCTTTATATTTCTTTTCTTTTCTTTTCTTTTGTTATATTCTTATTTTTTCCTCAATTTTTCTTTTACGGTATTTCATTATTTTTATTTTTGCTTTTCTGCTTTGTATTTTTTCTCCCTCTCTTTTATTTTTATTCATTTTATCTCTAATATCTGTAATACTTAATACATAATTTTTAAACAAAGAAATGAAGAAACACAGATATTTGGAAAGCAACAATATTTTTTCACATAACACTTAACTCTTTCCCTGCCCTGCTCTTTGTCCAATATTTTAATCCCATTTACAGCTTAGAGACACTTACGGGAACATCTTCACCTTTTGGATAGGACACACACCGGTGATTGTGCTAACTGGATTCACAGCTATAAAAAATGGATTAATTGATAATTCTGAAGCAGTGTGTCAGCGGCCAATCTTTCCTTTTTCAAAAATTCTGGGAAGTGGAAAGGGTAAGTGGACAGAAAACACATGCTTGCTGCTTTCAGACTTTTTATACAGGGGTAGATCTTTAATTTTTATTGCCACTAAGATAACTTTATGTGAATGTTTATATTTGGTGAAAGACTAGGGTAGGCTGGCTTCAATGGTTTCAGGAGATAGGGATTTTGAGGATGAATAGGTCAAAGCTTTGGAACCCAGGTCTCAGATCTTGCTGTAGAATATAATATAATAGAACAGAGTAGAGTAGAGTAGAAGAGAAGAGAGTAGAATAGAATAGAATAGGAATAGAATAGAATAGGAATAGGAATAGGAATAGGAATAGGAATAGAATAGAATAGAATAGAATAGAATAGAATAGGAATAGGAATAGGAATAGAATAGAATAGAATAGAATAGAATAGAATAGAATAGAATAGGAATAGGAATAGAAGAGGAATAGAACGGGAATAGAATGGGAATAAATAGAATAGGAATAGGAATAGAAGAGGAATAGAAGAGGAATAGGAATAGAATAGGAATAGAATAGGAATAGGAATAGGAGCTGGAAGGGATCTTGGACTTTTAGTCCAACCTCCCTTCAACCTATACTATTTCAGATAAGTGACTGTCTAGTCTCTTCTTAAAAACCTCCCACGACGGAGCACCCACGATTTCTGAAGGCAAGCTGTTCCACTGGTTAATTGTCCTCATTATTAGGAAATTATTCCTTAATCCCAGGTTGCTTCTCTCTTTGATTAGTTTCCAAACATGGTTTCTTATCCTGCCCTACGATGCTTTGTAGAATAATTTGACCCCCTCTTCTTTGGGGCAGCCCCCTCAAATACTGGAATACTGCTATCATATCTCCCCTGATCCTTCTTTTATCTAGATTAGCCAAACCCAAATCCTGAAGCTGTTCTTCATATGTTTCAGTCTCCAGGTCTTTGATCCTCTTAGTTGCTCTTCTCTGACCCTTTGTCCAAAGTCTCGACATCTTTTTTGTGCAATACTGCAAAATTGGTTGCGGTATTCCAGGTGTGGTCTCACTAGGGTTTTATAAAGCGGTACTAATACTTCATGTGATCTTGATTCTATGCCTCTGTTTATACAACCCAGGATCGTGTTAGCTTTTTTGGTTGCGGCTGCACACTGCTGGTTCATATTCAAGATCACCATAACTGAGATCCAATCAGATGTTGCGGTTGAAAGGACCTAGGAGATTCAGGTTTTCACCTACCTTCAACCACTGTATCATGCCCCCATCGGAGTCTGAATCTGAGGGAGGAGACGAATAGCTGACAGGGAGCAGAAGAGTGGCTTGATTGGCTGTGAAGGAAACTGGGGAAGGGCAAAGTCAGGCTGGGCAGAGCAGGGAAGAGGCAGAACAAGGGCAACTTCAAATCTCAACAAATAAATCCTCTGTCTTACATATTGGCAAAAAAAAAGTCAGAAAATAAAATACAAGCTGAATAGTCAAGACCTTGTTGATGATCCAAACTCTGTCAAGGACCTTGGAGTACTCATCTCTAATGGTCTAAGTGCTAGAGCCCACTGTAACTACATAGCCAAAAAGGCATTAAGAGTTGTTAATCTAATCCTACATAGCTTTTTCTCTGGTAATATCACACTACTAACTAGTAACTTGTAAATCAAGTTGACAAATCAAATAAATAAAAATAAATAAATAAAAGGAGATGGGATGTTAGGGATACACCCTAGCAGAATGTGCACGGCAGTCAGGCAGGCAGGCAAAATATGTGAGATAAACGTTTTTGTAGCTTACACTCAGTAAAACAGATACACTGTGCTAGTTAAATAGTTTTATTCCAGTAAGAGTTTTAGCATAGTCAAAACAGTCCATATATCATTCACTAATTCAGTCCGTCCAGGGATTATTCAGTTGCAAATTCCAGTGTCGAAAAAGAGAGGTCAGTAAACTTACAAATATCAGTCCAGTAATATATCTCCTCGCAGTAGAGATATGAAGAAGTCAAACCTCCTTTCATCCTTCAGCGTTCAGTAACTCAGCAGTAGGGAAAACACGCAGTTAGCAAACCATCAATCGTCAGGAATCGTCAGGTTCTCTTGCTCCCTCTTATGGCAGTTTCACACCGCACCAAAAATTACATGCTTTCCAGTTTAAAGTGACACACACTTAAACTTACAATCATAGTTTATATATATTATTTTACCCAAACTATGTTAGGTAACCTTGTTATTCCTAACATTCTCCCCTTTTGGATAATTAATAATTAATTGAAGAACATAAGAACTCAATCAAAAAAGAAGAAACGACCTCTTCCCTGGTCCAACACCTCAAAGCCACAGGACATGAAATTGATTTTAAAAATACCAGAACCATCGCCAAAACCGAACACTTCAACAGCAGAATAATCAGAGAAGCCATAGAGATAGAAAAATGCCCACACAGCATGAACAAACGAGATGACACCTCCCGCCTTCCAGCCATTTGGAAACCCGCCCTCATGAACAGACGAGTACCTAACATGAAGAAGGACACCAGGCCCACACCCATGAGAGCCACACAAGATGCCACCACCACACTTCCATGTAGAAAACAGACTCACACCCACTCAGAAGATGAGACACGACCATGGACCAGAAGCTGCACTGCAGCTGCATCACTACCCACTTCAAACCCCTCCGAGCCATACATGAAGCAAACCGACACCCACTATGAAGATGCAGCACGACCACGAACTCGAAGCCAAACAGCAAGATCACAGCTCACCAACTCAAATCCCCCAACAACTAAGACTAACCTGAGCACAACCAAGCCCCCACCTGAACAGAACACGCCTCCAACCAATCAGAACACGGCCAAACCCCCTACCAATGAGAACACACCCCCACCCAATCAGAACACAGCCAAGCCCCCATCCAATCAAGTCCCACCCCCACTAGCAGTTAAAAGGAAGAAGCAGCTGCAATCTCACATCACTCTGAGAAGCAAGAGCTGAAGACAGAAGCCTGAAGATGATGAATGAGACTTCATCGAAACGTTGCCTAGATACTTCGAATCTTACGCAGGAGAAAACCCAAACAACCAAAGATCCACATACAAATACCCGCGAGAACCTCAGAAAACAAATATATATATATATATATTTACAACCTCAACCCATAGTCATCACAACTTTCTTTGTGTTTGACTGAACCTTGGGCTTTAGTAAATGAATCAGCAATATTTTGTTCAGTCATACAATATTCCAGTCTTATTAAACCATTTTTTACAGATAGCCTTACATTCAGGTATCTAAGATCTGTATGCTTAGATCTCGTTTTCACAGCAATATTTGTAGCCAACCGTATGGCTGCTTGATTGTCCTCATACAATACAATGGAATCATTAACAGTTAATCCCATATCCAATAATAACTGTTTATACAGAATTAAATCAGTACATAATAAAGATAGACAGGAAAATTCTGCTTCCATTGTGGACTTACTTATGTGTTGCTGTCTAATTGACCTCCAACCAATCAATGCTTTTCCTAATGGTATAGCCATTCCTGAAGTTGATTTCCTAGTGTTTATATCTGTTGCAAAACTTGCATCAGCATATGCACTTAAAATCAAATCATCTTTTGGCCATTCAGGAACAAATGCTAAATTCATCTAGTATTGTGAGGTTAGCCTGCATTCCTGACATTTCTTCTGTTTGTGTGAATTATTGTTGTGCTTCTGTGCGATTATCTGCCTTGCTGGAATTATTGGGCTCATTATCTTTTCTGCTGGAGTGATTGATTGCAGTAATTCTACTTACAGTGTTTGTACTGGAATATCTGCAGCCAGAGGCTGTTATAGGTTCGTGGGAGAGCTTTTCTCTAGGCCAGAAAGTAACCGGGACCTTGGGGGCAAAGTTGGAGCAAATAAATGGACTCATACTTATTTTCTGGCTGTGTTGCCTTTGTGCCACAGCCCGGGTCATCACACACTGAATCTCACTGTGTGATTTTGAGATGATCACTCTCAATCCAACCTACTGTACAGGCTTGTTGCTGTGGGGAAAAATGGAGGGGAGGCTGTGATTTCCTCAATGTAAAGTGAAATATGTCTCTAATAAAAATAATACATTTCTAATAATGGCTCATGTTTGCTGCAGGCATCATGTTTTCCAATGGAAAAACTTGGAGACAGCAGAGACAGTTTGGACAGTCGACCCTGCAGAAATTGGGAAATATGAAAAAGGGTCTGGAACAGCACATACAAGAGGAGGCTAGTCAGCTGGTGAAAACTTTTGCCCAGACCAAGGGTATGTAGCTGATGGCTAAAAGGTTAGGAATCCTTGACTCCATTCATTGGGAAAGATGCAGTTTTATTAAAAGTCTGTTGTAGTCAAGCAGAACCAGTACTGAGAATTGAATGCCCAAATCCCTAAGTTCACCTTTTCCTTCCCAGAAATTGCCTACCGTTATTGATCCTTTCCGTAACTAATCAGGTTCAGGCAAGATGTTTTCAGAACGGTCAATTCAAACGTAGGATGGTATGCAGCTGCCTTCTTCTCCCAGCCGGGTAATCTTGAAGCAGCATCTTGAGAAAATTCGGCAGCTACTTTCATTTCACCCCAAAAGTATCTCCCCCTCCCATTCACCCTCCCCAGAATTCATGCCAAACTATCCCTGCATGGCAGCAAAGCACAAGCAATCATAAGGTGGCGGCTGGTAGGCAGTCTTTATTTAGCAATGGCGGGCATTTTGCTTTACAGAATATTTTCCCCTTCTACCAGCTTTATTGTGTTTGTAATAGATTTTTTTTAACTTCTGGGTATAGGACAACCACTGGATCCTTTCTTACCGTTCATGCATTCAGCCTCCCAAATGATCCACACAGCAGTTTTTGGAGAAACTGTTCTCAGAGAGGATGACATGTTCCAAAGGCTTGTTGAACACATCAATAACATTACAAAATGCCGAGGTACTTTTGGAGAAATGGTAAGCAAATAAAGTAAACGAAAGCTTTTCTCTCCTCTTATTGCCTTAGAATGCATGGCCTTATAACTTCCTGGAATGCTTTATTGATCCATTTTGTCCAATGCTATCTATAGCACAGATATAAATATATCTTCAAATGCAGAGGGAAAATCATACAGAATAACAGAGTTGGAAAGGAACATGGAGATGTTCTAGACTAGCCCCCTATCCTGGTTTAGACAAATGGCTGCCTAGTTTTTCTTAAAAGCCTCAAGTGTCGGGGCACCCACAACTTCTGAAGGCAAGCAGTTTCACTCCTTGATTGTTCTTACTGTCAGGACATTTCTCCTTAGTCCTAGGTTGCTTCTCTCCATGATTAGTTTCCATCCGTTGCTTCTTGTCTTGCCTTCTAGTGCTTTGTGGCAGTCCTCCAAATAATTGGCACTGTCAGGATTCCAGCAATTACTCCAATTAAATCATGAGCCTCGAGCCACACTTCCAAAACTAAAGAGGATTTATTTGAAGTTAACATTCTACGTCTGGCACTAAGCTGGGCATAGTCAACTCTGAGATACATAATTCACTATCACCCTTGATCCTGCTTCCCCCGCCCCCCGTGCATCAGCCAATGAAAAATGTCCGTAGCCAAGAGTCATCAATCATGCTCGCCAATTAGATTTTTTTCATGGCAGAAGCTTCAGCCATCTAATCAGTCTTTGAAGAAAATATGAATGGAATGTACTTTCGACCCCACACTGTTGCCTGCTCTTTGAAACTCATAAAACATTTTGTATACATGTTTTATAGTTGACAGGCACACTGCTATCATGTCACCCCTAGTCCTTCTTTTCATTAGACTAGACATATCCAATTCCTACAACTGTTCTTCATATGTTTTAGCCTTCAGTCCCCCCTGCCCCCAAATCATCTTTGTTGTTCTTCTCTGCACTCTTTCCAGAGTCTCAAAGTCTTTTTTGTATTGTGCTGACCAAAATTGGATGTGTATTCCAAGTCTGTTTTTACCAAGGCATAAGTTTTATTTATCACTCGATGATAACCTGGTATTGCTCGGGTATTTATTTATCCCTATATTAGACAGCAAAATCCTGTAGTCAGGACTCACACTCTAGTACTGTCTCTCGCGCAGTGTCACAAGTCTTCTATTCCTCTCCTCGGGAGTTTCTTGTCTACACTGGTGTTTCATTTTTTTGATTGCACTTGGCCAATTGCCTGGCATTTCCTTCGAGGGCTGAGGGAGTCCCCTTGTGGAGTACTGGAGTACTGTGAAGCTGTTACCATGGCAAGTCCACTGTGCTGTACAGTAGAAGCCATTTTAAGGCACATATCCCCGAGGGGAGTTAGGGGTATCTTACCCCCACAGTATTTGTTTCCAGAGGGTAAGGCATCTTTGTACCAAGCTTGGTTGAAATTTCTTGAGGCGTTCCAGAGTTATGCTGGAACACACACACACAAACACACGTTTATACATATATAGATTGTGTTATCTAGTTGGGCGATGAATAGCAGAGTTGGAAGGGAACTTCGAGGTCTGCTTCTCAAGCAGGAGACTACATGCCATTTCAGATGAAATATCTACAAGCAAATAACCAAGCACAGAGAGCACCAAGAATGCCTCACGGTGACTTATATGTTACATGTTCAAGCTATCAGGGTTATTGAGAATTGTAATTAAGATTATTTCTCTTCCTGCAGATGTATAACATCTTCCCTTCACTTGTGGAATACCTCCCTGGGCCTCACAAGACGGCAGTTTCCTCCTTTGAATTTATGATTTCTTATATCAAAAAGAAGATGGGAAATGCTAAGAATTCGCAGGCCTCTCGTGAACCACAAAACTACATTGACTTCTATTTAGCTCACATGGATGATGTAAGCTTCCATGTTTTAATGGGCCTACCTAGTTTCTGATTCACCGAGCCCAAAACATTGAACTTAGCCCAGTAGCACAGCGATATAAAACTTCTTTCCAATGTAGGAGCAGGAAGAGCAGAATTAAAAACCAGCATTTGGCTAGACACAATTTAAAGGCAAGACAAACTGAACTGAATTCAACGTAGTTAATGCATATGGCCCATTATGAATATGCTTTTCCAAAAGACAACCAGACTTTCTTTTTTCTTTTTTTCCCTTGAAAACATCTTGCTTCTCATCCAAGAAGCTTCTGAACCGAACTGAAAAAGTTTCTTGAATGAGATATGAAATGTTTTCAAGGAAAAAAAAAAAAGAAAGTCCAGTTACCTTTTGGAAAAACACTTAATAGATAATCCGAGTTGGAAAGGACCTTGTAGGTCATCTAATCCAACCCCCCACACAATGGGGAGACCCTACGCCATTTTGGACAAATGGCTGTCCATGGAGAGCCAGCCAAGGAGGAACACCTGGAGTGGATCGGCTGTGGTGTGTGTGTGTGTGTTTGGTGGGTTACGCTGAAGTGGGCATGGCCGTGTGCCTGCCGATAATAGCAATAACATTTAGACTTATATACCGCTTCACAGTGCTTTACAGCCGTCCCTAACCGGTTTACAAAGTTAGCCTATTGCCCCCCAACAATCTGGGTCCTCATTTTCCCAACCTCGGAAGGATGGAGGGCTGAGTCAACCCTGAGCCAGTGAAAATCAAACTGCTGGCAGCAGGCAGTTGGAAGAATTAGCCTGCAGTACTGCATTCCAACCACTGCGCCACCGGGGCTCTGGGATAAATGCCTCATTCTACATGCAGATAGGACACAATAGTGCTATGGTAGATCTGTTTTTTTGTACATGACTGCTACCCAATGGCAGTTAAGCACAGAGGATGGATGGCAGAGAATAGCAGCGAGAGTTCTGTTCGGAAGATATTTTTGGGTGGCCATCTACAAATTTGGAATATATAGTGTTGCTGGCATTTGCTTCTATTTCTCCTTTCCACCAGCTGCTTAACAGTTACCTAAAGGCAGTGTTAGATTAGATCAGGGGTGTCAGACTCAAGGTCGGCGGGGTGCTTAAATTTGGCCTGTAGGGCCGGCCTGGAAAAAGCAAAACAGGCTGAACGTGGTGCCTCTGGCAGCGATGCGCCCCCCCATCCCATTTTTAGTCTGGACAGCTGCCTGAAGCACCCTGTCAGCCAAAATGGGGCACAGGGAGGCCACACAAGCCCTCCCATGCCCTGGACAGCCTCCTGCAGCCCCCTGCTGGCCAAAACAGGGTGCAGTATGGCTGTGTGGCCCCCACTACCCCATTTTGGCCAGCAGGGGGCTGCGGAAGGTGTCCATCCCATCTGCCCCCCCTGCCCGGCCAGCCCACAAAGGATAACTACGATGCTGATCTGGCCCTCGAAGAAATCCACTTTGACACCCCTGGATTAAATAATCCATCCAGGTCAGATAGACATATTGTGACGAAAGAATTCTCAGGCTAAGAGTGAGCCAGGCCTTCTCGCCAGAAGAAAAGTCTGCCTCACTTGAACCCCTTCCTTGAATCCAGTCTGAAAATGCAACTAAAGGAGATAGTCCTTGACTTATGACCACAACCGAGCCCCAAATTCCCATCGCTATTAAGCAAGACAATTGTTAAGTCAGTTTTGCCCCATTTTCTTGCCACACTTGTCAAGTGAATCACTGCAGTCATTAGGTTAGTCACAGGGTTGTAAAGCAAATCTGGCTTCCCCACTGAGCTTGCTTGCCAGAAGGTTGAAAAAAGGGGATCCCGTGACCCCAGGACTGTCATAAATATGAACACCTGCTCAGTCTCAGCTGGGGTTCTAGCCAGGGGTGGGATTCCATGGGGATAACAACCGGTTTGGTGATCAAGTGTGCACTCTGCATTTGAAAAAGGCAAGCCCATTCTTACATTCAACGGCAGCCTCTGTGAAGAAAACAGCTGAGGCATGGATAACTGCTCTGCCGCGTGAATCAGCTGTGCTCTAAACAAAGGCATAAAGCACAGGAAAGGGCAGGGATGGGCGGGCAGGCGGGCTGACTTCCTCGTCACACAGAACTGGTTCGGAGCGAGCTGAACATCAGAACAAGGGGTTCACCCAAACCAGTCTGAACTGGTAGAATCCCACCGTTGGGATTCTAGCTATGTCTGTAACTACACTAGAGTAACTTAGCTTCAGGGATCCCTGCCCTAAAAAAAACCTCTTGATTTTTTAACTGCAATGCACTCTACGGAGGAAACTACTCAGTCCTTAAGTTAAGTAGCTAGATGGAGCCATATAACAATGATCCCCAAAGTGCTGGATAGTTTGCTATCACCTATCAAGTTCAATTTAAATATTAAAACTGGACTGCACAGCCCTAAGTGTCTTAGGATACAAAAAATATATTCTCCAATATATATTAAGATCTATTAAGAAGATCCTGTTCTTCATCTTTTGGATAGATTTGGGGTATAATACAGTGGTCACGAATCCCTTCTCCGAAGTGACAATGCTGTACAATGGTTGGAATTAAGGCTGCTTAACTCTGAATATCTTGGGCTTCAGTTTTGTTTTGTTCATCCGATCCACAGGAGAAAAAGGACACCACCACAACTTTTCATGAAGACAATTTGATCCAAGTTATTGCTGACTTGTTCCTCACAGGCACGGACACAGTAGCTTTCACCCTATCTTGGGCTCTGTTTTTTATGGGGATTCATCCCAAAATTCAAGGTGAGAAAAGCCCATGGTGAGAATTCTTGGCTCTCCTCTCTCCTTTTTTAAAAAAATCTCTGCTTTTAGATCTTCCAATTCTGGGCTGTCCAAGGGAGGATGTTGAGATTCTGTCCTTACGGCCTGGAGGCCATGTGGGTTTGAAGGGGGAGACATTCAGTGATGGGATTCAATTTTTTTTACTACCGGTTCTGTGGGCATGACGAGGCTTGGCGGGCATTGCTTGGTGGGCATGGCAGGGGAGGGATACTGTAAAATCTTCATTCCCTCCCCACTCCAGGGGGAAGGATATGCAAAATCCCCATTCCCTCCCCACCCCACTAACCTGCCTTCCAGCTCTGTTCTCCTGCGCAGGGCAACAACGACAACAACAACAACAACAACAAAAGACCCAGATAATCACCTGGGACTTGGGAGGCAGAGAAGTTATTTTATTTATTTATTTGATTTGTCAATCACTTACAAGATAATAGGTATAAGTATAAACATGAGTAAGAATACAGGAAATAGGTACAAATAAATGGGGGCAATAGGACAGGGACAGTAGGCACGATTGGACATTTATGCACGCCCCTTACAGACCTCTTAGGAATGGGGTAAGGTCAATAGTGGATAGTTTAAGATTAAAATAAGACCACACCTAGAGTACTGCATCCAGTTTTGTTCATCACATTATAAAAAAGATGTTGAGACTCTAGAAAAAGTACAGAGAAGAGCAACCAGGATGATTAGGGGACTGGAGGTTAAAACATACAATGGACAGTTGCAGGAACTGAGCTTGGCTAGACTAGTAAAGAGAAGGACCAGGGGAGACATGATAGCGGTCTTCCAATATTTGAGGGGCTGCCACGGGGAGGAAGGGGTCAAGCTATTTTCTAAAGCGCCTCTAGGCTAGACAAGGAATAATGGATGGAAACTGAACAAGGAGAGATTTAACCTGGAAATAAGGAGAAACTTTCTGACAGTGAGAACAGTCAACCAATGGAATAGCTTGCCCTCAGAAGTTGTGGGAGCGCCATCACTTGAGACTTTCAAGAAGAGATTGGACTGCCATTTGTCAGAAATAGTGTAGGGTCTCCCGCTTGGGCAGGGGGTTGGACTATATGACTTACAAGGTCCCTTTCAACTCTGATTATCTGTTAAATCTGTTAAAGGAGTAGGGGTTAGAGGATGTAACAACAGAGTCAGGTAATACATTCCAGACATTGACCACTCTGTTGCTGAAGTTGTACTTTCTGCAATCAAGTTTGGAGAGTTTAACATTAAGTTTGTATCTGTTGTGTGCTCTTGTATTGTTGCGGTTGAAGCTGAAGTAGTCATTGACTGGTAGGACATTGTAGCCGATAATTTTGTATACAATGCTTAAGTCCAACCGTAGGTGACGTAGTTCTAGATTGTCCAAGCTGAAAATTTCAAGCCTGGTGATGTAGGGTATTGTGTTGCGAGCAGAGGGGTGTAGTACTCTTCTCGTGAAATACTTCTGGACTTGCTCAATTGTATTAATGTCCGATATGCAGTGTGGATTCCAGACAGATGAGATGAATTTGAGTATTGGTCTAGCAAAATTTTGTATGCCCTAGTTAGCAACTCTATATTTCTGGAGGAGAAGCTTCGTCAGATTAGATTTACAACTCTTAATGCCTTTTTGGTAATGCTATTACAGTGAGCTCTGGTGGCTTAGGTTGCTAGGTATGAGTCGTCTGAGGTCCTTGACAGAGTGAGGGTCGTCAACAAGGTCATATCCTCCTAGCTTGTATTTGGTGTACTTATTTTTTTTTTTTACCAATGTGTAGGACAGAGTATTTGTTGGTCGAGATTTGGAGAAGAGATGGGGGGTGGGAGGCAGTCAGAAGTGGGATTTGCTGGTTCTCCAAACTACTCAAAATTTCCACTACCGGTTCTTCAGAACTGGTCAGAACCTGCTGAGTACCACCTCTGGAGATGCTGCCGTACCTGTTAGGCAAGGACCTCTTGCTTCTGCCATGCCATGCTGGCCTCCACTTCAATTCTTCCACCCGATCCCTGCTCTTTTGGTCACACACCTGTTTCCCCCAGCTGACCGTCACCATCTGCTGCCTCACAAAAGGCCGAGCTGGGTGCATCTCGTCAGTAGTGGGAAGAAGAAGAGAGCAAAGGTGCATTGGGGACAGCAGGGGTGGCAAGGTGAAAGGAGCAGCAGAGCACAGAGTGATGGACGCGCAGGAGGGAACTCTGGGTAGCAGAGTCACTAAAGCCCAGGATGGCAAAGCAGCAGGGGCAGTGATGGTGCAGGGATATCCAAAAGGCCAGAGACAGAAGGAGATAGGCAGGATAGAATCATAGAATGGAACAGAGCTGGAAGGGACCTTGGAGGTCTTCTAGTCCAGCCCCTCGCTCAAGCAGGAGACCCTATACCCATGATGGCAAACCTATGGCAGGGACATTTTTGCTGGCACGCAAGTCACAGGCAAACTTACCTCACTGTGGATGCCTGTTCCTTGCAGCTGATTTTTTGGGGGGTTTGGTTTGGGCCTTTTTCGACCTCCTAGAGCCTTGGAAAAAGCCTCTGCAAGTCTTTTCAGGCTGAATTACAGGCCTGTTTAATCACTTCCTGTAACACCAGAAGTGACGAAACTATAATTTGGCCTGAAAAGCCTTGCGGAGGCTTTTTCCAAGCTTCTGGGAGGCCGAAAAAGGCCTCAAACCAGCGGAAAAATCAGCTGTGAGGCGCAGTGCAGATGAGGGGGTGGTCGGGGGGGATTGCGCACGCATGCACAGAGGGCGTGGGGAGGGGGTACGTATTGCATTCTGGGTACTGGCACATGGGTACGGGAGTGCTGGCAACGCTCGCAATTTTTGGCACAAGAACCCAAAAAGGTTAGCCACCACTGCCCTATACCATTTCAAACAAGTCCAGTCTTTTCTTAAAAACTCCAGTGATGAAGCACCCATGACTTCTGGAGGCAAACTGTTCAAGAAGTTGAAGTGCAATCTGGTAGTCCTCAACTTATGACCACAGTTGAGCCCAATATTCATGTTGCTAAGCAAGACCGTGGTTAGGTAAATTTTGCCCTTTTTAAGACCTTTGTCGCCACAACTGTTTAAGTTAGTAAGTCAGAATCACTGCCGTTAGGTTAGTAACACAGTTGTTAAGTCAATGTGGCTTGCCTATTGACTTTGCTGGTCAGAAGGTTGTAAGAAGTGATCACAGGACCCGGGACACGGCAATCGTCGTAAATATGAATCGGTTGTCATGGGTCTGAATTTTGATCACGTACGTTCAAATGGGCTCTAAATGAACCGTTGTAAACTGAGATCTACCTGTACTGTTGTCCAGATGTGGGTGGGCTACCCAGGGCCCAAACTTTGATTGCATGACTGCATGGCCATAACTCTGAGGACTGGGCATGAATTCCATTCGTTCAATGCTGTGGGTAACTTCCAATGATTGCTGAATGAATGGTAATAATATCAGAATAATAATAACAACGGAATAACAGAGTTGGAAGTCTTCTAGTCCAGACTTAAACACTCAAAGAGCCATTTGGACCCATTTCCCACAGAAAAGGAAACCCTGGGAGCCATAAAACCTGGGTGGGCGGGACCGATTTAGCATCACTCCCACCTAGTCACATGACCCCTCCAGCCACGCCTTCCCAGGTTTTGTGGCTCCCGGTGTTTTCTGTGGGAAATGGGTCTCTCTCTCTCTCTCTCCCCCTCCCTCCCTCTCTTTTTCTCTCCCTCCCTCCCTCCCTCTCATTTCGGTTTTTTCTTTTTCCTCTCCCTCTCTTTTCTTTTCTCATTTCTCTCTCTCTCTCTCTTTCTTCCATTTCCTCTCTCATTTCTCTCTCTCTCCCTTTCTCCCTCTCATTTCTATTTTTCCTCTTTTTCCTCTCCCTCTCCTTTCTTTTATTTTCTCATTTCTCTCTCTCTCTCTCTTTCTTCCCTCTCCTCTCTCATTTCTCTCTCTCTCTCTCTCTCTCTCTCTCTCTCTCTCTCTCTCTCTCT
>NW_020769489.1:152918-163321 GCF_900518735.1 Pseudonaja textilis | reverse complement strand
AGATGGAGAGAGAGACAGAGAGACAGATACACACATAGAGAGACAGATAGAGACAAAAGGACACAGAGAGAGAGAGAGACAGAGAAACAGAGAGACAGAGACACACACACACACACACACACAGAGGCAGAGGGACAGAGAGACAGAGACAGAGACAGACAGAGACAGACAAAAGGAGAGAGAGACAGAGAAACAGAGAGAGCCACAGACACACAGACACACAGACACACACACAGAAGCAGAGGGACAGAGAGAGAGAGACAGAGAGAGATGGAGAGAGAGACAGAGAGACAGATACACACATAGAGAGACAGATAGAGACAAAAGGACACAGAGAGAGAGAGAGACAGAGAAACAGAGAGACAGAGACACACACACACATACACACAGAGGCAGAGGGACAGAGAGACGAGAGACAGATACACACAGAGAGACAGAGAGACAAAAGGAGAGAGAGACAGAGAGAGAAAGAGACAGAGACACACAGAGAGAGACATAGAGACAGGGAGAGACAGAGTGAGACACACATAGAGAGAGACAGAGAGACACACACAGAGAGAGAGAGAGAGAGACAAAGAGACAGAGAGAAACAGAGAGAGACAGAGACAGAGACAGAGAGAGACGGAGAGAGAGACAGTGAGAGACAGATACACACAAAGAGAGACAGATAGAGACAAAAGGACACACACACAGAGAGAGGGACAGACAGAGAGACACACAGAGAGAGACAAAGAGACAGAGAGACACAGAGAGCCAGACACACACAGACACACAGACAGACAGACAGACAGACAGAGAATTAATAGAGACACTAGGTTAAGCTAAGCATGCTTTGTGAAAACAGCAGTTAATGTTATCCTTTTTCAGGGTAGCATTGTGATCCCTGATTCCTGCTCTGTTCTACTGGATCCCAAACAATGGGAGACGCCACGACAGTTTAACCCTAGCCACTTTTTGGATCAAGATGGGAAATTTGTATTCAGAGAAGATTTCCTTACCTTTGGGGCAGGTAAATACACTGACAACATATCCCATCTATCTTCAAAGTTTAGCAGTAGCTTTGAAGCATAGTTTTGGTACTTGGACAACCCTTAGGTTTTGCAAAACTTCTGTAATGGGTTTCTATAGCTAAAAGCTTTAATGTCTGTAAATTTCATTCACAGTGATTTGTTTAACAATTACTGCAAAAAAATAAATCATAAATTTGGGTCAGTCATTTTATGACTATTGTGACATACGATCATAATGGGCTGGCTTCATGTCAAGGACTAATTGTGCTGCATGGAACTTTTCACAATTAATTTTTTTTTTAAAATCTGCTCATTCCATGACTGAGAACAGAGTTTTCCTAGCATTCTAACCACTGGTGATGCAGTGGTCAGAATGCAGTATTGCGGGCTAATTCTGCTGACTGCCAGCAGTTCAGTTCTCACCAGCTCATAGTTGACTCAGCCTTCCATCTTTCCGAGGTCAGTAAAATGAGGACCCAGATTGTTGGGGGCAAGAGACAGACATTTAAACCACTTAAAGAGGGGTGTAAAGCACTGTGAAGCGATATATAAGTGCTATTGCTAAGTGCTATTTTTTAAAATGCTTGCCAATTTGCATCTAGGTTGTAACCACAATCGTCTTTGGTAGCGGTTCATGTCTGCATCTCATGAACTTCCCTTTATTTTTTTTTTAGGTGCCCGTGAATGTTTGGGGAAGTCTTTGGCTCAGATGGAGCTCTTCATTTTTTTCACCAACCTTATGAAAACGTTTACTTTCCAGTATCCAGAAGGACTAAAAGGATTTAACATGGAGCATGTGATAGGGGCTGGGATGCAGCCTTTCCCGCTGAAGATCCGTGCTGTTCCTTGTTAATCCCCAACGTTGGCGGAGCTTGATCTGTTGCGATAGATTTTTGACCCTCCTGTAGCTTGTTATTAGTTACTCTTCATGTCTCCTTTTTATAATTTTGCTCAGTGACATATGTTTATGAAGTCTTCATATATGCATTGTCATATTTACCTAAAACAAAGGACTCAGAATTGAAGATGACTCCTCCAAATAGGAAAAGTAGGCTAGAAGAATAACAAAGAACTGGGGGAAAAAATACAATTGGGGAACACTTGAAATTGTTGGCGTTGTATTGACTTCCCTGCTGCCCTTTACCTGTATTGCTGAATTCTGAGTCCCTTAATCTGTTGGTGCTCAGGTCTTGGCAGCATAAAATCTGTGGTGACCCATGGCAACCACGGACTTGTCCCAAGTTAACAATAGCCCAATGCATAACAGGGTTCCAGGTTAGATTTGGGTATCTGATGCGTATTCAGAAGAAGGTTGGGTAGGGACAGGCTATCTGGCAGATACTCAGATCCACTCCAACCTGGACTCCAACTGGAGTCCAGCTGAGATACCCAAATTTGAACCTGCAACTCTTGAGGAAGTGGGCACTTTCTCTGTGCTGTTAGCTTAGTGGCGGATTCCTCCTGTACCTCATTCCATGCTATGGTGTCTGCTGCTTTGAGGGAGAGGATGGTGCCTTAAGTCTTTTCTTTCAAGATGAGAGAGGTACACTGCAGTGATGGTATTAATTCCAAAGCACTTAACCCTTTTAATCATACACTCTTTCACTTGTTCTTTGCTTCAAGTATATATATATATTTTAGCCATTGCATGGCCGTCATTGGTAGAGATCATCCTTTTTCCCACCTGAATTGCATAAAGTTTGAATTCTACCATTGATTTCATCCTGAAGCTGAATTTTAAAAAAAGACCAAAATGTTTTCTTTCTTTATTATTAACATTACACCATACCTTTTTGAGCATGTCAACAATCAAAGTGGCTTACAACTTTTGCATCTAAAATACAGGTAGTTCTCAACTTACAACTGTTCATTTAGTGATCATTCAAAGCTACAACAGCACTGAAAAAAGTGACTTACGCCCATTTTTCACACTTATGACCTTTGCAGCATCCCCATGGTCACATGATGAACATTCAGATGTTTGGCCACTGACTCATATTTATGACGGTTGCAGTGTCCTGGGTTGTATGTGTGTGTCATGTGATTACCACTTGCGAACTTCTGACAAGCAAAATCAATGGGGAAACCAGATTTACTTATCAACATGTTACTGTCTTAAAAACTACAGTGATTCATTTAACAACTGTGGCAAAAGGTCATAAAATGGAGCAGTGTTCACTTAACAACCGTCTTGCTTAGCAACATAAACATTGGGCTCAATTGCAGCTGTAAATCAAAGACTACCTGTAACTCCAGTAGTTTGGAATACTCCAATATCTAAGAAACTTTGCGATGGATTGTTGAATCCTTAGGGTTCTGTGAGTCTTGTTGTTTTCCTGTCTTGACATCCTCTTACGAGACTATGTCTCATCAATCAGGGAGGAGTGGGACTTGCTGATTGCTTATCTATAATCACCATCTTTTAATGACCCCATAATCCTTTGCGAGCTGGAGTCTGAGCAACTGAATGGAGCTAGCAGGGTGTTTCATGGCCAGATACCCTTCCTGTTGCCAATGAGGAGTTTTGTTCAGGGGTATATTCTCATAGTGCCGAGAGAGAGAAATATCTGCCTCTACCTAGGATCGAACTCACAGCCTCCTGATTTGTGAGGCGAGAGCTCCACCTTTAGGCCACCGCACCACTCTGATTGCTTATCTACAATGCTTTGTCAATCTTGGTTGGATGTGGCTTCATTCTTGATGATTCTTTGATTAGGCTAATGTTTCCTCCTTGATTGTTTCTTGGCTACCAAAGATTAATTACAATGTGTACTCGTGTACTTAAAGTCAAAAAATGGAATATTTGCATGAATACCACTGAAACTTCTTTATTGTAATTGACAATTTATAGCTTGGCGGTAAAGATGTATGTGTCCTAAAAGATTAGATTGGGGCAGAGGGCCACCCAGAGTCACTCAATTGTGAGATGAGCAGTGTATAAATTTAATAAATAAATTGATAAAGAAAACATCTCGCCCTGAAAACGTTCCACAGAACCTTTCTACCATTGTATGGTCCTGTTCCCACAGTGTCACCCATATGGTTTTTTCCCATATGTTGAATGGAGAACCTGGGAAAACTGTCCAAGCTCAACTGTACAGGTAGTCCTCAACTTATGACCCAACCATCGAGCCCAACTTTTATGCTGCTAAGTGAGAAATTCGTTAAGTGAATTTTTATCGCATTGTACGACCTTTCTTGCCACGTTTGTTAAGTGAATCACGGCGGTTGTTAAATTAGTAAAATGGTTATTAAGTGAACTGTTGTAAATCAAGGTACTACCTGTAGTAGGAATCAGCAGCTGGGAAAACTGGAGCGGAGAGGCATTCCCTTGAGAGTCAGAATGAGAAAAAAAGAATATCTCAAGAAAAGAAAAAGAGTTTTGCCCTTGTAGGAAGCAGAAATTGCAGAGGAGAAAAATACAGGAAGCACCTTGACTTACTACAGTTCATTTAGTGACCGTTCAAACTTACAACATCACTGAAATAAGTGACATGGCCATTCTTCATACTTACGACCTTTGCAGCATCCCCCATGGTTACGTGATCAAAATTCAGACGCTTGGCCACTGACTCTATTTATGACGGTTACAGTGTCCCGGGGTCCTGTGATCCCCTTTTGTGACCTTCTGACAAGCAAAGTCAACGGGGAAGCCAGATTCACTGAACAACCTTGTTATTCATTTAACAACTGCAGTGATTAACAACTGAGGTAAAAACGGCCATGAAATGGGGCAAAATTCACTTGACAAATGTCTCACAGAAAATTTTGGGCTCAATTGTGGTCGTAAGCTGAGGACTACCTATAATGTAGTTTGGCAGGGAAACAATCAAACTAAGTCTAAGTGCAGGCTATTGAAGGTTGCAACGGAGCAGAAACACCCGTTGAAAACTGCTGAATAAGAATACTTTGTTGTTGTTAATCGCGAAGTCGTGTCTGACCCATCGTGACCCCATAGACAACATTCCCCCAGGCCTTCCTGTCCTCTACCATCCTCCGGAGTCTATCTAAGCTCATGCCTACAACTTTGGTGACTCCATCCAGAACACTGATGGGTGTTTCTCAACTTTGCAGGTTTAAGATGCCTGGACTTCAACTCCCAGAATTCCATAGCCATCAATCTGGGGTGGGATTTTATTGGTTCCGACCAGTTCTATAGAACGGGTTGTTATGATTCTGCACAGTTCGGAGAACCGACAAATTGTGCCCCGGCTGGCCCCATCTCTCTCTAACTGCCCCTCCCCTCCCTACCCAGTCAGTCCTTATCGTGCATGCGCAACATCGTGCACATGCCCGACATTGCTGACTGTATTCTCCCTTGCCCAGTCACTCCTTAAGGTAATTCTTTTTTTACTTCCTCCCAACGATCAGCTGTTCCGACGATCAGTTGTGCCGGGATTCCCCTCACTGTCTTACCGCTTCACCCAGGAGGCTTCCCTGAGGCCCAGGAGGCGAAGAGGGGTGCGCGGGATGTGTGTGTGCTGCATGCCCCCCTCCCGTGCTCCATTTTTTGTCTTCCTGGGCCTCAGGAAAACTTCCTGGGAGCAAAAATGCCCCCCAGGAGGCTTCCCTGGGGCCCAGGAGGCAAAAAAAAAAAAAAATGGAGCATGGGGGATGGGGTTTGCTGCGAAAAAAACTAAAAGCCACCCCTACCCAGTCACATGGCCATGCCCACCTAGCCACTCCCACCTAGCCACGCCCATAGAACAGGTTGTAAAAATATTTGCATCCTATCTCTGCATCAATCCCAGGTATGGAATTCTAGGAATTGAAGTCTATGCAACTTAAAGCCTCCAAGTTGACATACATCGATATATACCCTTAAAGAGTAGCAATAGGAAAGACAGAGTTGAGGACCAAAGAAATGGAGTGGCTATCAAATCATATTGTAGTGAAATAGAACAGAATATTATTATTAGCATCTATTAACTACTCAGGTTGTAGGCTACCCAGAATCACTGTCTATAAGTTTGATCGTTATATAAATTTGTTAAATAAATAAATATGATAGCTGAAATAGGATTTTAAAGATAGAATGTGTGCATGGAGGCTGTAAAAAAAACAACAGATTAAACAATAACTCAATGTAAGTTTAGCACTAAGAACATTTTATTTAGGAGTAAGATATTATAGTAACCGGAGAGCCAGTTTGATGAAGTGATTTAAGGCATCGGGATAGAAACTGGGAGACCATGAATTTGAGTCCTGCTTTCAACGCAAAGCCAGCTGGGTGGTCTTGGCCCAGTCACTTTCTCTCAGCCCCAAGAAAGTGCCAATGGCAAACCACTTGTGAAAATCCTTCCCAAGAAAACTGCAGGGACTTGTTCAGGCTGTCTCAGAGAATGGAACATGATTGAATCAAGGGAGTGGGGGGGATAATTAGATGAAATAAAGACAGCAGGATTAACGCTGCATAGATAGAATATAGATACAATGCTAGCAAGAATATATGTATTTATGTAACCATAGATAAAAGTCACAATTTGGCAGTTCACTTTTGTAAAATTTCCTTGTGCAAAATGAAAAGTCTCCACCAACCATAGCAGGGAGATTCTTACTGGATAGAAACACCAGGCCAAGATGTGGTTTCATGCTATTTGATGATTTTATTCTGTTTGTTTGTTTTTGTTCTGTTACATTCCTTGAAGAATAAAAATAAAAATGTTAGAGCAAGCACTTTGTTCTGTCTTCCTTTTTTCCTCCGCTGGTTCAGTTCCAAGCTGGGATAAAAGCACTGGAAACATGGAGGCTGTTTGGAAAGATGCTATATCGATGAAGCAGAACCACCAAGCACATGGTTCTGGCTATCTGACCACATGGAGTTGAGAGTGGAGGATTATTTGTCGAGGTAATTCCCTGTTAGGAGAATGAGCACATACAGGGAGACGTAGTGAGAGTAGTGAAGAATAACACACAAACAGCACACAGATACACTGTACAATAAATGTAGGTTTTTACTTCCAATAAACGTTTAGGCAAAGTCCAAAACAAGCAGTCCAAGTCATTCACAGTTAAATCAATCAGTTTTCAGTTCAGGGATAATCCAAATATCAAAGTCCAGTATCAAAAACAGTTGAATAACAGACTTACATCAACGATCAGTAACAGTCATTTGGAGGAACGGCAACTCTCTCCAACAGAAGAAACAAAGACTCACTGAGACTAAACAACCCAGGTTTCTGGCTCTATCTTATGGCCACAGTTAAGCACAGGCTTAACCTTCCTGCCCTCATTTCACGTTGCCTTTGATCACAAAGCAGATCTTTATGATAAACAACTCTTTTGTAACTTACCAACTGCATGCCAAATCCCAGCCACCCGCCCCCCAGGGGAACCACAAAGCAACACCCCAATTTATTAAAAATCCACCATTTTAATAAAAATAAATCAACCAAGCCATTTATTCAAATACAGGAACAATTTATTCAAACAAAGGAACAATTTATGCAAACATACGTAGGAACAATTTATTCAAAAACAGTGATGTCATCTTCTTCTGGGACATCGTCATAACACTCCGAAGCCTGAATTCCACCTGGAATCTCTTGTGATTCCATTGCCTGTAAAAGAATTGGTCCCAATCGCTGATGTTTAGCAATAGAGGTCTCCTCAAAGGAGTACCTTTTGTCCATGTATCCTGCTCGTAGCGCATGGGCAACGCAGGTGTCAGTGATGGTATCCCATGCCTTCTTCACCCAACTCACAACCTCTGCCAGGCTAGGCTTCACAAAGTTTTCTTGTTGGTTTCTCTCCATGCGATTCTCAATATAGTCATTGATTTGTACCTGCAGATTGTCCTTGAATGGTTTGTTTACTGCAATGTCTAGGGTTTGGAGATGTGCTGTCATTCCTGCTGGGATCATTATTTGATCCACTCTTCTTGGTGCAAGGAAACGCTTCATGTCTTTGGCATGGTGAGTTGCTGGCTGCATCCCATATCAGCATGCCTCTTTGGCCACCTCGCACAACAAGTGGCAGTACTAACTCGATCCACTTCCTTATAACACCCTGTGTGCACCAAGCCTTTTCGGTTTCAAGCACATAAGTCCCTGAAACACGTTCATTTTTTTTCTTTTTTGCCCTTGGCAACGACAAGAGGTGCTACTTTTGTCCCCTCCAGGTGAATGGCCAAGATGCAGGTAATACGTGCACTTTCATATCCAGTTGATGGAATGTAAATTGACGAGGCACCCCTCTTATCAATTGTTGTTTGAGCCTCTTGGCCCAAAAAAACTGCAGTCTCATCCATCGCAATCATGTGAGAGACATTATATTTGGAGAAATCAATGGCATCAACAAATGATTTAAAAGCAAGTGCCCATTTGACAATTTCAGCATCTTCTAGCTTGAAAAGCGAGGTGGATCTCCTCAGAGACAATTCATATCGCTGAAGGAAGCCATCTAGCCAGCGATGAGAGGCTTTGAATTCTACCAGGGTAATTTCAAACTGTGGTGTCATTGCAAGGTCAAATGCTTGAATATCAGCCCTGCGTACAACCAAAGCCTTTGCTCTCCTGTCAGCAATCCATTGAGCGATGGTGTCTTCGAGTTCAGGATATAATGGATGCCGACCTGACCCACACCTGCGCTTCTTGGCATTTCCCTTCTGCACCTGTTGACTGAGGTTATCATCCTCAGCTCTCCATTTTCGGACCATACGGAGATGCAGCATATTCTCTTTGCAGAAAGCGGTCGGATTCTTACCACGAGAATCCTCCATGATTGCTTTCTTGAATCCCACGGAGTAGCTCTTTCTTTCTAAACTCATCTTCTCTCTAGACCAAAATAAAAAAATCACTTTAGATCATGAACTCAATTAATCAATTAATCCACACACATTAAGCCACCTTGGGGTGGAGGCTGGGATTTGGCATGCAGTTGGTAAGTTACAAAAGGGTTGTTTATCATTCAGATCTGCTTTCTGATCAAAGGCAACATGAAATGAGGGCAGGGAGGGAAGAAGTAGCAGCTTGTGCTTAACCGAGTTTCTGAACCTGAAGGTCCCTGCTCTTCCGCCACCTGTCTTTTGCTGGTGCAATTTACCTGGGTGGGGGGTTGTCCCAAGACCCTTTGAGTTTATTCATTCATTTACGTTTCCCCAAGGGGCTTTTGGGGGGGGGAGTATTTCTCCCCTGCAATGCAGCCATCATCTCTCCCGGGCCCAGCAAGACGCCGTCCTCCCCACTGGAGGAAGGTGGGGGTTCAGGGAAGTGTCCTGTTAAACATTAAAGCAATCCAAAAGACCACCCTTTGGGGACACCAGGATGATCTTCACCCAGCTCAGACAAAAAACCCAGGAGCCCCTCCTGCCCTGCCCACCCCAGTGCCTGCTCTGCTCAAGTCAGAGATTGGGGGGGGGGGGAAACAAGCCTTGGATTCCCAGAGTGCACCTGGAAGGAGGCTTGTCTAGGATGGAAACAGGGTTGGAGCTGGGATGGAGTCGCCAGGAGAGGATTTCCAAGGCTGCGGAGAGACGTTTAAAAGAGTGGGACAGGAGAAGACAAAAGCTTCTTTAGCAAGCCTCCTGCGATCCAAATGGTTGCAGTGGGAAATCGAGGCGGGGGGTGGGGGAATAGGGCTATCTGAGGGGACGAAGAAGAGCGGCTGGCTCAGGAAGCAGAAATGCAGCGGGAATCTTGGGGTCGTCTGATATTTATTCTGACAACAGCATATGTACATTGCATTGAGCTTGCAGTTGCATTGAGTTGGCAGTTGCATTGAGATTGCAGTTGGGAACCTGGTGCATAGGCACGCCTCTCCCCGAAGCGGATGGGGACTCTTTCTTCAAGGGAGCTTTTGTCTGCCGATAGAAGTGGCATCGCGGCAAGGGGAGTGTGTGTGTGCGCTCACCCCGAGTCCGCTTCTACTGGCTGATCGAAGTGGCTGGTGACTGCATTTGGGGAGCTTCCATCGCCCGAAAGAGACTCCCTAAAGGCGAGGGGACATGGGCAGCCATGTCTCGCCCTGAAGTGGCTGGGGACTCTGCCTTCGGTGAGCTTTCGCTGGCCAATAGAAACGGCTTCGTGGAGAGGTACGTGCATATGGGCCGCTCTAGGTGGGGGAGGAAATTAAGTCACCCCTGAAAAGATGCCCTAGCCGTTTTTTCAGGGGTCAAAAAAAATAAAAGGCCTGGCCTTATTTTGTGAGAAACACGGTATACATTGGTTCCACTCATATCCTGATTGCTTTAAGCCATAAAGACTCTTTTTTCAATCTCCAGCAATCAGTTGTCTTATCATTTTTCATACCTAAAGGTTTCTTTAAATAAATAGTGTGTTGCAATGGTACATGCAAATATGCCATCTCTACATCCAAATGATTTACAATGTATTTCTCCTTAGCTGCCTGTTAAGTTTGGGAAAAGAGAGGCTGAACCAGAGCATGAGTGCAACA
>NW_020769489.1:134451-152908 GCF_900518735.1 Pseudonaja textilis | reverse complement strand
AACTGGCTCGCAGCAATCAGCAACTGGTTGGACCCCGCAGCCTGCTTTTATAGCTGGCTGCTGGGGAGAACCAACCAATGAGTGAAGGGAAGAACGCCCACGCAAAGTGAATGGACCTGAGTGAGAACTCCTAGAGTTCTCAGGACATAACACTGCCCACACTAATGCTGCTTGTAATGTAGTAGCCTTCAGACTAGGTGCAAACACCTCATCGTAGTCATTTGCTGTCTGACTGAACCCTTGTGCTACTAACCTGGCTTTATAGGTAACAGTCCCATCTACACCTGTCTTTAGCTTATATATCCATTTACGTCCTATGGCATGTTTACCTGGTGGTAACTTAACATTTTAATATACCTCCAGTCATTTTAATAATTTTAGTTCCTTATCCATTGCTACCTGCCAAGCAGCCTGATCCTTAGCAGGATACAATTTTAGTTCATTATAATTACTTGGAACTGTATTCACTTGGCATACAACACTAGCCTGATATCTATCAGGTGGCCATGTTACTCGAGTTGAACATCTAGGTATTACAGGGCTAACTGGTGGACTCACCTGTTCCACCTGCTCCTGTTCTACCTCTTCCTGTGCCTGTTCTACTATTTCCTTCTGTGCCTGTTCTTCCTCTTTAATGGCTATTCATGGTTTACCTATTTCATCTTTAGGCACTACTTTGGTGTCAATAATAACATCATTGTGGGATTCCTGTTCCAGTTTATCCCATCCAACGTGCTCCAGAAATTTCACTTTAGTGCTACAATAAACGTGAGCTGTGCCTTGTTCCCAGAATCTAAACGATCTATGATTGGCCTTGTAACCTACAAAAAATAACTTCTTAGTTCTATGTTGCCCTTTCAGTCTTACTTGTGAGGGAATATGCACCCATGCTGGAGCTCCAAATGTGTGTAGGTAACTTAAATTTGGTTTTCTGCCATGCCAACGAGTGAATGGCAATTCTCCAGTTTTTGTGTCAACTACATTGTTTAAAACATGGTTGCTACACATTATGGCTTCACCTCACAGTGTTTCAGGCAAACCTGAGTCAGATAACATAGTGTGAGCCATGGCTTGTAATGTTTGCCCTCTCCGTTCTACAAACGAGTTATGTTGTGGTCTGTAAGGTGCAGAACATTTATGCTCAACACCAGCCAATTTTAACATAGTTTGGAATCTTTTGTTAACAAACTCAGTCCCATTATCAGTTACTAAAGTAATTACTTTACTTTTCATTTTTCTCTCAGCAAACCTTAGCCAGTTAAACAAATGTTGGAATGTTTCTGTTTTGTTTTTCATAAGATAGCAGAAACTGTATCGTGAGTAATGGTCCATAATACTCAAAATATAACAGGCACCTCCTAAACTTGGTTTCTTAGGACCAATTATGTCAGCGAACACAACCTCTAAAGGTTCTTTGGTCTTAGACCCATTAAGACTGTTCGCTGGAGTAACCTTACTGTTTTCTTGATTACAAGCATTACAGTGTAAATACTTGCTACAGGGTTTCAATTTTACTCCCTCTGCCAATTTAACAGTTTGTTTGAGTATTTTGAAATTAATGTGCCCTAGACATCTATGCAGTGAATGTATACATTCATCATGTGGCTTAACATTGTTATAAACTGAGTTAGCCATCTTCAACTGGTCATCATGTATTACATATAAATCATTCTCTAATTTAGCAGTAACACTTTTACCCTGTTTCTCTATTATACAGTTGTCTCCCCTAAAGGTTACTACATAACCAATATTAACTAAGCTCTTACTGATAATAAATTAAATTTCAGTTTAGGTACATATAACATAGTTAAATGTTCGTTTATACAAGAACAATATGCAGTACCTTCACCTGATGCGTTCATCTTCCATCCATTTGTCAATGATACATGTTGTTTACTCGTGGACATCTTTACAAATCTTTTTCTATCTTTAGTAATGCACTGTGATGCTCCACTATCAACAACCCACAAATCATTGTTTACAGTTGAATTGCTAGACATAGCTAAACTAACATTCTTCTTATCCTTCTGGTGATTACCAGTATTCTGTTGTTTTCCCTTCTTATTTAGCTATATGTCCCCTAGCCCCACAAGAAAAACATTTCCTAACAGTATAGGCAGTTGAAGATAAATCCTCTTCTTGTGGTTGTTCCTTTCTCAGTTGGTTCCTATCCAGCCGTCTTCTTGCTTCTTCTAACAACCTTCCAGTTATGCCAGTTATCTCTGGGCAGTATTTCCAGTGAAGATACATAATCATCATAACTTTCATCCAATGAGGAAAGAATGATGTAAACTTGATGCAGCTCCGAAAATATTAGTTCTTTTTCATGTAGCTCTTGAAAAGTTATTTTCATGAAGTTAAAATGAGCTAACATATCTCCACCTTTCAGAAGACATGCTCTAAACAGTTTATGTGTAAGATGTATGTGTGCACCTATACTGTCACGAACATAAATCCTCTTCAAACTCTCCCAACACCTGGCAGCAGACTCTTCTCCACGAATATGGACTAGCTGCTGGTCACTCAGTGTTAGTCCAATTATACAAAGAGCTCATTTGTTGATCTGTTTAAAGTCAACAAGCTTCTTGGCATCATCCTCATTTTCTGGATCCCAAGCATTTACATCCGGTGGGTCTTGAACTACATTCCATAACCCTTCTCTATGCAGAAGTAGACTGCATTTCATAGACCAGGAAACATAGTTTGTTCCATCCAACCGGGTTATTAGTGATAGACTTGTTGAAGTGTCTTGTGCCATCTTTACCAGGATAGTAACCTACAATCAAACAGTAAACAGCTGTCTGTATACAGCATTGTGTATTCACACTAACTCTCAGTTAGTGTGAGCCTGGTATGGCCTGGGCCCATAACCAGTGTTGAGGTAATTCCCATTAGGAGAATGAGCGCATACAGGGAGATGTAGTGAAAGTAGTGCAGACTAACACACAAACATTCCTAACAATATTTATACCTTCTCTTGGGCTTTGCACTTGAACTTCCTGTTCCTGTGCAAGAACATGTATTCTATTGGCTGCTGTCAGACTCCCATGGGGCTATGCAGGGGTCATAGCTGAGGTTGCCTGAGCTTCCAGGTTTAGTTGAAGCTTGGAGGGTGATGATGTAATGAAGGAGCTTGTGCTCTGAAAGGGTTTTGGGGAAGGGTGGGATTCTACAGGTTCGTACCTATTCGCTAGAAGTGGTTGTTACCATTCAAAGCAGTTCAGAGAACCAGTTGTTAGAAGAAATTACTGGCCTAATCCTGTAAAGAAGGCAGGAAGGAAACATTCTGGTGTTGCTTCCAGAAACTGCCTCTCCGTTAACTCTTATTACATTCTTGGCAGGACTAGACTTCCTGTCTCAGGAACTTCTCTGGAGTTTTTCCCCCTCCTTTGCTGGTACTGTGCTTGTGTGGAGTGACCATTCAAAAGTTACAATGGCACTGAAAAAAGTGACATGACCATTTTTTACACTTATGACTGTTGCAGCATCCCCACAGTCATGAGAGGCCAGGCGAGGAAATGCGTGCCTCGATGTGAGTGATATTGAGTTGGTAACTCCCAACCTGTCACATGACCACCAAGCCACGCCCACCAACTAAACCACACCCACAGAACTGGTTGTTAAAAAATTTGAATCCCACTCTTGGTGTTGGGCAATTCCTATTGTGTCTTAATGGCTTTGTCCTGGCTTGGATCTTGAGTGAGGGCTAATCCCATCGTCCTGAGGCTGAAGGTCTTTTTTTTTTTTGTAGATAGGATGGCCTAATCTTTCTTGATTGACTTGTGGGACCGGCGCGATGTGCAATAAGTTCAGATGGTGCAATAGGATTGTGTGTGTGTGTGTTAGTAGGATTCACTGGGTTAGGGATCTTCTGTCTTCACTATGAGTCGTATTGCATTGGGCGTGTGTGCACGAAGGGAGGCTTAGCCATTCTCATTCTACACATGTTGTATTCTGACAATAAAGGTTTGAACTTGAACTTAATGGGTACCAAATATCTGTTGGGGGGCAGGAAGCTGGAGCTCTGAGTTTCTGTCTCCCTCAGGGTTTTTATTTCTCTTCTAGGAGAAATATTTTATCCTGCCTTTTAAATATTTCTCAAAATATTTCATTCTTCTGGAAGAGGTGGCTTCCCTTGCCTCTTTGTGCAGGATTTTTGAAGAGAGACAGAAATGTACATTAATCAGAAGAAAAAGGGGGGTACTCAAGAGATGGGGAGAAAGGCGGAGCCAGGAGCTTGTAGGTTGCATGAGGTGCAAAAGACTATTGTTATTGCCAGGAGTTTAGTGACATATTTTTTTATTTTTCCTTCATATGAAGAAATATCTATGAAGAAAAATATGAATATTTTTACACACACACACACACACACACACAAATATATGAAGAAAAGTGCAGAGAGAGAGCAACAAGAATTACCAGGGAACTGGAGGCTAAAACATATGAAGAACGGTTACTGGAATTTGGTATGTCTAAATGAAAATAAGGACTAGGGGAGACATGATAGTAGTGTTCCAATATCTAAGAGGCTGCCTTAGCCTAAGAGAGGGTAACCTATTCTCCAGAGGCTTTGAAGGCAAGACAACAAGCAATGGATGGAAACTAACCAAGGAAAGAAACAACCTAGAACTAATTGTCCCGAAAATGCTTTTTCAAGAGGCAACTGGACTTTCTGATTTTTCTTAGAAGACGTTTCACTTCTCATGCAAGAAGCTTCTTGTATTTATGCGAGGATAAATACACAAGGATTTATATTCCTTGTAGACAGCTGGTTATTTGTATCCTTTTAGAGAGTTGTTGAGGCCACTTGGAGGTTTATCTGTGTCCTCACGGTCACCTGAGTGGTGCGAATGGGTATGGAGCCTTCTTGGAACTGCTGAAAGGACTGTGCTGTAGATTGTAGATAGATGACGCCATATGCCTACCCCTGGTTGAGAGAGGGCTGTTCAATTTGACATAGATGGCCTCTTTGACCCCTCTTTCAAAGCAGTGGTTCTCTCTGTCCAAAATGTGGACTTTGCTGTTTTCAAATGAGTGGCCTTTGTCTCTTAAATGCAGATGGACTGCTCAATCTAGTCCTGATGGGTTTGTTCTCTTATGTTGTGCCACGCATTTATGAAATGGTGGTTTTGTTTCCCCAATGTACAGATCTGCAGATGGATCGGTGCATTGTACTGCGTGCACCATGTTGCTCAATTTGTGTCTGGGATGGAAAAATTATCCTTGGGATGGACAAGCTTCTGTTTTAGTATATTCCTCACCCTGTACAGAGTCTTGGACTTCAAGAGATCTCATTTCAATAAAGAGAGAGCTTGGGAAGGATTTCATGGATGAGAATCTTCCAGGGGAAAACAACCCAAGAAGTTTGGAAAACTTTAAAAAGTGAAATTATAAAAGCCCAGTCTAGCACAATACCAATGAAGAAGAAAAACAACAGCTCTCAGAAGAAACCAGCATGGCTGCATAAAAAACTCTATGATAAATTAAAAGACAAAAAGGAGAAGCATAAAAAGAGGGGCACATAACTAAGGCATAATATCAGCAATTAGCCGGAGTCTGCAAAGATGAAGTGAAGAATGCTAAGCCCCAAATTGAACTAAGGATTGCTACGAAAGTCAAAAACAACGAAGAAAACTTCTTTCAACATGTAAAAAACAAGGAAAAAAAGTCAAGGAAATGACTACTACTGCTTACCCACAGACTTATCTTAATGTCAATGTTGAGGAGGACAAAAGAAGTTTTATAAGTTTTTAAATGTAAAGAGCTGTGGTGGCGCAATGGCTAGAATGCACAAGCGGCTACTTCTGCTGACTGCCGGTTGCCAGCAGTTCAGCAATTTGAATCTCAGTGGCATAAGGTTGACTCAGTCTTCCGTTCTTCCGAGATGGGTAAAATGAGGACCCAGATTGTTGAGGTCAAGAGGCTGACTCTATAAACCGCTTAGAGAGGGCTGTAAAAGCACTATGAAGAGGTATATAAGTCTAAGTGGTATTGCTATTCTTCCTTCCTTCCTTCCTTCCTCCCGCCCTCCCTCCCTCCCTTCCTTCTTTCTTTCCTTGGTAGAACACAGCATTGCAGGCTGACTCTCCCCACTGCCAGCAGTTCAATCCTGACTGGTTCAAATTGACTCAGCCTTCCGTCCTTCTGAAGTGGGTAAAATGGGGACCCAGATTGTTGGGGTCAAGAGGCTGACTTTGTAAACAGCTTAAAGAGGGCTGTAAAGCACTGTGAAACTCTACACAAGTCTAAGTACTATTGAGACAAAGGCACATTTATTAGAAGTTCATAGCAGGCAGGCGGAATGAAGAGCTGTGGAAGTTATTTAAAAAAAGAGCTCGAACATCCATGCATTCAAAAACAGCCTGGTGCTGATTTTAATAGATATTTAAGTATGAGATAATATAGAAGGGTGTGGTAGCAGAGACATTAAAACAACAAACATGTCTCAAGAAAGAAAATAGTCTTCAGAGAAAAGTGTAGCAAGCACAAGTCCTACAACAGGTGATCGGGCCGGAGAGTGGGAAAGCAGAAGAACGATGAAGCTCCTGTTCCTTCTGATCCTTTGGATTCCACGCCAGATTCTTTCCTACCTGAAACAGATCTGGTCACGCAAACGCTACCCGCCAGGGCCGCTTCCACTTCCTGTGATGGGAAGTATGTGGCGGCTTCTTGGGACTGGCATTTCAGAGACGACTTTCAGAAAGGTATGTCTTTTGCATTGTTTCATAAAACAGCTTGATTCTTTGGTTTTGACCCCCCACCCTCCGCCAAACTTTTTGGGGTAGGTGGGCTAAGAAAGAACGATTGGAACAAGTCGCTTGTCGCACTTCCAAAGCTGTGGATCCCGTAGGATCTTTCTGCTTCTAATTAAGCATCTTAACCATTACACCACGTGGTTTTTCAACAATAGGGAGAATGAAAATTCCACACAGATCCACTTGAATACTACCGATCACTTAGTGAACCGCTTGATCCCTTCTGAAGCAGTACCAGTTCAAGGGGTCCCCTTTAATGTCTTATCCAGGAGCTGTTGTTCACACAATGCCCAGAACCTGGTTAACAAATGTACATTTAAACAGTCTGGTAGAACAGACTTTAACGTATCAAAACACAGCAAAAAGCAAACTGGTGCATTAAGTTGTATGAATGCATCTATTGTGCTTTAATGAACTAATTTAAGGGAACTTATGTGAACCTGGCAGTTATCACTGTTTTCATAATTTATTGCTCACTAGGCTTTTGTCACAGGTCAATAGGCTTCAAAATTACAGAGAGGCAACAGAACCTACCTGACCTCTAGGTAGCACATCTACAAGTACTCAAAGGCCCAGTACTCACTGTTTACTATATCACTCTTCTCCAATTCTAACACAACTCCTGTTCTTCCTCTACATTTCTTCATGAGTCCTACTTCTGGAGAACAATAACTCTTCTCATGAATGTAGGCTATGTCCCAGGGTAATGTTATAGGAACCAATATGGCTCGGTCATCAGAACCAGAGGGTTAGTCTTCCAAACCTTTGGATTCATGCTGGAGCCCATCCTTGGGGAATTTACCTCACACCAGAATGTGCTCTTTGGGCTATTCTGTATGGTGCTTGGTTATACGTGGCTTTTTAGTTGTTGACTGGGGATGTTGATGGCCAGCTATTAAGCCAATGACTGTTGTTTCCTGTTTATTTATTTTCCTTTGTCATTTGTCCCTTCTCTTAAACACCCTTCAGTGCTTTAACAAATCTTTTTTGTAAAGGAATATTATCCAAGTCACTCTTCTGGTTTGTATTTTCATGTCCCTTTTAATAATGAAGATAGCCTTTTTCATTTATAGATCTGGTACTTCATCTTTGTCCAGTTCATTCAAGTAGCTTGTCATTTTTAAATCCACATTCAAATCCGTCTTGGTCTTGTCCAGTAGAACTTGTTCTCTTCCATAACATGATTAACTCTACGATAGCAAACATTATTAAAATTAGCTTCTGAGTCCATTGTTCACAGATATCCTTTCTTTTTGTTATTTTTAGTTCTTATTTGCTTTTATATTTTTAATTGTAATGTTTAATACAATTATATTTAATTTTTATTAACTTAAATGTATGTATTTAATAATAGTAATACACACACACACACACACTTTTTAGAAGTTCTACTCCTGCCTTTGTGGGTGGGATGGGATTAAAAAATCCTAGCAACCGGTTCACTACCTAGTTGCTGGGTGGGCGTGGCCATAGTGAATGTGGCCTATCAGAACTTCTGGGTGAGCCATTTTTCATCCTCCCAAGGATCTGGAAGCTTCTCTTGGGCCTTTGGGAGGGTGAAAACGGCCTCCCCGGGCTCTGGAGGCCCAAGGAAATAGGCCTGTTTCAGGACTTCTGGAAGGCCCGTTTTCTCCCTCTCCCAGAGCCTCCGCACAGACCCTGCACTCACTTACTCTGCATTGAAAATTGACCACATGGAGAGTCCTGGGAGGGGCAGGGTGGGGTGAGCAAGGCCAGCCGATCTGTTCGAATGCCGGTTCAGTGAACCAGATGCAAATTTAACATCTGGTTCGCCTGAACCGGTCCGAACCACTAGAATATCACCCATGCTTTGCAGTCTGTGAAATTAACTCTTTAGGGGGCTAATCCTTTAAATGTGAAATTAATAAGAGATACCTGAACAATAAGAAAGAGCTTTATTAAGCTTTTGCAAAAGGGACCTCTGTGCTCATATAGGTGGAGCCACAGAGGACATCTTTCCATAGGAATTCATGATGTTTAAATAAAGTTTCAAACCTACGGCCTTGGTCACTGTCCCCCAATTCTATTGGCTGCTTTTCTGGGTGGACCCCGTCCCCTTCCTAGAAACTCCTACCCATCTGTTTATTCATTTCCAGTAATCCCCATCCCCTTGGCACATCCAATTATTGTCCACATTATTAATTTTAGTATAACATCTGTTTTCTTGACCAGCCAACAATTTTCCTTTGACCTGCCAACTTAGTTGTTGACCTGCAAACTAATGTCCTAAGTATGCTAAGATTTGTAGAGCCTTGTTATTGTCTTACAGTGAACATTCTTACACAATTCCTTACATATTTCCCCATCAGGGATTCTTAGGTTATACAAAGGCTACTATGACATTACTATTGCTCTGTCTTTTACAGAAATAATTCTTATTTCTCACACAGTCCTAGAAAGGAGGTAATGGCAGACTACTTCTGTAAAACCTTTCCAAGGCACTTGTGTAGGCAGTTTCAGAAAACCAGACATAACTGAACAGAAGATTTTTTAAAAATTCCAGATAGCTTGTAAGAGATGATTATAAAAGAACAGTCTCCTGTCATACTTCCTATTTATGCATACATAAAAGGCTCTGTGTTGATCTCTTTGGGAGCACAGAGAAAACAAATAGTTGAGGGAGCAACTCCAATTTCTGTGTCTTTCTTCTCTTTATCGCGCAATCTGGATTACAGTATAATATGTCCCAGCTGCCTTTTAAGATGATCCTCAGACTATTAGTGGTTTTGTGTAATCTAAATCTACACAATCTAAAAACCACCTCTATCTATTGGACCAGATGGAATATGTGCCTACTTCTTAAAAAAGCTACCCACTGCCATAGCCAAACCTCTAAACTAATCTTTGAAAAATCTTTCAGGATCAGGTCCTTGCCAAACCTATGGTCACAAGCCACGGTCATCCCCATCTTCAAAAAGGGAGACCCCAGCCTAGTTGAAAATTACAGACAAATCTCCTTATGCTGCGTCACCTGTAAAGTCATGGAATCAATTATTAACCAATCCATCATCCTCCTCTTAGAGACAAACAATCTACTCTCTAATAAACAATTTGGTTCCAGAAAAAAACTACCCTGTAATCTGCAACTCTTACACTGCAAAAACAAATGGATTACACAACTCTATCAGGGCAAAGCAATAGACGCAATTTACATAGACTTCTGCAAAGCCTTTGATTCAGTGGTACACGACAAACTACTCCTAAAACTAAAATCTTTTTTTTTTGAAAATTTTTATTGATTTTTAAAAACAAACATAAACAAACAAAACATAAAACATAGAAACATAAAACATCTTTTTTGAAAGCAGCCTGATCCCGGGTTACATCTCTTCGTACAGACACAAATTCAAATTCATGCTCATTTTTATATTCCATTCCATATCTTATTACCATTCCACATTTTCTATATAACTTCTCCCCTCTTTCAACTTTCTTAATTTTATTTTATTTATTTAATCTCAATTCAAATCATCATACTTATATTCTTTGTCTGTCCTGTTTCAGCTGTCTATTATCTTTTCTCATTAAGCAAAATTTCTCCTGTGATCACTGATTGGAGTATGACACCTTTATATCTTTCCCCTAAAATTATAACACTTAATATAATACATAACTTCTGTTCAGATTCTGCTTGGTACATTCTAAAACTACACAATATATTTTTAAAAAAGAAAAAATTATAAATATATAACATAATTAAAACAACAATCCATACCAACTCAATTCTATCATTAATATTAATATTCATTTAAATCTTGAACATTTTACATATTAACTTTTCAAATAAGTATCATACTTCTATGGAAACACTTATAAACTTTTCATAATTACTTCCCTCCCACTTCACTTATATTTTATAAAACATTGAGTAGTTAAAATGTTTCCATTCCTTCCTAGTTCAATTCTCTCATTTATTTCATTTCATTTATTTTGTTCACAAAAGTTTCACTAAATTACACTGACTATTTTATTCCATTTTTAAATCATATGTTGTTTCCAATTTTCAAACATTATTTCTATTACAAATATAACAATACAATCTTATGTACCTTTACAGAATCCCCTTTTCAGTTAAATTTTCACCCATTATCTCTGAATAGGTCCTGTTTCTTTATATCTTGCTCCAGACCTTTGTAACTTCTCTTCCCTTCCTTCTTCCCTTTCTTCTTCTCTCTCCCCTTTTTACCCCCCTGTCTCTCCACCTCCATTTCCCTCTTCTGTATTCCCCTTTTCTTTTGCTTTCCAACATTATATCCACTTTTCACATTATTTTTCCCTTTTTTGGCTGTTTTTTTTTATCTTAAATTCTCAATTCTCTTTCCCCGCTTTTCTTCCCCAGATAGAGTTACTTGTTCATTAAAAATGGCTTCTTCTTTGTCCAAATCTTCTTGATGCGCAGTCTTTTCTTGTTGTTTCTTGTAGACACCAATCGCCATTTCTAAGAATTGAAAAATGGAGCCAAAGGAGCCCTTCCCTTCCTGTTCCTCTTCTTTATATTTTTTAAATTCCATTTTCAGTTCATCCAGAAGTAATGCCATTGTAGAATTTTTTTTTAAACAACCACCCAATTGTTTTTAGTCATTCAAATACAATTTCCAAAAATCCCAAAGTCACCAAACAATCCAAATACACACAAGCTGTTTCTTTTGACACTTTCTTCTTTTTTCACTTTCTCTTCTTGGGGTTACTATTTAGTTGCAAAGTTCCAGTTAAAATGTATCTTTTAGAAGTCTTGTTAAGATTTAACTTTAAATTCTTTTGAATTCCAAGCAGTCTCCTCCTTCCAAGTCCTGCTCTTATTCTTTTCCTCTCCCTTCCCACTTATAGGGAAAAAAAGAGGATGTTTTAGTATTCAGAAATCTTTATTGTCCCTTTGGCATTTAATTATATTTCCAGTTTAATTACCTCTTGGTGCCAAAGCGGATTTTTCCAATTTCTTTATTCAGCTCTTCTTCCTGTCAGCGTGAGGAAGGAGAGTGAAGAAAAAAAAAAAACTTTCCCTTTTCACTTTCGTTCGTTGCTTCTGACTCTTCTTTGGGAGTGATGTTATCTTTTGTAAAATTTAAATTCCAGGATACCTTAGTTGCTGCTTTTTGTCCTGGTCAGCCAAAAACTTTCACTTCTTAACTTCCTCCTGCACTTTCTTTTCCAGCTGAGTGCTTCTTTGAGGTGGCCATTTCTGACCGCCACTCTTACCACCTTTGGGAAAGGGAGTTTAGCCAGCTGAGGAAGAGAGATGCAGCTCCCCTCGACCCTGCTGGGTCTCCCCATCTTCACCACCTCTACTGGGTGGCTTAGCCCCAAAGCCAGCTGGCTCGGGGCGCTCCAGTGGCGAGCCCAGGCAGAAACCATGCACGATCGCGGATTCTTGCCTGCCACCGAAACCCTGCAAACCGGTAAAATCCTAAAACTAAAATCTTATGGTATCTCTGGACAACTGCATAACTGGACAGAAGCATTCCTGTCAAACAGACAACAAATGGTCAAAATTGGGAGCGTCCTATCAAATTCTGTACCTGTCAATAATGGTGTGTTCTAGGACCAATTCTCTTCATACTCTACATAAATGACCTCTGTGATCATATTAAGAGCAACTGTGTCCCTCTTTGCTGATTATGTAAAGCTGTTCAATACCACCAACAATACTGCTACCATTCAAAAAGACCTCGACTATGTATCAGAATGGCCAAACAAATGGCAACTTCAAATGTCAACAAATAAATGCTCTGTCTTACATATTGGCAGAAAAAAATCAGAAAATAAAATACAAGCTAAATAGTCAAGTCCTTGTTGATGATCCAAACTCTGTCAAGGACCTTGGAGTACTCATCTCTAATGATCTAAGTGCTAAAGCCCACTGTAGCTACACAGCCAAAAAGGCATTAAGAGTTGTTAACCTAATCCTGCATAGCTTTTTCTCAGGTAATATGATACTATTAACTAGAGCATACAAAACTTTTACTGGACCAAAACTTGAATACAGCTCATCAGTCTGGAACCCACATTAGGTATCTGATATTAGCACTATTGAGAAAGTCCAGAAATATTTCACAAGAAGAGTTCTCCACTCCTCTACTGGTTGTAGAATACCTTATGCCACCAGACTTGAAATTCTAGACCTAGAAAACTTTGAATCAGGCCATCTTCGGTCTGATCTAAGTATGGTATATAAAATCATACATTGCTATGTCCTACCTGTCAATGAATACTTCAGCTTCAACCATAACAATGCAAGAGCACACAATAGATACAAACTCAAGGTAAACTGCACCAAATTTGATTGCAGGAAATGCTACTTCATCAATAGAGTGATCAATGTCTGGAATATTCTACCTGACTCTGTGGTTTCTTCCCCAAACCCCCAAAATTTTAACTTTAGACTGTCTACCATTGACCTCACCTCTTTCCTAAGAGGTCTGTAGGGGGCGTGCATAAGTACACCAACGTGCCTACCATCCCTGTCCTATTGTTTCTTTGATTTTCCTTATTCGTACCCATTTCATGTATTCATAACTATGTTTATACTTATACCTGTTATCTTATAATTGCTTGACAAAATAAAATAAATAAACAAATTCAAGCAGGAGAACAAGCAGGAGAATGAAGTAACAAAGGCTTCCTTTGCACAATACAATTAATTAGGATAAGCAACCCTTCAAGCTATATTCGTACCACATGCACCATGATAACATCACCTGCCTGGTTAGGAATGGAGATGTTCTGTACAATTAGGCTTCTTTAGCATATTGATAACACCAAACCCCATTCTGGTGAATGACCTCACCCAGAAGTTTCATGTAAATTTTAAGGGGAGAGGATAGAGATTCCAGCTTGAGGAACCTTGATCATTCAGATGAGCAGGAGATGGTGGTCTGAGATGAAGAACTAGTTTTGGATAGGGGAAAGTGTGAATCAGGTATTACACATCAGTCATGCAAAAAGAGCAAGGTATCTAAAAAGAGAAGCTACCTTCTGGTGGGTGATTCAATTGTAAGGAATGTCAATTTAGGAAAGGATGCAGACGTTTTGAAAGAGCTCAGGTGTCTGCCAGGCGCTACTGCCAGCAGAGACAAGAGGCGTATTTTTAAGATAGCAAGTAAGGAGTGTAATGTTGATGCTGTTCTGCATCTTGGCAAGAATGCCTTATTGCTGCCTCCACACGCCCCATTTTTGGCCTGCACACGCCCCATGTTCAGCTCATTCCAATTCCCGCGGCCTGGAATGAGCTGAAAATGGGGCATGCGGAGGCTGAAAACAGGGTGACGGAGGCAAAAAATGGGGCGTGCAGAGGCGGGTCAGTGTTATGTCTGGGCGGTGGGTCCCAAGGAGAGACGAGACTCGAAATAGTGACAACAGCTCTTTATTAGGAAACCAGATACTGAGACAAGACTCACAGCCGAGGCAGCTCCTTTTATAGAGCTGGCTGCGGCTAGGCAGCCTATGACATGCATTTGAGCTTGCCGCGCTTGGTTTTCCCTAATCGCGGCAGCCGAATAAGAACCAATCAGAACGCTTAGTTCTGTCCAATCACGGCCCGGCTTTTCCAGACCAATAGGAATGCAGGCCTACAAGCCTGCTAGTATGGAACAGTAAGGATCACTGAACCACCCTGTCCTGAGCTCTACAAAGGTAATCGGCAACCTTTCTGGGTACTATAACTCATCCTGAACCTGGGTTGCAAAGGACCCGTAACAGAGACTTATGGTACCCCATTAGGTGAACCATTTCCTTCAGTCTCTCATCATAGGCCTTAGCTCCATGGCCCTTGCCCTTTTTTTATTATTGATTTATTTATTATTTTTGTTATTAAGACCATTTTTTTTAACTTCTTTGTTAAAAAAGAACTCCACTTCCAATGCCATAGCCTCCATCTACGTGTTGTGGAAAAAGAGGATAGTAACTTTTCTGCCACTGCTTCACAGACAACTAGAATTCATCCACGAGCTATTTCATTTTTGGCAGCGAATGCTCTTTTAAAACCAAGAAATGAAAAGGGTTGTGGGAGCATCATAAGTTTTGAGACTTTCAAGAAACGATTGGACTGCCATTCGTCGGAAATGGTGTAGGGTCTCCAGCTTGTGTGCAGGGTTGGACTAGTTTTTCCTTCAAAACATTTCATATCTCATTCAAGAAACTTCTTCAGTTCAGTTCAGAAGCTTCTTGGATGAGAAGGGTAACATTTTCAAAGGAAAAAAACCAAGAAATTCCAGCTGCTTTCTTTGAAAAGCCCTTTTGGGATATAACCACTCAACCTGGGTGATTGAGAATCTCCATAGACAAGAAAAGGACATCTCCACTTCCACCTTTAAAAATACTTCCACAGTCCACCAGTCCTGGAACACACCATCCTCAGTGTTCCGGACTAGCAGGCTTGAAAGCCTGCAACTCTGATTGGCCCGCAAATAGCAGATCGTAATTGGTCACCACAGACTGATCTGATTGGCTAGTAAATGGGCTGCCGCGATTGGCCCAGCCAAGAGTGGCAAATTCAAATCGCCTTCATTGGCTGCCTAGCCGCAGCCAGCCCTATATAAGGGGCTGCTGTGGCCAGGATAGTTTGCTCAGATCTGAAGTCACTAATAAAGAGCTGTTGTTGTTATCTGAGTCTTGCCTCCGTTCTTGGACCATCCTCCAGATCTAACACTCAGTCCTGCACCTTTTCTGCGAAGCCACTTCACTATTACAATCAGCTGCTGAGGAAAAAAAAAAGGTTTATAGTTTATAATCTATTACTGCTGATGTGGCTGCTACTACAAGTAGTCCTGGACTTACAATCACAATTTAGGTTGTTAAGTGAGACACTTGTTAAAAGAGTTTTGCTTCATTTCTCGCCACAGTTGTTAAGTTGGTAAGTAAGTGACCCGGTTGTTAAGTGAATCTGAATTCCTCATCGATTTGGCCTCTCAGAAGGCCACAAAAGGGAGTCATAAGTCCCTCTTTTCAGTGCCGTTGTAACTTTGAATCAACAGTTGTAAGTCGGGGGCTACCGGTACTACTTCTGTTGCTATACATTGGTTAAAGTTAAAGATTCAAGAACAATATCTTTAATCCACATCATGCAGTGGATTAAAACTTTCCAAGTCATAGTGACTGAGTATGAACAGGGATAACTTAATCAATTATGTCTAATACAGTAAACTGTTTTTCTTCCATGTTCCCTAACTACAGCTTGCCAAGCAATATGGCAACATCTGTTCTCTGTGGGGAGGCCCTTATCATATTATAATCCTCTCTGGATACCAAGCTGTGAAACAAGGACTAATTGACCATTCAGAAGCCTTTGCTGATCGCCCAGTCACACCGTTTGTTTTAGCTTCCACTCAAAAAAGGGGTAAGTCATAGGAATTATTGGGTGCTGTCTTGTTAGGATTAGTCAGGGGTGGGCTTCAAATAATTTAGCAACTGTTTCTCTGGACAGTTGCCGGGTGGGCATGGCCATGGTGGGCGTGGCCTAGTCGGCCTCCTGCACCATAGCAGGGCGGGCCTGTTTTCATACTCCCTGGGCTCTGGAGGCTTTCTGGAGGCCGGAAACAGGCCCATTTCTGGCCTTCGGGAGGCTCTGGGAGACCTGGTTTTTGCTCTTCCTGAGCCTCCGTATGGATTCTGCACTTACCTGGGATCCAAAATGGGCCCTGTTCTGTCGCCAGTAAAGAGACTCGCAGACCGGAGTTGAATTCAGCTCTTTAATAATAACAGTAACTTCAACTGCAGTCGAACCGCAGCAGCCCTTTTTATAGCGGCTGCTCCATGGCTTGCAACCAATGACATTTAGTTAAACTTCCCACCGCTATTGGCGGCCAATCAGGTACTAACATTACTAACCAATCGTATCGTTGCTTCTGTTAACCAATAGGAACATCACCCTAGAAGTCTCTATTTAAATACACTACAGGCCCTGTGGAGACTCCTTTGGTGGGGTGGGGTGGGCAGGGCCAGCCAGTCAGCTGAACTATTGGTTCAGTGAATCAGATGTAAAATTAACATCTGGTTTGTGCGAATTGGTGCGAACCAGTGGCAGCCCACCCCTGGGATTAGGGTCAAAATCAACGTGGGCTAACAGTCTGAAGTTTGGATTAGAATATCTGGCAGTTGGAGAAGGCTGAACCTTTCCTGCAAAGGAATAAACAGTCTTCTCTGATCCTGCTATCTGCCTGCAACTCTAGGATTACCCTTTGGTGTGGATTTGCCAACTCTCTTATGAAGCAAAGAGTATTGTATCATCTATTTATCAGATTCTGCAAGACTCCCAGAAGATGAAGGGAGATGATATGATTGTTCCCACGAGAAGGATAACCGGCTGGGCACTTTTTAATAGACCACATTAAGCTAGGGAAGACCTTATTTGAAAATAGTACAAGAAGAACAGTAATTTAGGCAACCACATACTCGAATTAGGATATCCATTTAAGAAGTTTCTCTCATAGATGTAATAGCAATAGTACTTAGACTTATATATTGCTTCCCAGTGCTTACAGTCCTCTCTAAGTGGTTTACAGTAGAGGTGTCGAACTCAAGGCCCGTGGGCCAGATCCGGCCCCTGATGTGGTTGGATCTGACCTGCGGGGCCATCCTAGTCTACCCAAGGTGAAAAGGAAAGATCAGACCAATGTAGCTTCGGCCTGGTCTACCCAACGCAAAAAGGAAAGATCAGGCCAATGTAGGTTCAGCTTGGTCTACCCAATACAAAGAGGAAACATCAGGCCAGCGAAGCTTTGGCCCAGTCTACCCAATGTGAAGAGGAAACATGCCAGCAATTTGGGGAGTGGCATCAAGCTGGTCAGCCCACCCAGTCGGTCATGCCCGCCTGACCCCACGAGGTCAACCACAGCCCTGATGCAGCCCTCAATCAAATTGAGTTTGATACCCCTGGTTTACAGTGTCAGCCTATTGCCCCCAACAATCTTGTCCTCCATGTTAAGGAGAAACCTTCAAGGAAGAAGCAGGGTGCGGGACTTCAGTAGTCACCTATGAGGTTAAAAGGGTGCTCAGAACTCTGCTACATGGAAGCCTGAACTTCTGAAGAGTCATTTTCTCTGTATCAGAAAAAAACAATTGCTAGCAACCTTCCATGGAGGACCTGTATACTTCACGAGTCAAAAAGAGGGCTGGGAAAATATCTACAGACCCCTCACATCCTGGACATAAACTGTTTCAACTCCTTCCCTCAAAATGACACTATAGAGCACTGCACATCAGAACAACTAGACACAAGAACAGTCTTTTCCCGAAAGCCATCACTCTTCTAAACAAATAAATCCCTCAACACTGTCCAACTATTTACTAAGTCTGCATTACTATTACTATTAATCTTCTCATCACTCCTTATTGCCTACCCCTCCCATTTGTGACTGTATGGCTGTAACTTTGTCGCTTGTATTGCTACGATTTATATTGACTGTTTCCCAGTATGATTGGATTGCTTATTTGTACCCTATGACTATTATTAAGTGTTGTACCTTATAATTCTCGACTCCTGATGAATGTATCTTTTCTTTTATGTATACAGAGAGCATTTGCACCAAGGCAAATTTCTTGTGTGTCCAATCACACTTGGCCAATAAAGAATTCTAATTCTAATTCTAATTCTAATTCTAATTCTAATTCTAATTCTAATTCTAATTCTCTTCTCTTCTCTTCTCTTCTCTTCTCTTCTCTTCTCTTCTCTTCTCTTCTCTTCTCTT
>NW_020769489.1:112304-134441 GCF_900518735.1 Pseudonaja textilis | reverse complement strand
TTCTCTTCTCTTCTCTTCTCTTCTCTTCTCTTCTCTTCTCTTCTCTTATTTCTATTTCTATAATCTATTTCTATTCTATTCTTATTGTACCCTATGACTATTAAGTGTTGTGCCTGAAGATTCTTGACTCTTGACGAATGAGACACAAACTACTATTTGATGTAAAAAGATGGATAAAAGAGGTTAGATTATTCAACACAGGAGGCTGTTGCATATACAGTGATACCTGGGTTCTCATCATGAATTTGTTCCAGGAGATGCAATGAGTACCAAATAATTTTCTCCCCTAAGGGATAAAGTACAGAGTCACAAGGCAGCCAACGCTAACAAATGCTAGCTTATGCATTGAGTACCAAACAAACAAGGAATATGTTCATGTCAAAATTCAATGAGTAGCAAATTTGATGAGTTTCTAAGAAGTTGAGTACCAAGATACATTTTGAAGGCTATCAATCTGATTAATTTTACATTTTTGTGAACACTAATGTTTCTATCTGTCTCGGTGATGTCAGGTATTGTCTTTTCAAATGGTCACACCTGGGAGCAGCAAAGACGGTTTGGTGTTGTCACCATGAGGAAGTTGGGACTGGGGAATAAAGGCATGGAATCGCAAATCGAAGAGGAGGCCCAACGACTTGTGGAATTCTTTGCTGAGACAAAGGGTATGTGACAATCTGAGATGATGTCTGCTTGAATATAATGGTGCAGACAGAATAACAGAGTAAGAGAGTTGGAAGGGACCTTGGAGGTCTTCTAGTCCAACCCCCTGCTCAAGGAGGAGACCCTTTACCAGGAGTATCAAACTCAATTTTATTGTGTGCTGCATCAACATTTTGGTTGCCCTCAAAGGGTCAGTTGCATGTAAAACTATGACAATTCACAACAGCCAGGTGGGCATGGTTGGGTGGGTGTGGCATGGTGGGCGTGGTATGGTGGGTGGGGCTGATTCAACGTCGCTCACTGGGTGTGGCTGACTCGGGATGGTTGGGTCAGGGTGGAACAAGTCATACCAGCTAACTTGACGTGGGGACAACTTATTTCTAACAAGATCTACCAGGCATCCAAGTTTTGATATAACTGGGAAAGGAAGTATTAAGGTGAATATAAATACAAATTCTTCTATTTTCAGGACAGCCATTTGACCCATTCCTCCCCATCATGAGATCAGTTTGCAGTGTGATTTGTGCTATTGCTTTTGGACATCATTTTTCCAACAACGATCAGGACTTCCTGGAGTTGGTGAAAGCCATTTCGATTGCCTTAAAATTTGGGAGCAGTATCTTCTACGTAGTAAGTTGTAGTACCTTTGTTTTTCCTTCTCCTACCCAATCTGAGTTACTTAATTTCAGATTTTCTAGAACAATGGACTGATGGTGTTTAAAAGAAACCCATCTCAGTTAAATATTGGCCATTCTTGAATGATATAATACAACAGTAATATTGTACCCTTTGAAATAAGTTGACCCTTAAGCTTGAAGGTAGCCATTTTGGAATGAAGGCAGACATGAGCCAAAAGACAGAAAGGTGACCATGGAATTTTCTGCCCATTATCATTGGTGAGTTGATAGCTTTAAAAATAGAACACAGGTAGTCATCGATTACAACAGTGACTGTTCAAAGTTACAACAGCACTGAAAAAAGTGACTCATAACCATTTTTCATATTTATGACTATTGCAGCATCCCCATGGTCACATGATTTATACTTGGATGTTTGACAACTGACTCACATTTATGACGTTTGCAGGGGCCTGGGGTCACGTGATCACCTTTTGCAACTGTCTGACAGGCAAAATGAATGGAGAAATGAGATTCACTTAACAAATGCATTACTAATTTACAACTGCAGTGATTCACTTAACAAATGTGGCAAGAAAAGTCAATAAAATAGGGGAAAACTCATTTAATAAATTTCTCACTTACCAACATAAATACTGGGCTCAGTTGTGGTCATAAATCGAGGACTACCTGTACACACACAAACACATACACACACACAGAGACAGAGACAGAGACAGAGAGACAGAAAGACAGAAATAGAGAGAGTGACAGAGTGACAAAAAGAGAGAGACAGAAAGAGAGAGAGACAGAGAGACAGAGAGAGAGTGACAAAAAGAGAGAGACAGAAAGAGAGAGACAGAAAGAGAGAGAGAGAAAGAGAGAGAGTGACAGAAAGAGAGAGAGACAGAGAGAGAGAGACAGAGAGACAGAGTGACAGATAGAGAGAGACAGAAAGAGAGAGACAGAAAGAGAGAGAGACTGAGAAAGACACAGAGTGACAGAAAGAGAGAGACAGAAAGAGAGAAAGAGACAGAGTGACAGAAAGAGAGAGAAAGAGAGAGAGAGAGACAGAGAGACAGAGTGACAGATAGAGAGAGACAGAAAGAGAGAGACAGAAAGAGAGAGAGACTGAGAAAGACACAGAGTGACAGAAAGAGAGAGACAGAAAGAGAGAAAGAGACAGAGTGACAGAAAGAGAGAGAAAGAGAGAGAGACAGAGTGACAGATAGAGAGAGACAGAAAGAGAGAGACAGAGTGACAGAAAGAGAGAGACAGAAAGAGAGAGAGAGAGAGAGAGACAGAGAGACAGGAAGAGAAAGACAGAAAGAGAGAGACAGAGAGAGACACAGAGACAGAGACAGAGTGACAGAAAGAGAGAGACAGAAAGAGAGACAGAGAGAGAGACAGAGTGACAGAAAGAGAGAGACAGAAAGAGAGAGAGAGACAGAGACAGAGACAGAGTGACAGAAAGAGACAGAGACAGAATGACAGAAAGAGAGAGACAGAAAGAGAGAGAGAGAGACAGAGTGACAGAAAGAGAGAGACAGAAAGAGAGAGACAAAATGACAGAAAGAGAGAGACAGAAAGAGAGATGCATACAAACTTAATTGGAGATTTGGAGATTTGGAGATCCTGCCTGTTGTCATCCTTGACTTATACATACCAGTTGCCCAGTGTCCGAATTTTGATTACGTGACCCTGGGGATGCTGCAACAGTCGTAAGAGTGAAAAACAATCACTTTTTTCAGTGCCGCTGTAACCTCGAACAGTCACTAAATGTATGGTTGTAAGTTGAGAACTACATTTAGGCATCTCTTGTGGATTGCCTCCATCGACTTTAGTTCTAATTTTGCTGGTCATCTGGTGAGCTTTTCTCTGATAATTCATAGAAGCTGGTTCATGGTTCAATTGTCAACCCTTCTTTGCCATTGAAACTTGGACTCTCTTTCTCTTGTCCCAAAGGTGCTTTCTCTGGACTTCCTTGTTTTTTTTCTTTGAACACATTTTGCTTCTCATCCAAGAAGTTTCTTTTGCTCTGATTGGATGGTGGGGAATGGAAGGATTTATACCCCTTGCAGACAGCGGGTTATTTGCATCCTTTTTAGAGTGTCGTTGAGGCCACTTGGAGGCTTATCTGTGTCCTCAGGATCACCTAAGTGGTTCAAATGGCTGTGGAGCCTTCTTGGAACTGTGGAAAGGACTGTGTTGTACTATTGGAGATAGATGATGTCGTATCCCTCCTCTTCTGTTGAGAGAGGACTGTTCAATTTTGATATAGATGGCCTCAAAATAGAATAGAATAGAACAGTGGTGGGATTCAATTTTTTTTTTTACTACCAGTTCTGTGGGCATGGCTTGGTGGGCATGGTAGGGGAAGGATCTTGTAAAATCTCCAGGCAGAGCTGGTATTTGCCGGTTCTCCAAACTACTCAAAATTTCCGCTACCGGTTCTCTAGAACTGGTCAAAACCTGCTAAATGCCACCTCTGGAGTAGAGTAGAGTAGAGTAGAGTAGAGTAGAGTAGAGTAGTTGGAAGGGACCTTCGAGGTCTTCTAGTCCAACCCCCTGCTTAGGCAGGAAACCCTATAGCATTTCTTTGACCCCTCTTTCAAACCAGAGGTCTGCTCTGTCCAAATTGTGGACTTTCCTGTCTTCAAAAGAGCGGCTAGCTGTCTGCAAGGAGTATAAATCCTTCCATTCCCCACCGTCCAGTCAGAGCTGAAGAAGTTTCTTGGATGAAAAGTGAAACGTCTTAAAAAGAAAAAAGATGGATGGTGGGGAATGGAAGGATTTATACCCCTTGCAGACAGCGGGTTATTTGCATCCTTTTTAGAGTGTCGTTGAGGCCACTTGGAGGTTTATCTGTGTCCTCAGGATCACCTAAGTTGCCTCCTGAAAAAAAAAAACACCTTTGGGACAATCATGACCTGGATGACTAAGCATCTCTGTAGACTTTTAGCTATACAATTTGGGATGGACACCCTTTGAACGGTGTGGGAGTAGGAATGGATTTCCAGAGGAAAAATCGCAGACTAGAGGAACCATTTGCATCACTCAGGTGACCCTGAGGACACAGATAAACTTCCAAGTGGCCTCAACGACCTTCTAAAAGGATGCAAAGGACCAGCTGTCTGCAAGGAGTGTAAATCCTTCCATTCCCCACCACCCAGTCACTGCTGAAGAAGCTTCTTGGATGAAAAGCGAAACGTCTTCAAAGAAAAACCAGGAAGTCCAGTTGCCTCTTGACAAAAGCATCCTTGGGACAAGCATGGCATGGACAACTGAGAATCTCCATAGGCAATTTCTCTCTCTCTTTCTCTTTTGTAGCTCTATGAAGGTTTCCCACATATCATGAAGCATCTGCCAGGCCCCCACCAGACTGCCCTATCTGCTCTGGAGACGATAGTTTCGTTTGCCAGGAAGGAAATTATACTGCATAAGGAGAACAGGAATTTTCATGAACCACAGGATTTCATTGATTTTTATCTATTTCAAATGGAGAAAGTAAGCCTTGGCACACCGCTCCTATTCATTATAGAGTGTATCTTCTGTAGGATCATTACAGGTAGCCCTTGATCACTATTTACTTATTTATTTAGAAAATTTATATCGCTGCCTACTCACACACGGCGACTCAACACAGCTTACAAAGACATAAAAGGACAAAAGAAATAAAAAGAAAAAATACGGTGTTTCCCCCAAAACACTACCTACTCAGAAAGTAAGTCCTAGTTTGATTTTTACACGTGTGCCCAGTAGAAGCCCTATCCCCTCCCCAAAAATAAGCCCTGATGAAGACCCCACCCACTCCAGGGTGTACAGGTAAAAATTAAGTTTGGGTGGGGATGGGGGTGGTGGAGTTGCCCTAATACTTTTGGATAGTTGGGAGACGCGGGTGTGCCACGCCCACTTCTCCCAACTATCCGAAAGTAAGTATTAGGTGAGCAGGCTCAGCCAAGACAAGATAAGGAGTGGCTGGGAGGGCCAGCCAGGGGTGGGATTTAGTGGTTCGCCAAACCATGCAGAATCGTAGCTAGAGGATCGCCCGAATCTGTTCAAACCCATAGCAGCCCACTCCTGGATGTCGCCAATGAATGGGTTTTCCCGCTAATGAGATTTTCCCATGTATTTTACCAGTAAATGCATATAAGCCAGACTTGAAAAGTCACTGGCCTCCTAAACATACCCACGCGCTCTGAATTCATTGTGATCTTCATTTTGCTCTCTGAATTCATAGCCTAAACCTAACCCTAAGTGGGTTTCCCACCAATGGGATTTTTTTCATGTATTTTACCAGTAAATGCAGATAAGCCAGACTGGAAAAGTCACTGCCCTCCTAAACATACCCATGCATTCCAAATTCGGTGGTGATATCCATTTTGCTCTCCCAATTCATGGAGGCCTAACCCTAACTGAGTTTTCCCACCAATGGGATTTTTCCATGCATTTTACCACTAAATGCAGATAAAGCAGACTTGAAAAGTCAGCGTGCCTTCCAAAACATACACATGCGCGCTAAATTCCTTGCCGAACTCCATTTTGCTCTCCCAATTCATGGAGACCTAACCCGAAGTGGGTTTCCCACCAATGGGATTTTTCCATGTATTTTAGCAGTAAATACAAATAAGCCAGACTGGGAAAGTCACTGCCCTCCTAAACATACCCATGCGGTCCACATTCATTGTCGATCTCCATTTTACTCTCCAAATTCATGGAGACCTAACCCTAACCAGTGGTGGGATTCAAATAATTTAACAACCGGTTCTCTGCCCTAATGATTTCTTCCAACAACCAGTTCACCAAACTCCTCAGAAAGAAACTGCTCTCTCAAACTGGTGCGAACTGGCTGAATCCCACCACTGACCCTAACCCTAACTGGGTTTTCCCGCCAATGGGATTTTCCTATGTATTTTACCAGTAAATGCAGATAAGCCAGACTTGAAAAGTCACTGCCCTTCTAAACATATCCATGCATTTCAAATTCATTGGTGATCTCCATTTTGGTCTCTGAATTCATGGAGGCCTAACCCTAACCCTAACTGGGTTTTCATGACAATAGGAAATGTATTTTACCAGTAAATGCAGATAAGACAGACTGGAAAAGTCAGTGCTCTCGTAAACATTCCCATGCATTCTCCATTTGTTGCCGATGTCTATTTTTCTGTCTGAATTCATGGGGGCTTAATCATACAGTATTTTATCCATCTGGGATTCTCTGTGGTTTGGAGCATTTTCCAGAGTAGATGTGTCATATCGCACCACTCTAAGCGTTCGGTTTTCTCAATAGATGGAGGAAAGAAGTGTTTCTTTTTCCCCCAGCTTTACTGGAGAATTTTGGGAATTCAAGTCCCCTGACCTGTAAGGGGACAAGGTTGAGAAACACTGTTGTAGAGCAGGGAGTCTTCAATTCTTCCCCCTCCACCTCAGCCCACGCACAACTGGCCCCAGAAGTGTTGGCAAAGTGTGTATGAAACCATCCCGTCTACTCACCACCACCATTGCTTCTGGTCCACGGAGTTGGAAAGGTTGGGAAACATAGCTCTAGAGCAGGGGATCCCCAATCCCTTGTCCGTGGACCAGCACTGGGCCTCGGCATGCCAGAAACCAGGCTGTGCAAAGAAATGAAATCCCATCTGCAAGATGCGGATGCAAAACCATGCCCCCCTCCAGTCCATGGAAAAAGCTGGTCCCTGGTGCCCAAAATGTTGGAGGTCACCGCAATGGGGCATTCACTCAATTATCATGTCCCACTGTGTATATTCACCCTTTGCAACCCTTGTGGCATCCTGATAGAGTGGACTATTGCCTCCCCAGATAACATAGCTCATGAGCAGGAACAGGGTCGTTTGAAGTCGTTTTGGTAGCTGTAGGAAAATGCCTATAAATGACATTTCCTTCTTTTTAATATCTATAGAGGAAGGATGATCCCAATTCTACTTATAATGAGGATAATTTGGCTCAGTGCATTGCTGACCTCTTTATTGCTGGGACAGACACAACTTCCGCCTCCCTGACAAGTGCAATGCTTCTCATGGCAAACGATTTGGATATACAAGGTACGACAAATTGCAGCGCTAGTGGAAATAAATAAGGTTTATTTGTTGTGGAGTGAAAAGAGTGCCGTTCTTTCTCAGAGGATTTGCATCTAGACCAGGGGTGTAAAACTCAAGGCCTGCAGGCAAGATCAGGCCCATCAGGTATTTAGATCTGACCTGCAGGGCCACCCTGGAAACAGCGAAGGACCGGCTGGCAGTGCCTCTGCCAGTGAAAATGGAGCTTGTGAGGGCCATACGGCAGCCCTCCCGAGCTCTGTTTTTGCTGGCAGAGGGCTGCAGAAAGCCATTGCAGCAGAAAACAGAGCTTGGGAGCCCATTTTCTCTGGCAGAGTGCTTTGGCCAGCACAGGTGCCCCTGACATGAGCAACATTGAGCTGGCTACAGCCACCCCAGCCATACCCACTCCAGCCTCCTGAGGTGAAACAAAACCCTGATGCAGCCCTCAGTGAAATAGAGTTTGACACCCCTAATCTAGACTGCCTCCATCTTAGAAGAACTATTCTTTTTACACGGTTAGCTACAACAGCAGATCTTGCCTGCTGCCATACTACACAGATCACTAATAAACTGGGCATTAGAGTGGGGAGTAACAGAACACAACCTCTAGACCCATGATGGCGAACCTATGGCACATGTGCCACAGGTGGCACGCAGAACCATTTGTGTGGGCACATGAGCCCCAGCGAAACTTACCTGCACTGTTCATGCGCGTGCCTCCTAGCTGATTTTTGGCCCATTTGAAGCTGTTTTGGCCCTCCTGGAGGCTGGAGGGAAGCCTCTGCAGCTACGGGGCCTTCCGGAAATACTGGAAGTGCTGAAATGAGCCCCTTTTCAGCCCCCCGAGGTTGCAGAGGCTTTCCTTGAGCCTCCAGGAAGGCGAAAACGGTCCCCTGGGCTCCAGAGGCCCTCCAGAAGCTGAAAACGGACACTTCCAGTATTTCCGGAAGACCCATTTTTCAGCCTCCTAAGGCTGCAGAGGCTTTCCTCAAGCTTCTGGGAGGGCAAAAACGGCCTCAAACGGGCCAAAAATCAGCTGAGAGGGCATTCACGGAGAGGTGCGCGCATGTGCAGTGCAGGTAAGGGGGCAGGGCGGGGGTGTTGCACACACATGTGCAGGGGGGGCGCATTGCATTGTGAGTGCCGGCATGGGCTCACGCGCTATTGCACACATTCACGTTTTTGGCACTCCACAACAAAAAGGTTCGCCATCACTGTGCTAGACAATGGCAGGTCTGTTGATAACAGTGCTCACCTTTGACTGCAGAAAGAGAGGATCAACCTATTTAACAAAGCCCCCGAAGGAAGTACACGAAGCAGTGGATGGAAACTAATTAAGGAGAGACCCAAGCTAGAAATAGGAGGAATTTCCTGACAATTAATCAGTGGAATAACTTGCCTCCAGAGGTGGTGGGTCTTCCATCAATCCCTGGGAGTTTTTAAGAAGAATTGGACAACCATTTGTTTGAAATGGTATAGGGTTTCTGCTTGAGCAGGATTAGAAGGCCTCCAAATTTCCTTCCAAGGCTCTTATTCTCTTAAGGCAGGGGTGGGCAAACTACGGCCCGCGGGCCACATCCGGCCCATTGGTCTTTTTAATCCGGCCCGCCGAAGATTGGTACAGAACTAAGGTTTGATGTGAATGATTGAATGATTGCATTCATTTGATTTTGACTTGTAATGACAGGCATTTTGACACCAGGTGGCGCATTGGGCGCAGTGACTTGATTTTGTGGAGATTCTGCAGTTTTTTATATGTATCGTATCTTGTGCTGACCCGGCCCGTCTGTCAAATTTTAAAAGTCAATGAGGCCCCCAAGCTAAAAAGTTTGCCCACCCCTGTCTTAAGGACTAGGGAAATGTGTTGTGATAGCACTGTCCCAATCTATGAGGGGCTGTTACAAAGAAGAGGGGATTAGTCTATTCTCCAAAACACCTGGAGCAGTGGTGAGATTCAAATCTTTTTACTACTGGTTCTGTAGGTGTGGCTTGGTGGGCGTGGCTTGGTGGGCGTGGCTTGGTGGGTGTGGCAGGGGAAGGTTACTGCAAAATCCCATTCCCTTCTCACCCCACTATCCTGCTTTCCAGCTCTGTTCTCACGTGCAGGGCAACCAAAGAAGATCCAGCCAATCAGTTGGGACTCAATGGGAGGCAGAGAAGAGATGGGGACGGGGCCAGTCAGAGGTGGGATTTGCCGGTTCTCCAAACTACTCAAAATTTCTGCTACCGGTTCTCCAGAACTGGTCAGAACCTGCTGAATGCCACCTCTGACCTGAAGCCAGGACAAGAAGCAATAGATGGAAACCAATCAAGAAGAGAAGCAACCAAGAACTAATGAGAAATTCCCTGACAGTTAATTAATTAATTAATTAATTAATTAATTAATTAATTAATTAATCAATCAATCAGTGGAACAGCTTGCCCTCAGAAGCTGTGGGGACTCCAACATTGGAGATTTTAAAGAAGAGATTGGACAACCATTTGTCTCAATTGGTATTTAGGATTTATTATAATTTAAAATTATTATAATGTAAGGATTTATTACCTTCTGCCTCCCTCTAGTGTCAAATCTTTGAGATCTCATTCTCACGTTGATAATACCAATCACCATCACCATTTCAAACAGAAAGATTCTTCTAATTAATTCAAAATTATAATCCCAAATCCATCTGGACCCTTCATTCTTTATTAATCTCCCCCAAATCCACATTAACTGATAGCCTTGTGGATGAATCATTATTAAAAGTGATCTAGATAATCTGGTTTCTCTTGGCTTATTTGTAGATCATCTCCCTTCAATCCCGAGTGACTGGTGGGTGAAGTGAAAACAGGAAAAAAAGTGACAATTCCAGCTGTGGAGCTGAAATTATTCCATGACAGCATGAGTCACATCAAGTAAAAAAAAATGAGGCTTAAATAATTGTTTTCCCTCTCTCAAAAGAGAAATGCCCTCAAAACTGGGGGGAAAAAAACTCTCCACTGAGCCTCTTCCCTACCTTAAAAAAAAGAAGAGCCAAAAGAAAAAAGGTGCACCCGTTACATCTCCTGGTATTTTTGAAGAAAGATAGAGAAACAGAGAACTCAAAGGAAGCGGAAAGAAAACAAGCACAGCAACAGAGCCAAAGATAGATATCCTGGAATATAACATAAAAATATGGAGAAAGAATGTAGGCGATAAGCTTAATAAGGGCTGGCCAATTTCATATTCGTAACCATGTTTGGTTACCTAAACCTTTTCACGGCTACAAACAATAAAAATGTTAACAAAAGACTAGCATTGGCCTTAGTAATTGCAACGCGTATGCCACTGGGTATGCATCAGTTAATCTGCTTTCATAGTCATTGTAAGGATGCATTGTAAGCGTGCAAGAAAATTCACAATCCCCATCCAAACAGCATCAAATTGCAAAAAGCTTATGCTTTTCACTTAAAATATAAAATCGATGGCCTATCCAAAAAAGGTCATGAACCGTAAACTGTAAACCATAAAGCGTGCAGGACTTTTTTCACACAGCTGTAGTAGATAATGTACCTTTTTGTGTGCCTATACACACGCTATACTATGGAATATGTATGTACACATATGGCATATATACATAGGATCAAATAGTGTATTTTGGATGTTCAGTAGTAGTAAATAGACAGGGAAATGGTATCTTGTTGAGGCTTTTGAGGCAAGGAGAGACCAGGCGAAGGGTCCCTTGATGTGAGTGATGTCAAATTGGCCACACCCACCCAGTCACATGATCACTCACCCATGCCTACCCAGCCGGTCCTTAGGGCAGACAACCAGTTGTTAAATTGTTTGAATCCCACCTCTCTCTCTCTCTCTCTCTCTCTATCATGGCAAATAGGAGGCAATACAAATCTAATAAATAAATAAAATAAATAAATATTATCTATCATCTATCTCTCTATATCTACCTATCATCCATCTATGATCTCAAAGCAAGCTAAAATGAAACCTAATCAAAGTCCAAGTTTTGCCTGTAAGTTCAATTCAATTGCTGGATCTTTTATTTTACACTATACGTCAACTAATATTCAGGTTTACTGTTACTCTTAATGGCAATTGTACCAAGTCATATATAGATGAATATCTCTCAATCTTCATGTTAATTCTTTTTGTAAATAAACAGAATGCTGTGAAATAAGATTCACATTTTCTCCTTTTTTTTCCTCAGATAAAGTTCACCAGGAGATGAATGAAGTTTTTGGTTCTTTGCCCTCAATCTCTTACAAAGAACGGAAAAAACTGCCTTATACCAATGCTGTGATTCACGAGATCATACGAAAAAAATATGCTTTTCTATTTGGGCTTCCCAGACAATGTGTACAGGATGTTTATCTGAACGGGTTTCTCATTCCTAAGGTATAGATTTTAGATTTTCTGAATTGCTGGATCTGCATGGTATGGGCTTCATACCCACGCAGGAACTCTGTGACTAAACTCCAGTTTTCTGATTTATTTACTTTGGACTAAGTGCAATGTATGAATCCAGCAAGAGATGTCAGTATACTGTTCTTGCTGGCATGGGTGGGCATTGTGGGGAGGTGGTTCCTTAGATAGCTTCGATCCATACCATGAAGGACTAAAGACGTATTGTTTTTTTTAGCATAGAATAGAATAGAATTCTTTATTGGCCAAGTGGGATTGGACACACAAGGAATTTGTCTTGGTGCAAATGCTCTCAGTGTACATAAAAGAAAAGATACATTCGTCAAGAATCATAAAGTACAACACTTAATGATAGTCATAAGGTACAATAAGCAATCAAGTCATACTAGGAAACAGTCAATATAAATCGGAAGGATACAAGCATCAAGTTACAGTCATAAGCCGTAAGTGGGAGGAGATGGGTGATAGGAAAGATAGGAAAGGTGTAAAGATTAATAGTAATAGTAATGCAGACTTGGTAACTAGTTGGACAGCATAGAGCAGGGGTTACCAACCTTTTGGACCTCAGGGACCTCCAAACTCATAATTTTAAATCCTGCAGACCAGAGACCCTGGGAAAATCCCCCAAAAAGTCTGCAGGAAAATTCCCCCCTCCATTTTCCTACCGATCGATCATTCTTTATTTGGGATCTCAGGATACTGTCTCCAGCTCCGTTCTTGGGGGGTGGGGAGAGAGAGAGAGAGAGAGAGAGAGAGAGAGAGACTTTTGGCTTCATGCAAAGAAAGCAGCAGAAGCAGCAGAAGTCTTTCTTTCTCTCCCCCAAACTCTGCCAAAAATGAGTCTTTGCTGGCACAGCCTGTTAGATCGGGTAGATCGGGTTCAGTGAGACGCGAGACTCATAGCGAACTTCAGCTCTTTATTGAAGTATACAGTTTCGTACAGGACCTGCGAGCCGTGCGGCTTTTCTTATAGAGCCAGCCGGCGGCTCGGCAGCCAATGACAGGGCTTTGAATCTCCCACGATCGGCTTTGGCCAATCGCAAGGGTTTCTCAGCGCACCAATCACAGCAGTTTAGTTAGCCAATCAGATTGTGGTCCGTGTGGACCAATCGGAACTCAGGATTTGGAGAATTTTAATATAGAACACAGCCTCTTGGAGCAGGAGGCCTTGCAGGGTCCCAAAGACTCATTTCTGGTGGAGTTTGGGGGAGAGAAAGAAAGACTTTTGCTGTTTTCCCTGTGTGCAGCCAAAAGCAGAAGAAGAAAGAAGCGGAAAGAAGGAACCCGGTGGCCAGGCCAGGCGCGTAGGACGAGTGGGGCAAGCTCCCCCTTTCCACCCTTTGCCCCCTCCCCTCACTACCTCATGTTGCTTGCAATGCAAATGATGCAAGCCTTGTGTTTATGCGGGCCATGTGGGTGGCGTAGCCTTGTGTTCCCGTGCAGCCTGGATTAATTGCTTTGGAGGGTGCTTTGAGGGTGACATTTCTCTGCAGACCACCAAAATTTTGTCGCGGCCCACTGGTTGGTGACCACTGGTGTAGGGGGAATTATTTGTTTAGCAGATTGATGGCGTTCGAGAAAAAGAGATTGTTCTTGTGCCTAGTTGTTCTGGTGTGCGGTTCTCTATAGTGTCATTTTGAAGGTAGGAGTTGAAATTGTTTATGTCCAGGATGTGAGGGGTCTGTAAATATTTTCACAACCCCCTTTATGACTCATGCAGTATACAGGTCCTCAGTTTTAATCCAATTCTCTGGGTAATTTGCTTCTTCCTGCGTTAGAATCTCCTTCACGTTTTATTTAAGTTTATACTTAAATAAAATAAATAATAATTGTTTATAAGACCACACTTGAAATCCAGGAGGCTTTCACAAAGAATCTATTCTTCAAAGCACCTGAAGGCAGGACAAGAAGCAATGGATGGGAACTAATCAAGAAGAGAAGCAACCTAGAACTAATCGTCCCAAACGTGTTTTTTTTTTCAAGAGACAACTAGATTTTCTTGTTTTTCTTTGAGGATTTTTCGCTTCTCATCTAAGAAGCTTCTTCAGCTCTGACTGAATAGTGGGGAATGGAAGGATTTATATTCCTTGCAGACAGCTTGGTCATTTTGCATTCTTTTTGCCAGTCCTTAAGGTCACCTTGAGGTTTATCTGTATCCTCAGGGTTACCTAAGGAGGAATTTCCTGACAGTTAGAACAATTAATCCGTGGAATGACTTGCCTCCAGAAGTTGTGGGAGTGCTCCAACACTGGAGATTTTAAGAAGAGATTGGACAACCGTTTGTCTGAAATTATATGGGGTTTCCTGCCTGAGTAGGGGGTTGGACTAGAAGACCTCCAAGGTCCCTTCCAACTCTGTTATTCTTTTAAATAGTAATGATAAAATAAATAAATAAATAAAAAAGAGCTCTGCCCTATAACATTTTGGGAACACCAGATAAAGCCAGCCTGTTGGCTTTTCTGTTTCCCCTCTTGATTTCTCCATGTGGAGAGATACTTCTGCAATATTCATTCCAGTGACCAAAAGCAGAGTGAGTTACAATCCTTCAAAACAAAAGCAAAATATTATCTGCACGTGGTGGGTCTTAATGAGAAGCTTCAAAAGATCCTTCCTTGGTTTGGAGAAAGAAAGGTAAATGATAGAAATATATACTTGAGTATAAACATATAATTTAATAGATATATACTTATGCAAGCACAAATACTTAAATGAATATAATTATAAATTAAATGTTTATATAAATAATAAATACTGTAATTCTAAGGGCAAAGAAAATCACATTGGAGAAAAAATAGATTTGGATTTAAAATAGAAATGAACAAAAACAAAATCTAGAGTTGCAATAATGTATGCTTAATTAACCGCTTACATTTGCCAAATCTAAATTTATCTCTTTTGCATAATTACATAACACTGCATATTATTCAACTTGTTTCTACTGAATCTGGATTTACTAGATGCATCTGCTACAAAAGGGATTAAACCTGAACAGGTTCCATTTGTTAATTCCAAAATCTGCTGTATCTTCTAGTGTTTTCAAAATTAAGTGTATATAAAGGAACAAAAATGGATTGGGCAAGCCCTCAGGAGATAATTGCAAGTCTGGGCAGACTGCCAAAAGCTATTATTAGAAATAACAAAGCAGATCCTGAAAATACTTAAGGAATCAGGTTAAAAATAACACACCCCTAACAGAATTAACCCTTAGGGACAAAAGAATTAACCCTTAGACAAAAAAACAAAAACAAAAAACACTGCAAAAGCTCGGATAGGATTAACCCCTTAAAGCAGGGAAACAAAAACCTACAGCAATCAGAAACACAACAAAACCCATCAAGCTGCAGAAGCTTCGAAGGGGAATGAAACATAAAAGGCTCAGATTCACATTCCCAACCTGCTTGCAAGCCAGGAACCTTGAGCTGTGTCACTTTTTGTTTCTTGCTTTCCTACATTAAAAGAATTCCACTTTCTGGCAGCTGGCTTCTGCATCCATTTCTTCTCAGCGTCTGTGGTGTATCCCAGCTGGGAACAAACTGGGGAAATTTCTTCCTATGCCAGAAACAGTTGGGCTTGTCTAGATGTTTCAATATGTGAATTTGTTCTTTACAGGGTGCTGTCATTTTTCCAGACTTACGTTCTGTTCTTTTGGATCCTGAACACTGGGAAGCACCTGAAGACTTCAATCCAAATCATTTTCTGGACAAGGCAGGAAATTTTGTAGAAAAAGATGCATTTCTTCCCTTTGGAGCAGGTAATTCTCAGAAAAGTAATTGTGATTGCCAAATGATGCTTACTGAAGTATAAGACATACCTAGCTTTTGGGGAGGAAAACAAGAAAAAAAAATCTGCCTCGGCCTCCTTACAGCAAACAGCAAACAGCCTGTTTCAGCTTCAGCACAGCCTGATTAGCACAAGCAGCCTCCTAATAATCAGCTGTTTCAGGCTGAGGGACTGCCATAGCCTATTGCTGCCTCTGCATGCCCCATTTTCAGCCTCTGCATCCTGTTTTTGGCTTCCACATGCCCCATGTTCAGCCCTTTCCAGGTGGTGGGGCTCGGAACAGGCAGATAATGGGGCACGCGGAGGCTGAAAATGGGGTGTACAAAGGCCAAAAATGGGATGCGGAGGCCTAAAATGGAGTGAGTGGAGGCAGAAATAGGTGATGGGTATCCCTGCAGTCTGAAACAGCTGATCGTTGGTATCACACCAGCTAATCAGGCTGTGCTGAAGCTGACCAGGCTGTTTGCTGTTTGCTGCAAGAAGGCAAATGGCTGGAAGGCAGAGTCTGAAGGATGGGGACTGGCGGGTGGGTGGAGATTTGTCAACATTCACTATATAAGACACACAAACATTTCCACTCACTTTTTTTTTGGGGGGGGGAGTGCATCTTATACTCCAAAAAATATGGTAATTTACAAAGAAGGCTATAGTGAGAAGGAAATACAGGTGGCTCTCGCCTTATAACTGGTCACTTTGCAACTGTTTAGATTTATTTATTTATTTTATTTTATTTTGTTAAGCAGTTATAAGATAACAGGTATAAGTATAAACATAGTTATGGATACATGAAATGGATACATATAAGAAAAATAAAAAAAGAAATAATAGGACAGGGACGGTAGGAACGTTGGTGTGCTTATGCATGCTCCCTACGTAACATAAGAGCCAGGACAGAATTCAAAAGCACTTCAAGTTTATTCCATGCAAACTACATACAAGAATCTGAACTACTAACAATCGATGCGAATTGGCACCAGATAAGGGTCAACAGACTTCAAGGTGTGTTTGTCTTGACTCTTTTGGGGGTATAAGATCTCCAGACTGATGATGCATTTGACCCCGCCCTCAGGCTCAGCCTGGTCATCTCCTACAGGACTGCCCAAGACCTAGTTATGACCTGGTCCCCAAGTTACAACTACTGCAATGCCCCTATAGTTGTTCACCCTTATGACTGATCACCGTGACCCACCCAACCTTTCTCCTCCCCTAACAGCAGGCCTGGGACCTGCTTCTCACCCCACCAGGCTCCAAGTCCTCCACCTCATTTAGATTAATCAAAAAAAAAATGTTAATTTCTTTTTACAATCCTTAACTTTCCAGTCTTTCTGTAAAAGTGTTTCAATTGATATCCATCTAAAAGTTGGAGAATTACTTTTAAAAACCTATTTCAGTGGGTTATGTTCGGAAAAAGACTAGAATCCCCACAATCCTATTAACCATACTACAATACTAAAAAACAATTAAGATAATCAAAAGACTGGAGATGAAAACATATGGAGAACGGCTGCAGGTGGCTAGTCTACAGAAAAGAAGAATACGTGATAGCAGTATTTCAATGTTTGAGGGGCTGTTACAAAGAAGAGGAGGTCAAATTATTCTCCAAAGCACCAGAGGGCATGAAAAGAAACAACGGTTGGAAACCAACCAAAGAGAGAAGCAAATTGGAATTAAAGAGAAACTTCCTAACAATGCCTAACAGACAATTAACCAGTGGAACAGCTTGCCACCAGAATTTGTGGGTGCTCCGTCACTGGAGGTTTTTTAAAAGGGTCTAGAAAGTCACTTATCTGAAATGATATAGGTTCTCCTGCTTGAGCGGGAGGCTGGACTAGAGGACCTCCAAGGTCCCTTCCAGCTTCTATTCTATTCTATTCTATTCTATTCTATTCTATTTTATTCTATTCTATTCTATTCTAACCATGTTTTTCAAAATCCCTATCGCATCTATTCTTGAGAGCAATTGGTGTCTTTCTGAAAAATAAGTACGATCTTCAGAATTAATATTTTTTGTTTTCGTCGATCTACTAGAGTTAAAATATTCATCAAATAAAAAAAGTGTGATAATTTTCCCTGAATGGTAGGGAAAATTATCACATACTTTTATTATTTGATGAACATTTTAACTCTAGTTAACCTCTAGTTTATTTTCTTCTCAGATAGTCTATCGAATTGCAGAGGGATAGCACCATTCCTGTCACCCATCAGGTAGCAAAAACAAAAGGTTTTGTTTCATAAATTGTTTATTAAAATTATCTTTAATTTCATTTGGTGTATAAAGTCCCAAAACAAAAGTTTTAGCAGAATAACAGAATATAACAGAATATTCTGTTATTCTGTAAAAAACTTTTGTTAAAACAAGTTCAGTTCAGTTGTTCAGTTGTAGTTCAGTTTTCATTTCTATAAATCTACCAACCTCACCAGTTATTTTTAATTGTGGTTTTAATTAGGGATTAACTTATAGAACAAGTCCATTGTTTGTTGTTTGTTTGATCCTGCCAAAATGAATTCATCTCCAAAGTTTTTACAAATCAAATATTTCATGTCTTTATTTCAAATGCATGCTTCTTGTAAGGAAATTATATCTTGTTTTAATTTTTTCGAATACTTCTTTTCCCTTTTGTGAATGGAATTTGCCCCATTTACATTCCAAATTATGTGTATATAAGGTTAAGTACACAGTTTAAACAAATCTGTGCTTGTATCACCCAATTCCAAATTGTCTTGTTACCAGCAGATGGCAGCTAAAGTCAATAAAACAGACTGTCTGCAATGCATGTACTGATCTAATTATAATAATCCTAATTGTGACCAGTACACCCAGGTGAAATAGTATAGGAGGTACTATGGGAAGACAAACTTGGTATGAAAATAAAAGAGTTTAGAGTTAGAGATTTATCAAAAAGTTTTATTTTATAATTAAAGGGAAGACTATACTTTCCCCCGCATTATTAACTTTCTGATATTGTTTTAATTGTCCTGCTTTTTGTGAAATTTTTAAGAACGTTTAATTACAAGACATCTCCAGATTGTAATAATTAAAAAATAAAAATAAAAAACCCCATCTCCAAAGATAAATACTTCAGTCCTTTCCCTTATTCTGTTCGAAGTCTGCGTGAAAGCACTGCATTATCAATAAGCCAATGATAATCAGTTTGATTATCTGATTCGGAGGTGTGGTGAAAGTCATGCCCTTGTGTCTGTGTGGCTAGGGTAAGAAAACAGGCTGAGATTCAAGCAAAATAAGGAAAAATGGTTGTTAATACAGAGACCAACAGCTACCAGGGCTGTACCATCTTTAATTCTTGATGGGATTTTCCTACCCTAGACAAAAAGTCAAAATATCTCCATGATATTTTTGAAACATTATGTAATCAATAGGTTAGCTACTATTAGAAGTAAAATCCAGCCTGGTTCCAAGCAGGGAGAAAGACACAGGAGTAATGGATTTGGAGACAAGCTGCAGGAAAGGAGGTCTCCATTTATTTAGGAAACAAAAGCTGTGAGAGGGATCTTGGATTCTTAGTGGACAACCAGCTAAATAGGAGCCAGCCGTGTGCAGCAGCAGCCAAAAAAGCTAATGGAACCCTAGGTTGGATTAACAGAGGGATACAATCAAGATCAAGGAAGGTACTAATACCACCCTATAAAGCCTTAGTAAGACCACACCTAGAGTACTGCATCCAGTTTTGGTCACCACATTATAAAAAAGATGTTGAGACTCTAGAAAGAGTGCAGAGAAGAGCAACCAGGATGATTAGGGGACTGGAGACTAAAACATACGAAGAACGGTTGCAGGAACTAGGCCTGGCTAGTCTAGTGACGAGAAGAACCAGGGGAGACATGATAGCAGCCTTCCAATATTTGAGGGGCTGCCACAGGGAGGAAGGGGTCAAGCTATTTTCCAAAGCACCGAAAAGTCAGACAAGGAATAATGGATGGAAACTGAACAAGGAGAGATTTAACTGGAAACAAGGAGAAAATTTTTGACAGTGAGAACAATCAACACATGGAACAGAAGTTGTGGGAGCACCATCACTTGAGACTTTCAAGAAGAGATTGGACTCCCATCTGTCAGAAATGGTGTAGGGTCTCCTGCTTGGACAGAGGGTAGACTAGAGATGACCTACAAGGTCCCTTCCAACTCTGATTATCTGTTATCTGTTAGCTAAGTGATCCAATCTGGTTCCAATCCAGTCTGGTTCCAAACTGGGAGATAGATGCAGAACCCAAAGAATCTGGAGGCAAGCTGCAGGAAGGGAGGTTTCCATTTATTTAGGAATCAGAATCTAAGTGACTCAGCATCAGTTCTGGGTCAGCTGAAATACTGGCATGAGGAGTAGAAGTGATTTTTATATCCTTTTGGACCTTTGGAATTGAGATGCCTGGTGGGGTTATTTGATTAGATTAGTATTCTAATTGTCCCTATTTGGTTTCCTGGGTGGTGGTCAGGGTCCAGTCTAGCCTTGGGGAAAGGTAGAGAATATAAATTCTGTGCGGCTTTGTGTTTGCTGACTTAATCCTTAATCCTGTCAATCCAGCCTGTCTCAACCTTTGAATTGGGGATACCTGAGGCTATTCTGGCTGGGAGGCAGGGATTGCTTTAGCTTCCAGGGATGGTTTTTCTTTGTCTTCTCTGGGGGCATAGAAATACAGAGGGGTGTGTGTCTTATGAATCTTCCTACAGTGCATACAATGAAATGAATTGCAGAAACGTAACACAATAATAGAATTGGAAGGCACCTTGGAGGTCTTATGATCCAAACCCCTGTTCAACATTTCAGACAAATGGTTGTCCTGTCCACTCTCTTTTTAAAAACCTCCAGTATTGGAGCACCCACAACTTCTGGAGCAGAGGTGGTATTCAGCAGGTTCTGACCAATTCTGGAGAACCAGTAGTGGAAATTTTGAGTAGTTCGGAGAACTGGCCAATCCCACCTCTGACTGGCCCTGCCCCCATCTCTTCTCTGCCTCCCGAGTCCCAGCTGATCGGCTGGGTCTTCTTTGGTTGCTCTGCACAGGAGAATGGAGCTGGCAAGCAGGTTAGTGGGGTGGGGAGGGAATGGGGATTTTACAGTATCCTTCCCCTGCCATGCCCACCAAGCCAAGCCACACCCATCAAGCCATGTACACAGAACTGGTAGTAAATTTTTTTGAATCCCACCACTGTTCTGGAGGCACTGATTAATTGTTGAGTTAATTTCCCGTTAGGAGAATGAGCACCTACAGGGAGATGTATTTGAGAGAAGTGTTTGAATAATACACACACAGCACACAGATACACTATACAGTAAATGTAGGTTTTTACTTCTGGAAAGGTTTAAGCAAAGTTCAAAATAGGCAGTCCAAAGTCATTCACAAGTTAAATCAGTCAGTTTTCAATCCAGAGATAATTTAATAACAAATTCCAGTGTCAAAAACAGTTCAGTCTTACATCAAAAACATGAATATCAGTCAATTAGAAAAAATGGAGGAACGGCAATACTCTCCGACAGAAGGAAACAGAGATTCACTGAGACACATTCTCTTCTGAGACTAAGACTAAAACAACCCAGGTTTCTGGCTCCATCTTATGGCCGTTTGAGTAACCACACCCAATTACAGTTTTTGCATTTTCTTAAATAGACAGTATTAAAATGTCTATCCTGGTTTATATATTTCTAACCCAAATACCTGTTCGGTGACTTATATTCCTAACATTATTCTAACTCTCAAGAAATTTCCCCTTAGTTCTAAGTCGGTTCTCTCCTTGATTAGCTTCTATCTGTTTCTTCTTGTCCTGCCTTCAGGTGCTTTGGAAAATAGATTGACACCCTCTTTTGGGGGGGCAACCCCTTAGATACTGGAACACTGCTACATACTCTATATTCACCTCTAATCAGATTTAGCATTTGAAGGGGAAGAGTTGGGATGTTATTCTAATGTCTTGAAAGTAGAAGTCTTCACCTACCACTTCAAATTCCTTTTCTAGGATCATTGCAAAATTGAGCAAACGGTTACCGAATAGGCAAAATGGGTTATTACTGATGTTCTACTTTAACTTTATTTTTCTCATAGGAGCTTTTGGGAGAATTGCACGTGCACGCGTAGGGGGTGTGGGGGTGCATGCATTGCTTTCTGGGTGTTGGTAGCGTGCAAGCGTGCGCATAATTTTTGGCACAGGAGCCCCAAAAGGTTAGCCACCGCTGCCCTATACCATTCCTTCGATCCCTCTTTCAAACCAGAAGTCCTCTCTGTCCAAAATGTGGACTTTCCTGTCTTTGAAAGAGTGGCCAGCTGTCTGCAAGGAATATAAATCCTTCCATTCCCCACATCCAGTCAGAGCTGAAGAAGCTTCTTGGATGAGAAGGGAAATGTCTTCAAAGAAAAACCAGAAAGACCAGTTGCCTCTTGAAAAAGCACCTTTGGCACAACAAAGCCTAGCATTTTAGCAGTTAAAAAAAACCACCATGGATGTTTCCCTGACATTTTGAAGGAGGAGAACTTCACCCACCAGGTTCAAATGCATACAATTATTGCAAAGTGGAGCAAATAGTTAATGGATAGAGGCAAAATGGATTATTGCTGATTTGTTTCTTCTTCTCCTCCTCCTCCTCCTCCTCCTCCTCCTCCTCCTCCTCCTCCTCCT
>NW_020769489.1:91157-112294 GCF_900518735.1 Pseudonaja textilis | reverse complement strand
CTCCTCCTCCTCCTCCTCCTCCTCCTCCTCCTCCTCCTCCTCCTCCTGTCCAGGAGCTCGTGTCTGCTTGGGGGAATTCCTAGCAAAGACGGAGTTCTTCAACTTTTTTACCAAGCTGCTGAGGACATTTAAGTTGGAGCCACCAGGAGGTGTGGAAAAGCTCAGTGAAAAATCTGTAATTGGGGTGTCTGTGCATCCTGCTTCCTATAAGATTTGTGCTCTCCCTCGTATCAGGACTCCGTAATATGGACAAATACCAAGAGAGTTCTCCGTTGTTACATGTTATGAGCTCTCCTTTGTTCAATATGTTTGTTCAACATGTTTTGTAGGTGATGTGATCTGATTTTCTCAATGGCTCTCCCTCCCAAGCGCTGAGTGGATTGTTTATCTAGCTTGCAACACTTTTATCAAGTGTGAAATGCTCTTGGCTGAATGCCCAGAAGTTCAATTAAACCTATTAAGAACTTTCCCTTGCTGCTTGTCTTTCTGAGGTTATTGGGGACTCTATTGGGGACTGATTAACATATGTGTGTAGTCTCTGTTGTTGAAGTCACAGGAGATAAAACATAATGATCAATTACTTTTAAACCTCTCTTTAAAACCCCTGCCTTTAAAACCTGCCCTAAAATCTGATTGACCTAGAAGTCAAGTCACTGATTATCTTACAAAGATATAAATTGCTTTAATAAAAACCAATATGAACAACTTCTGGTGCAGCCAAAATTAGGGAAAATATTTACTTCACTGACACAAGTTAAGAAAAGAGGAGTAGTCTTATACATTAAAGATACAATTCCAGCAAAACAAATTTACACGGACGATGATGAAAGAGTCTTGATGGTGGATATAATAGACAGTAATGTGAAATTACTTTTAATTGCAATTTATGCTCCAAATGACAATCAAGAAGGATTTTATAAAAAACTACACAGGCCAATAATTGACCTAGAATATGACAATATATGTATGTTGGGGGACTTTAATTTAATAATTAACGAGAAGATGGACTATAAAACACAGAAAACAATAAAACAAAACAGAAAGATCTTGCCAAAATCTTTTTTTTTTTAAATGACAGATGAACTAAACCTAAAGGATGCTTAGAGAGAAAGAAATATTAAAAATAGACAATATACTTTTTATTCAAATAAGCTCTTAAGAGAACATAATATGAGGCACCACCCACAAAATGGCATTTCTATCACTTTTGTCAGATCCCTTAAAACTTGGAATATAGGAATATCTTGCATTATCTGTGACAAAAATATCAAATTACGTCATTTAGTTTCAGGAAGAGATGCTTTTAGTTCTACTGCACTAGCATATCAACCAAAATCCATGTATTTGGTGCAATGGAATGATAGTTGAAAAGAACAGTGTAGTCAGATATAATTTGAGTCAATGCATTTGTTTGTTTGATTAATTTACACCCCACTTTTATTTTGTACAATTCAAACTATATGTATATAACCCCTTTCCTGTTTTTATCACAATAAACATATAAGCTAAGTTTGGCCAAGAGAGAAAGTGATAGGTACAAACTGCAAAATCATCAGATATCTTCTGTACCTCACGAAGGACTAGAACTGTGTTGGCGAACCTATGCCACGTGTGCTGGAAATGGCATGCAGAGCCATTTCCTCTGGCATGGAAGAGGTTACCCAGAAGAATCCCACTGCACATGTGTGCGCACGCCGCCACCCAACAGGTGATTGTCAGGTATCCAGCACATATGTGCAGGGGGTAGAGGGAGGTGCACGGGAAATGTGCGTGCATATGCAGGGATATGCTGCATGAGAGGGGGTGCACGCGCACACGCAGGGGGTATGAGGGGGCAGTACACATTGCCTTCTGGGTGCTGGCAGACAGGTGCGCGCAAGCAAGCGTGCGTGTAATTATTGGCACAGGAGCCGAAAAAGGTTAGCCACCACTGGACTAGAACTTCTGGTTTCTCTACTTTTGGTTCAGCACCTTAACTACTATTTATTTGGGTTGTACAACACTTTGGGTTTGATATCCTATGAGTGTACAGGATAATTTGAAGCATCTTTGGAGATAAGTCCAGAGATCTCTTTTTGTCTACCATTTTATGATTTAATGACTATTTTAAGAAATCCTGCTGTAGCAAGATTTTTGCTACATTGAATAAAATCATTAAAACCATAGCCAGGCTTTGTAAAGATGGTTGAAAATTTTTCCTTCCTACCCTCCCAGGGGTGGGATTCTACCAGTTTGCATCTATTCGCTAGAACTGGTTGTTAACATTCTAAGCAGTTCGGAGAACCAGTTGTTAGAAGAAATTACTGGGCTAATCCTGTAAGGAAGGCAGGAAGGAAACATTCTGGTGTTGCTTACAGAAACTGCCTCTCCGTTAACCCTTATTACATTCTTGGCAGGACTAGACTTCCTGTCTCTGGAACTTTTCTGGAGTTTTTTCCCTCTCCTTTGCTGGTACTTTGCTTGTATTGAGTGACCATTCAAAGTTACAGTGGCACCGAAAAAAGTGACTTATGACCATTTTTCACACTTACGACTGTTGCAGCATCCCCACAGTCATGAGAGGCCAGGCGAGGAGATGCATGCCTCGATGTGAGTGATGTTGAGTTGGCCACGCCCAGCCAGTAACATGACCACCAAGCCATGTCCACCCAGTCACATGACCACCAAGCCACACCGACCACCTAAGCCATGCCCACAGAACCGGTTGTTAAAAATTTGAATCCCACCCCATTCCCTCCCTCCTTCCCTTCTTAAAGTCTATACTTCCACAAAGTTATCTGTCAAGTCACCAAATGTGAATGGTGATTGGAGAGAAAGTTAGGAGAGGCAGTGGTGGAAGGAAAAACAACATTTTTCTCTTTAAATGTGCAGTGCCTGCTGCTTTCTCATTTCTGGTATAATTACACTTTGACTGCATTGACCCCAAACATTTATTACTGAATTACCTCATTTTCTTACAAACAGATAGATTTGCAAAATGTTCTAAATCAAAACAATAACAACAATGTAAAGAAAGTTGAATGAATGCATTTCTTAGGATTTTGACTTTTGTAGTTAACCATTCAATATAAATCAAGTCCTTTACTACAAATTGATATTATAGTAAAGATTACCAGAAAATATATTTTGTTTTCTCTTACTATAAATAATTAATTTTATCTCATAAAAAAGCTTCAGTTCACAAAATCAGATCATCCCCATCATCATCTTCATTAAAAAAATAAACTATATTTCAAATTTTTATTCAAATCATGAAGTTTAAATTAATAGAATAGCTGCTATTGACGCCATACCTGGGTGTTCATAAGTTTTTAGATAAAGATAAAATGGGGCTGGCAGCTTACAACTTAGCAAGTTGTCATTATTGGAATGGCAAATGAATCTAGAACAAAGCTATATTCAGACACGAGTATTGGAACATGAAGGATGATTTTCGTAGAGAACTCTCTACAATCCAACACCATTGAATTGTTAAGTATACTGTGTATATAAAATAAAATAATCTCAATCAATATGATATCACCTAGATAACTATGTTGAGCCAGATGAAGATATTTTCCTTTTAAATTTTAACTGTCTTTGAATGAGGTGAGAAATAATCTGCGCTATACAACCCCTAATTCCAACAGTCATAACATAGCCATATTCCATTATTTTTTCCATTGTTGTTATTTAACTTTCTTTCAAGTTTTGCTTCCATTTTGCATCCATTTTTTTATTTTTGTTGTTTCCGCTAATGCCTATATTTCTATATGTACCATAATATGTGGTGCTGTTTTTTTAAAAAAAAGTTTTTTATGTAGTTACAGCACAATGGAAATTTCAATAGTAAATAACTGGCTTAAGATTGAAACCATTATAATACAATCTGTGATGTGAGTTGTAGCAGTTATCCATCCATTGCAATCCAGATGGATGGATGGATGGATGAATGGATGGATGGATGGATGGATGGATGTGTGTGTATACATATATATGCCATATACATGCCACATATATGCCATATATATGCTTTGACGACGTGGAACTGCAGGCGGGCGTGACTGACTGGCTCAAATCTCAGGCGTCAAAGCACTGTGTTCCAAGCCAGGTCTTCATCCTTGGAAACAAGTGGTGCAAGATCGGGGCTGTAGGGCGGATGAGGAAAAATCTCCCACTTGAAAGCATTCAGGACTTCTCGAGTGCCATAGTTCGGCCATTTTTAAAATTAATGCACCATTGGCACACTCCACCTTAAGTGATGATGTTGTCCCTGTACACTTCACACAGTTGCTGAAAAATTTCAATCGGTTTATGGCTTTTTGCCAACAAAAACCTTATCACTGATCGCACCTCACAACTCGCGGGATTTTCAATTGCAGCACACATTTCAAATATTTGCTGTGAAATAACGGGCAACGATACGAACTTCCCACTAGCACGACTAGATGCAGACTGAGCGGCGGACGCACAGACCAAAGATGGCTGTGCTAGCTCCGCCCCTACTTGCTACAGACGAAAACGTAATCTATTTTGTGGATAGCCCTCGTATATCTTGGTATCGTCTCTGTGTTGCCTCTGTGCTAGCATTCATGTAAATGTTAAACAGTGTTGGTGAGAGAATTGAAGGTTTTAAGTTATCTGAAATCACAGATCAACAGCCTTGAAACCACTCAGGAAAGAAGCCTATTCAATCACATCTCAAACTAGAAGAAATAGAGATTAAGATGAGACAATAATTTCAGGTTTTGGCAGTCAATGAAAAGGAAAAGAAATTTTTCCTTTTAAATTTTAAATTTCCTGGAAAATTTTAAATTTCCTGGAAAACATTACAAATTGCCTATAAATCACAAACTGCCTTGAATAGTTCAATTTACCTGCGCCAAATGGCATAAATGCTTCTTGAGTCTGAAAATTCCCATCTTTGTCTAAAAAGTGATTTGGGTTGAATTCTTCAGGTGTCTACCATTGTTCAGAATCAAGCAGAGCAGAACACAGGTCTGGAAAAATAGCAGTTCCCTTCAAAAACAGAACAGAAAGGAAAATCTAATCTGTGTGCATGCTACAGCAGAGGTAGCCTCCAGTACTGCATTCTAACCACTGCACCACCATAGCTCTTTATAGCTTTATAATGATCTATCTGCCTTTTAACATCACTATGTTACTAATTTAACAATTTCTACAAGCTTTTCTGGAGGGTTTTTGAGGTCTGATACTAAGCACTGTTAGCCATGTGTTTGGAATGGTTTTCCTTTTCTATTAGATGCATAGTTTCTTTCCAGAAATAATGACGTACCTCCCAGGCCCTCACCAGGAGGCCTTGGCTACGTCAGCAATGATGATTTCCTTTATAAAGCTTTGTTGTTCTGTGTGGTCATTGAAGAAAGATGGCTATGAGGAATTCTGGGATGAAGGGAGAAGAGGCATACTTGGATATGGTACGTGTCAGGGAGAAGCTCTAATTCCAACTTCAAAGTATTCTTAGTTTGATATATTGCAGTTGATCACTCTTTGGACACATATGGCAACTATTGAATGGTGCAAATGAGTGGTCTCAATACTGCGCATGAATATATAAATTATTGTAGATGCCATGTCCATCAACCAAGGGCTATAGATTGAGTATGATGGGCTTATGCCAGTAAAGTTGAATCAAATGTGGATGCAGTTATTCATATATTGAAGCAGTTACTGTTGTCGTTGGTAGCTATTTACATTTATATAGCAAGCTGTTTATAGTCAACACTGACCTCAAATCTTTGAAGACTATTTCCCTTGTGTTTTGGTTCAATCCTGTGCTCATACTGAATGTTGGATGTATCTTATATATATTTGGTCTTAGCCCATACAAACAAGGCTAAAGGTAATGATACCTTATTTTTACGTTCTGAAATTGGGAACAATTTCACATAGGCATCTCTTACTTCTTATAGCATTTTAATATATGTGTAGATCACACACACACATACACACACACAAAGTATAATATATATGTAAGTCTAAAGATCAATTATCATTATGATGTGCCATCAAATTAAGGTTGATTCTTGGTAACCAGATATACAGAGCTTCTCCAGAGTGATCTGGAGAACCATTTGGATAACCATTTGTCCCAAATGGTTTAGGATTTCCTGCCTAAGCAGGAGGTTGGACTAGAAGACCTCCAGGATCCCCTCCAACTCTGTTATTCTATTATTCTGATCTGTCCCCAATCTGGCACTTCAGATCCTCCAATGGTGATCCCTTTTCTCTCTAATTGTGCCCATGTACTTTGTTACTGGTTGTCCTTTTCCTACTCATCACACAAAAGATCAGAACCAGCAATATTCTTTCTATCCTGCTTCTTCAAAGGGCAGAGTTTCACTTCCAGAGTGCGACAGGGAAAACCAGAGCTTTGTAATTATAAAAATACGGTATCTGAATATCTTCTCCTAGTACTTCATTGGTAGCCTATTAAGTGCAAGTCTGCAGCATATATTTTTGTCTTCGGATTCCTTTACTGTTATCTTAGATCATAAAATATACTAGATCAGAAAAGGCAGAAGCTGTCAGTCACTTATTAATGCTAAGGCTAATTGCTGAAACTATTGTTATTTGTTTGATCTTTTTATTTAATCATAGTCTTGTTGTTTCATTGTGTTGACTTTCAGTGGCAGAGCATCCAGGTTTTTTATATTCTCAGCTATTCATGGCAGTGCCATCAGTATAGTGAGGGGTACTCCAATTTATTCCTGTAATTTTAAAATATTTCTCATCTTGGGTTGGATGAACAGAGGTATGATGTTGAGATCATGAGAAGTGATAGTTTCACTCTACGCTGCATGGTCAGACTACACCTGAAACACAGTGTGAAGTTTTGTCATTACAAGAGAAGAAAGTACACACATAGGTATGTGGAATGAAAACGACGGACCACAAAGTAATGATCAAGGCCCATGTTTATTAAATGCATTGGGAAGTGGGAATGTCTTCATAGAATAACAGAGTTAGCAAAGTGAGATACCTTGCCATCAAAGAAACGCACATATTTATGCAGTTCAGAAAGATGGAAAAAAAATTGTACAAATATTTATATGCAAATAATACACATTCATAACAACATAATATGTTTCTGGTTACTTCCTACCCTGAAAAAAAAAACCTTAGTGAAGAAAGAAACATTTACATCTTGAGATTCAGGAAATGTTCTGAGATAAACTTACAACAGGTTCCTAGACATTGCAAGGCCAATTCTTTTTGTTTCAGTTTGTCTTAAACTGTGCCATTCAACTGAAAATTGATTTACCCCACAACTGAAAGTGTGTTTATTGAAAGCAAGATATTTATTTTTTACAGAAAGCATAACCAAAGGCAAACCTGAAGAAGCTTAGTTGATTGTATGCAAGCAGCCATTTGGATAAAGTAGTTTTAGCATATAACAAATTGAATGAGTTTCAAAACAGGGTATAAATATTAAGGGAAAAAGTTAAAGTGTTGTTAAAATGAAAGATACTAATACTCAATTAATGGATTTTATGATGTGTAATATGGAACAGCACAGATTTTAAAAGGATGTGGAGTTAATCCCACACTTACTATAGGTTTCTCATCAAGCTTTTTCACTCCTTCAGGTGGCTGGAAATGGAAAGTCCTCAGCAGGTTGGTTAGTATGATGAACATCTCAATTCTTGACAACTTTTCTCCTAAACAGGCACGTTGCCCTGTGGAAGAGACATGGGAAGGACAGAAAATGGAAAATAATCTGTACTGAAATATCACTTTGGCTCCAAGATGAATCTGTAGTAAACAAGTGATGAGCATTTGTTAAGGATATCCTGATGTTTTGCTGAACTGGAGAAAGCATTTCAAAGCAGGACATTCTCCCCCCCAAGACATGCTCATGGTATCTCAGTAAACTTGATTGCAGGAAATACAACTTCAGCAACAGAGTGGTCAATGTCTGGAATACCCTACCTGACTCTGTGGTTTCTTCCCCAAACCCCAAAAACTTTAACCTTAGACTGTCTACTATTGACCTCACCCCTTTCCTAAGAGGTCTGTAGGGGGAGTGCATAAGTGTGCCTACTATCCCTGTCCTATTGTTTCTTTTTATTTTTCTTATATGTATCCATTTCATGTATTCATAACTATGTTTATTCATACCTATTGTCTTGTAAGCGATTGACAAATCAAATAAATAAATAAATAAAATAAAATGTTTAAATGGTCCAAATAACATAGCACACATTTTCTCTTCTATAAATCTGGGAGGCTGAAATGTTTGCTGTCTGGAAATTTTGGTTCAAAAACTTTGCAAATGCAGGACACAACATTGTCAAACTTGGCTTTGTATGTGTGATTAATTGATGTATACTTTATTGTAAAATTATACAAACCCCTTCAAAAGAATATGATCTAAGCCATTCATTTCTAGGAGCCTCTGTGGTCTCAGCTAGTCCTATTGTTCAGCAAAGCAACTGTGACGAAGGAGAACTGTCCCCGTACCTCATAGTTTTCCTTCAAGTTGACCAACTGCCAATTCACTCAATTTATATCAGACAGCTGAAGTTTTGGGAGCAGACCAAGTAAACCTCTTATATTGGATTACAAACAAGAACCCTTAAAGTCTTCAACTACCTCACAATAAGAACCAGAAAAAGAAGTAATTTTGTAGCATTACTTTTATGAAGAATTTGGGTATTCTGGCCACAAGTTTATATACCAGCTGTGAACTGCAGCTACCAAAAAGCCAGTGCAAACCTGAGCTGCATCGGGAGAGGTGTGATGTCAAGATCATGGGAAGTAATATTTCCACTCTACACTGAACAGGTCAAACCACATCTGGGCCATTATTTCCAGTTTTGGTTGCCACAATACAAGAAAGATACTGAGGAACTGGAAGAAGGGCAGGGGGAAAAATGATGAGAAATTTGGAGGTTAATCCCATGAAAAAAAAAACTTAAAGGAACTGATTGTAATTAGCATAAAGAAGAAAAGGCTGAGAGAGACCATCATTCCATTAGCAATCATCTAATATTTGAAGGCCTGTCCGGGATGTGGATTCTTCAAAATTCCTCAGGATTGGACAAGAAACCTGATAGACCTTTTACACAAAAAGATCCAAACTAAAAACAAGGAATAATTTCCTGATTCCAAGAGCTATTTAACAGTTGAACAGCCTGCCTCCTGGAGTCATGGATAATCCATCAGTTTTCAAGAAAAAGTTGGGTAGCACTTTGAGTTGGATCATTTGAAGATCCCATTTTTGGATAGGGTATTGGAGTCGAAGATCTCTGAAGTCTTTTCCGATCACTTACTGTATTTCTATGGTTTTAGGCAGTTTAGAGAGATGCAAAGGGAAAGAGATGTGCTAGACTACAGCTTTTCCTGAGTTTCCATTGAATTGCTATATAAAATAATCCTCATTCAGTCGTGCTACTGAAGGGAAGGCAATATTAGCTATCAGAGGTGGGATATGAAAGATCTGGTCATCAGATCAAAATATGCTGGTATTTTGCTTTTCTTGAGAGACAATGGCTTTCTGTGAGTCACCAACACAAGCTATTTAGTCTTGAGATATATTATTACATATTTCCATCTCATACTGTTCTTGGATTGGTAGGCTATGGGAAGATACCGATTTGCTAGTTTCTCTAGATCAGCCCTTCCAACATTTGTCACAAATTCAGATTCAGGAAGAGGCACCTGCTTTTTCTCCTGACCCTCTCATCATCGGCTCCTAATCTAAGATTTTTTTTAATGACATTAGACTCACAAACAAAGTAGAAACAAACATAAGGGGGAAAAATTATTATTTGTAGGTAAAAAAGAGTTTTAGATTGGTGAGAAAGTTTCCTTTCAAATGAAAAAGGGGCTGTTTTAAGAAGCAACAAATCATAAAATCATCGGCTGAAGGGACATTGGAGATCTTCTTATCCAGTCACCTGGATAAATGGTTGTCCATCTTTTTTTGAAAACCTCCGTTGATGGAGCACACACAACTCTAGGAGGCAAGCTATTCCCTTGATTAATTGTTTTCATTGTCAGGAAATTTCTCCTTAGTTCCAGGTTGGCTCTCTCTTCAACCAGCTTCTGCTTATTGCTTCTTGTCCTACCCTCAGGTGTTTCTCTGTGACAGTCCCTCAAATACCAGAAGACAGCTATCATGTTCCCCCTAATTCTTCTCTTCATCAGGCTAGACATGCCCAGTTCTCTTAACCATTCATCATGGGATTTGTCATCCCTTTGTCATCTTTGTTGCTCTTCTCTGCACTCTTTCTAGGATCAGAGTTCATCAGAGGCACTCAGATAATTGGGCAGTTTACCAGGCCACCACTTGTGAGCCACAAAAGCACCAGTGTAATCCAGTCTGCTGGGTTAGTCTAGCAGTTTCTGCTGTTGTACTGGCTTAGACAAATAACTTCAAAAGATATTAACATTTAACATTCTGAATCACAGGATAAAGCAACATTGGTTAAATTAGATCAAATACAGTGGAATAACACACTCCAGGAGTCTTTTTCAGACCAAGCAATCATGGTTTTTGGATTCCATTTGGAACAGGTCAACTTTGCTCTAGATTCTGGCCACAATGATTTCACCCTGTACATGTACTGTCCAGGTAATGTCATTCTTTGCAACAAGCTATTCACATGTCCACAATGTAAAGCTAATAGAAACTTCAATCACATCTCAAACTAGAAGAAACAGAGATTAAGATCAGACAATAGTTTCAGGTTTTGGCAGTCAGTGAAATGGAAAAGAGTGGTTTTAAATTTCCGGGAAAACATTACAAATTGCCTATAAATCACAAACTGCCTTGAATAGTTGGATTTACCTGCGCTAAATGGCATAAATGCTTCTCGAGTCTGAAATTTCCCGTCTTTGTCTAAAAAGTGATTTGGGTTGAATTCTTCAGGTGTCTCCCATTCTTCAGGATCCAGGAGAACAGAGCGTAAATCACTCACAATAATGGTCCCCTTCAATAACAGCAGAACAGAAAGGAAAAATTAACGTGAGCTGTTTCATAACACACGAAAGTAGAAAATTTTTGTAGAGGAAGCATTTGTTGGCAATAGACCACCATCACTCTCCCTCCTTCTTTTTCTCTCTCTCAGCTTTTCCAAATTCCCTTTTAATGCAACAACTAATCTACAAAATGAAGGTTTTTGTTCATCCATTAAAAGAAAGGGCTAGTTTCACATTTGTTACTCTTCCCTACCAGGGTGTGATGAATCTGCCAATCAAAGATGGTAATGCAGGGCATGTTCGCCCAAGCTATATTCTTGTAGGAGGAAAGAACTGGAGCAGGGGAGTTATGGAGATATGACTCTGCAATTGCCATGTTAGGCTTCTCCTTTCTCTACCTTTGGAATGTGGAAACCCCGCATTTTCACATCTTTTATGCTTTGTCTAGGTATTGGTAAAAATAAAACATATTTTGCTCGTTGGGTCTCATGTATCACAGCATTGGTGTAGGGCAGCTTGTGCCGATCATCATAGGAAATTGATCCTGAAGCACCAAAAACATCTTCAATCTCCTTGTGGACTTTTTCTGTGAGGAGAGGGAAAGGCAAATCCATTTTGAATGATGCCATTTATGATTTTTTTTTTGTATAAATATTTTATTTTTTCTTGTTTGCATATCGTTGTGTGGACAGTGTGGCACCAGAGTGTCTTATGTTTTAAGAAAAATATGACAATATTGTTCATATTCAATACAGTTGACAATGTTATAAATTTTCATATTTATACACATATATTCTTTGATTATTCACCATTTCAGTATCTTATTTTTGTGTCAATTTCCATATTCTAAATATCCCTCTTTTGCTACAGATAAAATATTATTCATCATATTTGTAGTGTTTAATACAGTGGTCGCCAATTGGTGGGCCGAGGACCACTGGTGGTCTATAGAGAAATGTCTGTACACAAAGCACTCCCCCCAAAGCAATTACTCCAGGCTGCGCGGGAATACACGCCCACATGGCCCTCCCACCTGCTGGCCCCACCCTTCAGCTGAGTGCAAAACTTACCCTGAGTAGAGCCATGCGAGCTGGAACTGGAAGGTAAAACCAACAGCAGGGGAGAGAAATCCACCCCAGGGAGGCTTGCGGACCTTGGTGGGAAAGTCAGTCCCATATTCCAGAGCTGCAGTAGTCAGAAGACTGGCCCTTTGGTCATTCCAGATCAGCTCCTCCAGTCCATGGCAGGCTGGTACACCCGGGTGGAGGAGCAGCTGCTGCAGCATAACCAAAGGGCCAGTCCTATGACCACTGCAGCTCTGGAATATGGGACCTGTTTTCTCTTTCTCATTTGTGTCCTAGTTTCCAGCTCATCTACGCTCTATATTTTATTCAAAATTTCTTCACATCTCCTTGTCAAAGTGTCCTTCATATCCTGAATTTCTGTCACAATTTCTTCCCAAAGTCCAATCATCTTTGTTTTTATTTATTTTATTTCTTTTTGTCCAAAAATCCAACAATCTTTTATTCAAACTAAATCCACTTCTTAAACAAAGAATTCGATGTCCAAGAGTCTCTATATCCTCTGGTTAATCAGTTTGTTTTTCTGAATAAACCAAAAATGGGACCTTTATAGAACTTCCTTACAATTCAGTCTATATTGAAACTTTCAGGGGTCTTTTTAATAATGAAGTCTTTGTAAAAGACTTTCAGGGGTCTTTTAAATTTCCTTTCCTGTATTTTGGGAATATATTGTGCCTTCCTTTGATAGCAGGTGGTGCTCTTACATCAGTTTTCACTTTATCTTGTCTTCCAAATTCTCCAAATTCTTCAAAATATTAATATAAAATTCAAAATGGTTCCAGCATTTTACAATGCCTATCCAAAGGCAACATCTGTCTAATTTAACTTTCCAATTTTCTGTGTTTTAAGCGGATTTTCTATTTTCTTCCTTTCTTTTCCATTTTAAAATCTTAAAGTTTTAAACATTAAAATACTCACAATGTTAGGTCGCTACCACTTGAACAATAGTTCTGAATGTTTCTTTTTCTGAATCTTCTTTTTTTGGGGTGGTGGGGTGGTGGTGGTTACACTTTACATGCAAAAGATTTTTCTCACCCAGTCCCAGATACTGTTCACCAGCTCTGCTCCAGCATTTTTCTTGGTTATGAAGCTGTCTCCAGCTGTGTAGCAGCCATCTTGGCTGCCTCTTCTTCTTGCCATGGCACAGAGGGCTTAGAAAGTCCTGGGGCTCTACAAGAGAGTAGCATTCTCCCCTGGAACCTCACAGGACGCCTCTCTTTTGCTTCACTGCCCCTCCAGGGTGGCTTTGGCTGATTAAAAAGGCTATAAACAAGAAGAAGCCAGGACAGGGATGGACAGCTCCAATCCCTTGTGACTGGTATTGCTGCGATGTCAATTCTGTTCCTTGCCAATTATGATTGAATAATCTCTTACAGATATCTGGTTTTGTTAAATTATTTCCTATAAGTTTATTTATGAACAAAAACTTCAGGAGGTAGAGTAGGCTTAGAAAAGCTACTACAAGTATGTTCCCTCCATCATTTTCAGAATTAAGTGCAGATTTGAGTCTATAACAGCAGAATGCATGAAAACTTAAACTTATTCAATATATTGAAAAATTAGTCAATCCCCTGATCATCATTCCATATTACTACATAGAATTAATAACACAAGTAGTCCTTGACTTCCAACAGTTCATTTAGTGACCATCCAAAGTTACAATGGCACTGAATAAAGTGACTTATGACCATTTTTCATAGTTACAACCTCAGCAGCATCTCCATGGTCATGTGATCAAAACTCAGATGCTTGACAACTGGTTTATATTTATGATGGTTGCTGTGTCCCAGGGTCATGTGATAACTGTTTGTAATCTTATGACAAGCAAAGTCAATGGGGAAGCCAGATTCCCTTAATAATTGGGTTACTAACTTAACGACTTCAGTGATTCATTTAACAACTGTGGCAAGAAATGTCATAAAATGGGGCAAAAATTCACTTAACTTGTCTCATTTAACAACATAAATTTTGGGCTCAATTGTGAATTGTGGTTGAGGACTACTTATACAAATTACTACAGCAGTGTTGTTTAATATTTTTTTTAATATTTATATGATTGGGTTTATTTTAATTTGCAAACTAATAATCTTTATTATAGGTTCTAAATTTCCATAGAATATTATTGTGAATATATCAGTAGTTATTGAGATGTCAAAGAATTCCTGTGTATTTTCCACTCTGGTCATTGTTCCCACTTCCCAGAGTTGTCTCACCTTGGATGTCGGGATGATTTACCAAGAGAAGCACTGCCCACATCAGGCTAGAATAGGTTGTTTCTGCTCCAGCAATAAACAATTCAAGCAGACAGCAAGCCAGGTTCTCTTCATTATAGACAGAGTTGAGGTCATCCTTGTTCTATGTTTAAAATGAGAAATTCAACTTACAATAAATTTTAGGCTTCCTTCAATATGTTTAATGTTATTACACACAAATATTTCCATGCTTTGTTTCCAGCACTCACCCGTACGCATGTCCATCCTCTTATCCAGTTGCCACAGCTGCAGCCCATGAAGAGGATCAAGGCCCTCTCCTCCCCAATAGACCACATCTCTCCCTTATCCTCTCCTCCCTGCGTGCCCTAGGATGGAGAGGGGATGGGCCTGGGTCCTCCTCTGACTGCCCAGCTGGCCTTTGCCCTTCCCCAGTCTCCTCCACAACCTCCAGAGCCACACTTCCGCTCCCTGTTGGTGGTTCCTCCTCTCCCTCAAAGTCCATTTCCACCAGGGGCATGAGATGCCCAAATCTCCTCATGCCAAATTCATTCTGCACCAGCTGGAGCTTCAGGATACTTTTCAAGGATAACCCAGTGTAAAGTGCATTGCAGTAGTCTATTTGTGAGGTGACTAGGGCATGAGTGTCAGAAAGAAGAGCCTCTAAACCCAGGAAAGGGTGCAACTGGAATACAACATGAAGTTGAGCAAAGCCACAACTGTCAACTCCCCAAGTAGGAATGGTGAGTTCAGAAGGACTCCCAGATTATTTATTGAATATGTCTGGGGCAGTCCCATCTAAGATCAAAAATGGTAAACCTCAAGACACAAAACAGCCTGCGGTTTTCCAGACCTCATCAGTCTCCAAACATTGCCAAAGGGCATCCACAAGGACAAAGATGTGCAATTGGATAATATCTGCATATTGATGATACCTCATCCCATAGTGATGAAGATCTTACCCAATGGCTTCATGTAGATGTTTAAAAGGAGTGGAGACAGCCAGCCTGCATCAGAGGAGCAACAACTTGGAGGCTGTTCCCGTGTACAGGTAGTCCTTGGTTAGGAACAATAATTGGGTCCAGGATTTTCACTGCTAAATGATGCAGTCACAAAGCATAATGTCATGTAATTGTGCTGTTTAGGGAAGGTGGTTCCAGCACTTTGAGTTGTCACCATTTGGAACTTCCTGACAGCTTCCCCACTGACTTTGCTTTCTGGAAGCCAGCAGAGAAAATTGCAAATGGTGATCATATGATCAGAGGCAAGTTGAACCAACCAGAACATGAGGACCAGTGTTGAGGTATTCCCCATTAGGAGAATGAGTGCACTCAGGGAAATGTAGTGAGAGTGATGTTGAATAACACACAACCAGCATACTGATACACTGAATAGTAAAATGTAGGTTTTACTTCCAGTAAATGGGTAAACAAAGTCCAACAAACAGTCCAAATCATACAGGTAGTATTCAATACAATCAGTCCAGGGATAATCCAAAAACGAAGTTCAGTATCATAAACAAAGTTCAGTAAACGGAATTTGCTAACAGTTGCAAGACTCACAGCAATCCAAGCAGAATAACGATCAGGCAAAAGGCAATAGGTAAAATGCAAGAAGAGAACAAACTAGGTTTCTGGCTCCATCTTATGGCCATTGGAGGAACCTCAGCCAATCACAATTACAGCACTCTCTTAAAGATACAATAGTATTAAATAACTATCCTGGTTTATATATTGCCAATCCAACTGTTAGGTGACTATCAATCCTAACAACCAGCATTAAGTACTACATATTTTAGTACCATTGTAACTTCGAACAATTGTTAAACTGGTCTTGTTAAACAAGGAGCTAGTTCCCAGCTCTGGCATTGTCAACAAGGGTTGTGGGCTTTTTTTGTTCTCTCTAATCTTCTATCACACAGCTAATGGTCCTATGTCCTATGCCTCATGAGGAAAATCAGTTTCAGATGAATGGGAAGGTTTAATAGAATAGAACCGTGAAGGTGAACCTATGGCACGCGTGCCACAGGTGGCACACAGAGCCATTTGTGCCAGCACGTGAGCTGCAGGCAAACTTACATCACTGCACTGTGCCTGTGCCTCACAGCTGATTTTTGGCTGGTTTGAGGCCTTTTTCGGCCTCTCAGAGGTTTCAGGAAGGCTTCTGCAGGCTTCTGCAGGCTTTTCAACTAGGCCCATTTTGTCACTTCCTGTTTTTCCAGAGATACCAGAAGTGACAAAACGAGCCTACTTTTTGGCCTGAAAAGACTGCAGAAGCTTTCCTGAAGCCTCTGGGAGGCCGAAAAAGGCCTTAAACTGGCCGAAAATCAGCTGTGAGGCACAGTGAAGATAAGGGGGTGGGTGGTGGGTGGGAGGGGTGTGGGGATTGTGCACACATGCATAGGGGATGTGGGGGGACACGCATTGCCTTCTGGGTGCTGGCACATAAGTGCGAGAGTGCAAGCGCATGCACAATTTTTGGCACAGGAGTCCAAAAAGGTTAGCCACCACTGGAATAGAGACATAAGAATGCAAGCTTTATCAGAACAATACCATAGCAACCCTTGAACCTTAAGATGCAGCTATTTCTTCTAAGACCATTGTTCTCTGTAGAAAACAAAAGGGCGTGAAGCAATCTGAGATCTATTACTTTATTACTTTGCAATGTGTACATATGAATCATTTCCCCCTCCTTTCTGAAATGCATATACGATTGTAGGTCTCCTCAATTTACTACCACAAATGAGCCCCAAATTTTGATTACAAAGCAAAACATTTAATTAAGTGAATTTTGACCCACTTTCGTGACTCAGGCTTCCCTACTGACTTTGCTTGTCAGAAGGTCGCAAAGGGTGATCATATCACTGTGGGACACTGCAACCATCGCAAATATATTCCAGTTGCCAAGCGTCTGAAGTTTGATCACATGACCATGGAGAGGCTGCAAAGGTCATGAGTGTGAAAAACAGTCCTAAAACATTTTTTTTCCAGTGCCATTGTTACTTTGAATGGCCACTAAATGAACATGCTGTAAATTGAGAACTACATGTATTCTTTTGGAGGAGGTGAATGGGACAACTTGCCACAACTAACTTGCTATAGCCAACTCACCATGGCCAACTCGCCATGGCCAACTTGCTACAGCCAACCCATCATGTCCAACTTTCTGCAGGACAACTCACCATAGCCAACTCGCTGTGAGACAATTTAATAATTCTATTTAATTATTTAAAATAAGTAAAAATTATTTTAATTTTTGCTATTCACATTTCATTCTGTCCTTCCTTTTGCATCCTTTCTTTAATGATTGTGTTCCACCATTTCTTTGGTATTAGTGTAACTCTTGTCCAGCAGTGAACAATCCTGTGGTGGGATGACCATGGCAAGTGGTCCTGCAGTGAGTTAGATGTGGCAAGTTGGCCATGGTGAGTTGGCCGTGGCAAATTGTCACAGATCCTGGAGAGGAGCCCCCCCATTATGTCTAGTAAACCCTATAGTGAGCCTTGATTTTTTTATGCCCTGTATTTGAATTTCCACAGCCTTCATGTCAACTCATAAAATATTTCTATGGTCTTTTTAGAGTAGCCAACAGAAAGGAAAGGGGGAGCAGTGCAGCACTTTGCAAACTGAAATTGCATTCTATAAATATTTTCAAAGATAGTAACTAGGTGACCGAAGTTTCTGACACGTAAAATTTTAACTGGAGAGCATAATTGTTGACTCTTGGCTATGGATGTGTCCTATTGGAGAATATGGGTTATGATACACCCAGGGAGTGGAAGAAAACCAGGGTCAAGGGTGACAATGAATTATGTGTCTCAGAGTTGGTTACATCCAGGCAATGCCAGACAGTTTAATTCCCAATAAATCCTTTTTGAGTTTTGGAAGTTTGGCTCAAGACTCATGATTTAAATAGGGGTAACTGCCGGAATCCTGACACTTCACCTGTCATCCACAACAATCTCCAGTCCCCAGATAATAAGAAAATTCTAAATACATTCCATGAATACAAATTTCCAAATACATATCCCATCATGTCATGGATCCTAATGAAAAATGGGTGGCATAACTTGATATGATAAACAAAAAATAAATGTGTATGTAAATAGGCAAAATACCTTTTCCATTTGTAGTAGATAGAAATCAATGAAATCCTGTGGGTCATGCAGAGATTGATATTGCTTGTGTCTTTCTACTTCTTGCCTTACAAATGAAAGGATAAACTTGGCAGACTCTATAGGCTTCTGGTGAGGTCCAGGAAGATGTTTCATCAACCAAGGGATTGTCTCATAAACCTAAATAAATAAATACATAAATCCATCATGTCTTATTACCCCGTTTCCCCAAAATAAGACTTATCCCAAAAATAAGACCTAGCATGTTTTATGTATGCACCTTATAAAAAATAAGCCCTACTTAAGTACCTGTACAGTTGGCTGGCCAGCCACTCATTCCATTTGGTTGCTCGTGGTGCCGCTGACACAAGGTGAGGTGAGGGGTGGCGGCATGCTCTATGTGCCCTGCACCAGCTTACCTCTGGGCTCCTGCAGCCAGGCCGCCCATGCTGCAACAACTGCCTCTTGACCATGGCACCAGCATGTTAATTGGCCTCCTGCTCCACTGCAGCTGCGAGCAAGCAGAAGAAGTGGACTGGATGCCATGCAGGGTCCTGCTGGAGAGGGCTGTTGGAGCCGCCACTTCAGGTGTTGGGGCATGGGTGGCCTGGCTGTGGGAGCCCTGAGGTAAGCTGGTGTGGGGTGTGTGTGGCAGCTCCATCCTCACCTTGTGGCAGTGACACTGGTGCCCCACATGGCCTCCTGCCCTGCTGCGAGCAAGCAGAAGAAGTGGGCCTCCCGTATATGGAAAAAAGACACCCCCTAAAAATAAGCCCTAGTGCTTACTTTGGTCCCCAAAAGAAAATAAGGCTGGGTCTTATTTTGTGGAAAACACGGGTATTATGAATAGTTAGAATAAGGAATTTTCCCTCTGCAAAAGGGTTAGTGCGAAGGGAGGGAGGGTGCAAGAGAGAGAGGGGGGAATAGAGATCGGGAGAGAGAGAGGAGAGAGTGTGAGAAGGTAGAGATACTGTTAGGGATATACCCTAGCAGAATGTGCACAGAAGTCAGGCAGTCAGGCGAATATGAGAGAAAGCGTTTTTTAGTTTACACACTCAGTAAAAACGGATACACTGTCTTAGTTGAATAGTTTATTCCATTAAGAGTTTAGCAAGGTCAAACAGTCCAAATATCATTCACTAGTCAGTTCAGTCCGGAGATTGTTCAATTGCAAAAAAATCCAGTGTCGATAAAAGGTCAGTTAACTTACAATGTCAATCCATAAATCCGTCCAGTAAATATCTTCTCACAGTAGATTAGATATGCAGCATTCAAAACTCTTTCCTCCTTCCACATCAACAACAGGGAACATGCAGAACAATCAACCATCAATCCAGTAGCAATCCAGGTTCTCTAGCTCCCTCTTATGGCAGTTTCTCAACCGCACCCAAATTATATCATTTAGAGTTTAAAGTGAAAAACACATTTAAACTTTGCTATCATGGTTTATATATTATTTACCCAAACAACGTTAGGTAACTATGGTTATTCCTAACAGATACATATTGGCTTCATAGCTGCTCTATGAAGTATAACGCATATCCAGAATAAGGGTTACTTATTTACTCAAAGGATTTGTATCTCCAATGAATTTGAGTTATGATTCAGGATAGACAGTCCTGAAGGCCACCAAGACATCCACAAGGACCATAATGCACCACCTCTATCCCAGTTCCACTACAAGTCATCAGTAAGCATGACCATTCCATCTTCATACTGTGTCCAGGTCTGATGCCTACCTGAAACGGATCCAAATACAGGTAATCCTCGACTTAATGACCACAACTGAGCCCGAAATTAAATGAATGTTAAGTGAATTTTGCCCCATTTTAGTCCTTTCAAGCCATGGTTGTTAAGTGAATCACTGCAGTTGTTATATTAGTAGCACAGTTGTTAAGTGAATCAAGCTTCCTCATTGACTTGGCTTGTTAGAAGGTTGGAAAATGGGATTAAATGACTCCGGGGCACTGCAATTGTCATAAATGAGAGTCAGTTACCAAGCACCTAAATGTTAACCATGTGACCACAGGGATGCTGCAACAGTTATAAGTGTGAAAAATGATCACAAGTCACTTTTTTCCAGTGCTGTTGCAACTTTGAACGGGCACTAAATGAACTGTTGTAAGTCGAGGATTATCTGCAATGTGATTCATACCCAGGATTTTAGTGCTCTAGCACAACCACATTTTTCAACAAACTTAGCTAAGAAAGAAAGGTTGGAGACAGGATCGAAATTATCAGCCAACCAGATCTAGCAATGCCTTCTTTCTTGAAGAGGGACTGGACCACTGCAGGTGGGACTATTCACTTTTTTCAAAGGGTCAATATAATAACTGTCAAGACGGAATCGCGTTGCTTTGTTCAAAACCTAATGCTTTTCAACCTGCCAATAAAGGAAGGAGGAAATCTAATGTGGAAAAATGTATGCAGGGATTGTGAGAGGCTTGGAGCCAGCAAAGTCACCGCTGCAGGTGCCTGGGAAAGAGATGGACTGTTCTCATAACAAAAGACATTCTCATAATTGGACAATGTGATCATCCAGGGGAAGGGAAAAAGACAAAATATTGTTTAACTGGGCAAGCATCTGAGCAGGAAACCAGAGCTGATTTCGTTTTTTTTCAGTACCAACATGGTCTATCCAATAAAGTTTTACTTTTGGGAATTCAATTCTCCTGAGAGTGTTTCCTTGTTTTAGGTTCACTAATTGAACAGTTGTCAGTAGCAAGTATGTCAATTGAATATCTTATCTTATCTTATCTTATCTTATCTTATCTTATCTTATCTTATCTTATCTTATCTTATCTT
>NW_020769489.1:51613-78723 GCF_900518735.1 Pseudonaja textilis | reverse complement strand
TTATTTTATTTTATTTTATTTTATTTTATTTTATTTTATTTTATTTTATTTTATTTTATTTTATTTTATTTTATTTTATATTTTATTTATTCTTTCTGTATTCTTCGGTCCGATCTAAGTATAGTACATAAAATCATACATTGCAATGTCCTACCCGTCAATGAATACTTCAGCTTCAACCATAACAACACCTGAGTAAACAATAGATACAAACTCAAGGTTAATCGCACCAAACATGATTGCAGGAAATACGACTTCAGCAACAGAGTGGTCAATGTCTGGAATACTCTACCTGACTCTGTGGTTCCTTTCCCAAACCCCAAAAACTTTAGACTGTCTACTATTGACCTCAAGCCTTTCCTCAGAGGTCTGTAGGGGGCGTGCATAAGTGCACCAATGTGCCTACCATCCCTGTCCTATTGTTTCTTTTTTTCTTTCTTTCTTATATGTATCCATGTATTCATAACTATGTTTTTACTTATACCTATTATCTTGTAAGCAATTGACAAACCAAATAAAATAAAATAAAAATAAAAAGTATTGCTGCATCCTATACAGCATAACATGCCATACTTCCTGAATATTGGATGGCCTCATTGCTGTTTTTTTTCCAGAAAGTCTTGAGGTTTTGGCTTTTTTTCTCAAGCTCTGGGGCCTTATTGTCAGAAGTTATGAACTGTTTTTATTTCTTATCTGAAGGTTGTTCATGCTTGTGGAATAGTAACTAGCTTCAGGCTGGAAGGGTGTGCCATAATTTTACTGCTTTTATCAGTCCATCAGATCAGGGAGTGTGAACTGTTTTTGAGGATTCACAGCCGCAAGCAACTGGACTAGAACAAACTTTGCATTCTGAAGTGTTACAGAAAAATAATGTGAGAGGCCAATCTGGATGGATATCTGGAAACTTGATTTCCTTGGGGTGAGGAAGTTGGTTTGGTGACTACCACCACTGGATATATATCCAAGGCTCAAGATAATTCATATAATTCTGGAAGCAATAATTAATATAATTTCTAGAAGCAAACAGGGGAACTTGCCCCACTGTATATCAACGGGGGGCATGTGGAGAGGGTTTTTTCTTTTAAATTCTTGCAACTGCTCATTAGTCAAGACCTAATGGAAAAACAACATGTCCCGGTTGGTTAGTAAGGCTCAACAGAGACTTCAGAAATCAGGTGGAACAATGGGTGTTGACTTCTTTCTATCAGTCCATAACAGAAAGTGACCTCACATACTTTATAACAGTATGGTACGCTGGTTTAATAGCCGTGGACAGGAAGGCACTACATAGAGTGATTAATTTGGCACACAAAACCATTCGTTGCCCCCTAACACCACTGGATGACATCACCAGGTTTTGCTGTTTCAGTAGAGTAAGGAAGATTCACACTCTGGCCAGTTTCTCTTTTCACTTTTATCATTGGGCAGAAGACACAAGTATAGCCAGCCAGATAAACAGGTTTAAAAACAGCTTTTATCCATGGGCTGTCAGACTCCTAAATACAATATAGCACCACAAATAGATTAATGTGACGAATTTAACTGGTGCCAGTGTAGTGTATAATATGCATATACCATGATATAAGTTCATACACCAGAGTAATATACATGTTGCACAGAATATGACGTACATATGGAAATGTATGACTAGTTTCCCCCCCACTAACTATATGTATAAGGATTATTCTTTATATTATTAATGTTGTCTTGTATTCTTGTATGGACAGCACCAGTAGAGGCTAAACCAATTTTGTTGTATACATGATGTACAATGACAGATTTAAATGACCTCTCCGCTAAGGGTTTCACTTTATGAGCAAGAATTGGCTGCTGATAGTTATCATTGTATTTTAACTATTTTAATTCTTCCAGGTGCTCTGGCACCCTGCCTGACTTGTAACTCTGGCTTGCAGGTCTTTTTAATCTAATGATTGGCATTTAGGGAACTTTTTGCAGGCAAAGAAACTTTTTGCAAGCAAAGAAACTTTTTGCATTTGTGTACAGGTAACCCTTGATTTACAACAGTTCATTTAGTAACCATTCAAAGTTACAATGGCACTGAAAAAAGTGACATGACTGTTTTTCACACTTACAACCATTGCAACATTCCCATGGTCACGAGAGGCCAGACAAGGAGAAGCATCTCTCAACATGAGTGATGTCGAGTTGGCCATGCCCATCCAGGCACATGACCACCTAGCCATGCCCACCCAGGCACATGATCACCAAGCCATGCCCGCAGAACTGGTTGTTAAAAAATTTGAATCCCACCCCTGTAGTTATGGTGTAGAAGCCATGGTAAAATAAAATAAATCGATGTCAGCACCTTTACTTTCAATTTGTTTTATATTCCATTCTTACTTCTTCAATAAAGATAAACTAATTTAACCTAAACAAAATTAATTTAAGAAACTGAATATAAAGGAACAATATAGAACTAAACAAAATTCTTTTCAGATTCCATATTTTTATCTATAGAACAAATACAAGTAAGACAATACTTAGAGTTTTGGATGCAGATATATCAGATTTTACATTTTATATCAATACCATCTGTCAAAGAACAGTGAATAAAGACTAGATTTTCACATTTCAGGAAAAATAAGATAGAAACTCCAATATATACAAGATCATATTTGGTATATCTGCAGATATGGAAGACTGTTTTAAGAATTGATTTGCATAGCAATTTTTGGATTTGGGAATGGGAAAAATAAAAATCAATAGCTAAAATTAGGGAAAGGTCATATATACTTAACACCTGGGAAGGTGAGTTTAATAAAATCAGGAACAAGTTGAAAGTGTTGCTGAAGATGTAATAGAATTGATCATGTGATGAAAATTCAGATGTTTGCTAACCAGCATATATTTATGATGGTTGCAATGCCCCAGGGTCACATGATCACCTTTTGAGAGCTTCTGACAAGCAAAGTCAATGGGGAAGCCACATTCATTTAACAGCCACGTTACTAACTTAGCAACTGGGGTGATTCACTTAACAACTGTGGCAAGAAAGGTTGTAAAATGGGGCAAAGCTGACTTAATAACTGTCTTTCTTAGCAACGCTCAATTGTGGTCGTAAGTCAAGGATGTTCTGTATTGTACCAGAGCCTTGATTTGCCTTATTATATGCTTGTGATAAGCAAGTGAAAAATTTGAGATTTTTTTTTTCATTTTCAAGAAGAGAGTGGACAGCCACTTGTCAGAAATAGTATAGGGCCTCCTGCTAGAGCAGAGGCCTACTAGATGGCCCTTCCAACTGTTTTATTCTGTATTCTGTAAATGCTTCGAGAGGATCAGCTTCTGAGTGGTTTCATGCTGACTCATGAGGTACCAACACCTAATATAGACTGATTTAAATCCACCCTCTCTGTATTTCTACACACTGAGGATCGTGGAAATGGGACATTCTGGGAGTACCAGAGGTAGTATTCAGCAGGTTCAGACCGGTTCTGACCGGTAGCAGAAATTTTGACCAGTTCAGAGAACTGGAAAAACCACCTTTGGTTGCCCCCCCAGCCCCCACTGTTTCCTCTCCTATATTCCCTTGTTTTTTAGCTCAGCTGATTCGCGTGGCAGAGTGGATTGCTGCTCCTCAGCTGAGCTAAAAAACAGCACAGCTCACCTCACTCAGCTGACATAGAGGTCGGTCTATGCTTAAGCGCACACATATAGAATCACTCATAGAACCGGTAGGAAATAATTTGGAAGCCGACCACTGGGGAGTGCCCAATAAGAAATCTACCCAGGACATAGCTGTCAAAAAAACATTACACAATTCTGCTTATGGCTCTAAGATGAAGAAATAAAACATTATCTTCATTATCTTAGCTTACACAGCCACTCAAAAAATCCATTACATTTCTAAGGCGGAGAGTCATGATGCCTCGTGTTATAACCATATGTGGAGAGAGACTTAGTTTAATGTATGAAGCTACTGACAACTTCCTTACTGGAATTATATTTTTACCATTGACAGCATTTTTTTTTTTGGAAGATTTGCTATTTTTCTGATGCTTGTTTTTCTGGAACTTAACTTCTTGAATTCAATGAGTAGACAGTAAGTAATTCTATGTCTGGCTAATCTGTTAAATTAAAACAATTACTTTCTTGACTGTAAGGAGGAACAGAAAGAGAAAACCTCTGAAGTTTTGAGTATTTAGCATAAGTATTTTTTTGAAGCTCTTACGTATCATTTGTGGTAAATTATCAGTAAATGTATAAATACTGTACAAAGAAGGTACAGCCTTTCTACAAAGACATCAAAGTCTCAAAGAAATTAGAAAAGGCATGAAAATGCAATGATTAGAAAACCATAACGATCATCATTTGGAAATATTTGAATAAAGAGAAGCATGAAGAGTTAATTTATCAGCACTGATAAATGCAATTTTATGGAGTAACCCAATATAAACAGAGGTCAGAGCTCACCTACAAGCAATGCTGGTTCAGAGAGACAAATTTCATCTGTATACATTCACGAGCTAAATATATAACATTTATTCATTAGGCTTTAAGTGCAGGTAATTCTTTAACGATATCAGATGTGTAAGTCCCAGACCAACTAAAGCTTCCTGCCGCAGCTTAGAGGAGTGCTCCATTGCTTTAATCAACTTACAGTTTTAATCATGATAAAGAGAGGTTTTCATTCCATTTAATTTCCTTAGCACAGTTTTGTTTATCTGTGAGTTACTGTTATCCTATTTTACAGGAGACACTAAATAAAGAATTAAATAAATACTGACACCAGTGCAATCGATTGAGTTCAGAAATACTCCACGAGAAAAGTCTGGCACTCTTCTGTACACAATAGAATTCCTTATGCTGCTGAGGCTCAAAATTCTCAGTTTGGATACCTTAGAACTTTGTCACTTGTGATCAGACTTAGTTATTGCATACAAAATTATACGTACTAGTGTTTTACCTGTAAATGACTTTTTCTGTTTTAATCGCAATAATACGCACACAAACAACCGCTTTAAACTCAATGTAACTTGTTCTAAACTTGGCTGTAAAAATATAATTTCTGTAGTAGAGTTGTCAAAGTTTGGAATGCCCTACCTGATTCAGTTGTCTCAGCTACAAATTTTCACAGTTTCAGTCACAAATTGACTTCCGTGGACCTTACTTCGTACTTAAGTGGTCAGTAGAGGGGGTATGCATAAGTGCACTAATGTGCCTATCGTCCCTGTCACTGTATTTTTATTCTCTTATTCTTGTTCTCATTTTTGTTTGTCCAATTCCAATACATAAATAAATAAAATAAAGTTTGTAATTTGCTTTGCTACATATTTAGCCTTAGTTTGATTGTAGCAAGCTACTTTTTTTAACCTGGGGAATGTTTAGCCAATAGGAACAAGGTCATGTTTATATCTCTCTAATAAATGTGTAGCATTGGAAGGAGCTGCTGAATATGATGCTAAGTTCATGAATATAAATTAAGAGAATCCCCCAAAGATGGCTTTCCAGCTTCTGGTTTACCACATCTTAAAATCCATTCTCAAATTACCTTTAAAATTAGGAACTGTTTTCTAGAATTCAAATGGATTCTGCATTTCTGGATCGCAACCCAAATCTAAAAAGCTGAGAAGCTTTGATCAGCATTGTTCTCATTCGTCAAGTTATTACAATATTAGTACAGTGTCAGAATCTTTTACTCACAAACCAACTTGGGAGATGATCACAGGAGAAAGAAAATAAAGTAAAATTGCCTCCATTAATGATTTAGTTAATTAATTATTGAATCTATACTGAGAAATAAATACCTTCTTCAAAACGTCTTCATTATTTCTCATCTGGAGAGCCCATGCATTTCCAAAGACTGGAAGAGAAAGAGGACCAGGTGGGAAGTGTCTCCGGGACCACCATTGTTCCAGGGAGAACAGAATCAGTAGAGAAAGCAGCGGAAAAAGTAAAATTACTGATATTTCTATCATGCCGTCTTTTCTCCTTGTCGATTCTTGGATTCTTTCTAATATACTGAGAGGAACTGGGTTCTCTCTCGCTACTTGATTGCGTTATAGTTGTGGCCACTTCTTTTTTTCTGTATGTCAACCTCTATCTGTAGCTCAGGGTTGCAAATATTTCATTATCTAGTTGGTCAACAACATGAGTATAGCGTTTGCTCTCTTTTTATATATAATGACTTGCCTGTCAGTTATGATGGGTGTTGGGTTTTCTCTGCATCACTAAAATTAATTAGGCATTGTTTTCTATTGGTTTGTCATGTGGTAACCCTTGCTTATTTGGATGTTGGATGCTGGGAAGGATGTAGCGTGAACTTTTTATTTTCTTCTTGGCTTTTTTTTTTTAGTATTTCTCTAGTATGATATGTACATTTGTTTATCTCTGTGTGTCTATTGATGGCTGTGCTGTCCCAGCCAGTCTATGGGAATTGGTTAGTTACTTAGGAATTGTGAGCTGTCCCCTTAAGGGAATGCATCATGGTAAATGTAGTTAAAGATATCCTGGGAAATGTAGTTCATGTCACGTGGTTACATCTGTAATCCTGATTGGTCACTAAGTTGACCCTTGAGGGGTTGAGGGGGGTTTCCCCCCATTCTTGCCTGCACTCATGGACTGATAACAGCTTTCTTTCTATCACTATGTGATGGATTAGGAAAATAACATTTTTTTACCTGCAATGCTGATATACAAAGGATTGGTCATTATAGAAGAGCTTCATCACAAATGTGAGTTATGAAGATACCTGATGTACCAATAAATGTACTTTGTTATGGATGTTTTGTGGAATTATCTATCTGCATCTGCACAGCCACAAATCCACCTCTGTGATGAGACAAGACAGAAAAGTAAAAAATGATTTCTAACCCATCAGAATAAATTTATTAATTTTGGATTTGTGATAAAGCAATGTGATATTGAAGCCAGGAGTGAATGTGCAATGTTGATGTGAACCTGCATGTCTCATTGTCTCTCTCTCTCTGTGAACATTGGAACTCTTTACATGCTGTGGATGTTGGGAGGGGCTGGAGTTTCCCACATGCTACAAACAAAAAGACCTTTCTACCCACCCACCCACCCCTCCTCTCTGCTCAATCTGCCTTCCTACTATTTGGGATTCTATTTGCATAACAAGGAGAGTTAGAAATTTCCCAGTTCTCAAAAGCTTGAGTAATCTTGCTTGTATTTTTTAAATAAAAACTAAAGCTGACTCTGCCATGCTCATCTGGCATGGAGACAAAGCCATAAAACAGACCCTCTTCAGCCAATTTACAACTGATAGAGATACATTGTAGTTCCAGAAAGGGGCTAATTCCTCCTCCCTTTCTCTTCAGTGAAAGCAAGGCTGTGTCTCAAATTACAACTCCTAACTGGAAAGAACTTATTTGCAAAGCAAGGGAGTGACCAAGTATATCTCATCCATCCCTGTATTCATTCAATTACAAACCCTTTCCAAACGCAATGAGAAAGTTTCAGAAATCTTACTTGTTTTGCTAAAAAGAAAGGCTTCTCTTGTAGAGGCAATAAAGAGGCCAGGGTAATCAACATTCTTCCGTCTCCATAGCAACGGAGCACTTAATCTAAAGCAGCCTACAGCTCCACCTGGTGGTCAAGAAGAAATTTACAGTGAAGTCATTTTATTTTATTTTCAACAGTGGGCAAGCAGTCCCCCCCCCTTTTCTCTTCAGCCCACTGCCCCCTTCTGGTAGTCAACATTTTTTTTCCTTATGTAATTTTTTTCCACAATTTCTCAAATATTGACCAGAGTGATTATGAAACTATTGTGCATCATTTAATCAACTTAATTCAAAGGTCCCAAGAGTAACTGCAACCTAATATGGGCATAGCAACAGCATCTTCCAGACCCTCTGCTGCCACCTTGTGAAGCAAGTGACCCTTATAGGCATATTTTTGCATTCTGCCCTCAAGTCTTCAGACTATGCTATGCATATTTCTGTGTTCAGCCCTCTAGATCCAGGAAACTACAGACCTATTAGCCTGACCTCAATACCAGGGAAGATTCTGGAAAAGATAATTAAGCAACGAATCAGTGAACACCTCGAAGCAAACAAAATAATAACCAAAAGCCAACATGGTTTTGTCAAAAACAGATCATGCCAGACTAATCTTATTGCGTTCTTTGCCAAAGTGACAAAATTAGTGGATCAAAGGAATGTTGTCAATATAATTTATTTGGACTTCAGTAAGGCATTTGACAAAGTAGACCATACCCTACTACTTGATAAAATAGAAAAATGTGGGTTAGACAGCATCATGAATCCAGATGGATTTGTAACTGGCTGACCAACCGCACTCAATGTGTAGTCCTCAATGGAACTGCATCTAAATAGAGGGAGGGATTCAGTGGGGTACTTCAACATATTCATCAATGGTTTGGATGAGGGGATTACTGTCTCTTCAAGTTCTCCCTCTGGCCTGAATCCAGCAGGGGGCACCCAGCTGCAAACTGATTGGCTACTGGTTTGACAGCTTGGTATAAAAAGAGCTGTGAAAGAGGCCAACAGCTGTTGCCTCACAACTGAGCTTAATCTGCATTGTTAGCACACAAAGCTTAAATAAAGCCTGAGCAACTAAGCCAGCCACCTCGCCTCATTTTTTTTAAATAAATTTTTTATTAATTTTCAATAAACAAACATACACAAACAAAACACAAAACATGAAAACATAAAACTTCTTTTTGGAAAGCGGCTTAGTCCCAGGTTACATCTTTTTGTACAGACATAAATCAAATTCATGCTCACTTTATATACCATTTAATATCTTATTTACCATTCTACATTTTCTATATAGCTTCTGCCCTCTTTTCACTCTCTTAATTCTATTTTATTTATTTCATCTCAATTTGAATCATTATACTTGTATCTTTTGTCTGTTTTATTTCAATTATCTATTATCTTTTCTCATTAAAACAAAATTTCTCCTATAATCACTGATTGAAGTATGACGCCTTTATATCTTTCCCCTAAATTTAACACTTAAAATAATATATAATTTTCATTCTGATTCTGCTTAGTACATTCTAAAGCTACGTACTATATTTTAAAATAGGAAAATAATACGTTTATAATATAATTAAAACAATAATCCATAGCAAATTAAACTCTATCATTAAATCTTAAGCATTTTACACATTCCTTTTAATATTTTATCCCATTTTATAATCATATAATGTTCCAGTTTTGTAACATTATTTCAAATACAAATACAACAATACAGTCTTCTGTACTTTTGCAGAATCTTTTATAATTATATTTTTACCCATTATCTCTGAATAAATCCTGTTTCTTTACATCTTGTTTCAAACCTTTGTAACTTCTCTTCCCTTTTTCCTTTCCTTTCTTCTCCAATCTAGCCTTTTTACCCCCCCTTGATCTCCACCCTCTTCTGTATTCCTCTTTTCTGATGCTTTCTAACATTGTATCGATTTTTCACCTTATTTTTCCCTTTTTTGGTTGTTTTTTTAAGTCTTAAATTCTTCATTTTCTTTCCCCTCTTTCCCTTTTCTTCCCCAGCTAAAGTTATTTGTTCATTAAAGATGGCTTGCCTTCTTCTTCATCCCAACCTTCTTGTTCTTGTAATTTCTGATAGGTAGAAATCGCCATTTCTAAAAAATGAAAAACAGATCCAGAAGAGACCTTCCCTTTTTGTTCCTCTTCTTTTAGCTTTTTAAATTCCATTTTCAGTTCATCAACAAGTAATGCCATTGTGAAAAAATTTTAAACAACCCAAATGTTTTTAGTCTTTCAAATAATAATTTCCAAAGGTCCCAAAGTCACGAAGCAATCCAAATAGACACAAAGTGTTTCATTTAGCACTTTCTTCTTTTTATACTTTCTCTTCCTGGGGTACAGTTCAATTGCAAAGTTCCAAAGTATATCTTTTAGAAGTCTTGTTACAATTTAACTCTGATCTTATAAGTTCCAAGCAGCCTCCTCCAGCAAAATCTTAAAATTAATTCTTTTCCTCTCCCTTCCCACTTATAGCAAAAAATAATATATATTTTTTAATTCCAATGTTCAGAAATCTTTAATGTCCCCTTGGCTTTAATTTTCAAATTTAATTACCTGCTGGTGCCAAAATGGGTTTTTCTGATTTCCATCTGCTATCACCGTAAGGAAGGAGAGTAAAAAAACCCAAACTTTCCCTTTTAACTTTCATCCGCTGATTTTTCCGATCTTCGTTGGGAACAATGTATCTTTAATGAAATTAAAATACCAGGGTATTTAAATGTTACTTGTTATCCTGGTTCAGCCAAAAACTTTCACTTTCTCAGCTTCCTCCTGCACATTCTTGTGCGGATGAAAGCTTCTTTGTGGCGGCCATTGCTGACCGCTGCTCTACCGCTTTTGGAAAAAGGAGTTAAGCCAGCTGAGGAGGGGGGGTTGCGATTCCCCTGGACCCCTGCTGGATCTCCCCTGTCTTCAGTTACCTCTACGGGGTAACTATTAGCCCACAAATCTGTCTGGATCAGGGGCACTCCAGCGGCGAGCACAGCAGGAACTGCGCACGATCGCAAATTCCTGCCGCCGCCGAAGCCTTGCAAACCGGAAGTCCCCCCACCTCACCTCATTTTGTGGTGTGTTTGTTTCCAAGAACAAAACAGGGATAGATAAGGAACTCATGAAATTTGCAGATGACATCAAACTAGCAGGAATAGCCAACACACTAGAAGATAGGCTTAAGATATAGAAGGATCTTAACAGACTTGAACACGGGCACTATCTAACAAAATGAAATTCAGTGATGAAAAAAATAACATTCTACATTTAGGCAGGAAAAAACAAATGCATAAGTATAGTATAGGTGATACGTGGCTCAAAAGTAGTAACTGTAAGAGGGATCTTGGATTCTTAGTGGACAATCACTTAAATATGAGCCAGCAGTGTGATGCAGCTACCAAAAATGCCAACGCAGTTCTAGGTTGCATAAACAGAGGGATAGAATCAAGATCATATGAAATGTTAATACTATTTTATAATGCCTTGGTAAGGCCACACTTGGAATACTGTATTCAGTTTTGGTTGCCATGATGTAAAAAAGATGTTGAGACTCTAGAAAGAGTGCAGAGAAGAGCAACAAAGATGATTATGGGACTGGAGGCTAAAACATAAAGAGAACGGTTGCTGCAACTGGATATGTCTAGTCTCATGAAAGGAAGGGCTAGGGGTGACATGATAGGGGTGTTCTGATATCTCAGAAGCTGCCACAAAGAGGAGAGAGTCAAACTATTTTCCAAAGCTTCTGAGAGTAGAACAAGAAGCAATGGGTGGAAACTACTCAAGGAAAGAAGCATCTTAGAACTAAGGATACATTTCCTGACAGAACAATTAATCAGTGGAACAACTTGCCTCCAGAAGTTGTAAATGCTCCAACGCTGGAAGTTTTAAAAAGGAGATTAGATAACCATTTATCTGAAGTGGTGTAGGGTTGGACTAGAAGCGGGTTGGACTAGAAGACCTCCAAGTCCCTTCCAAATCTCCTCTTCTCTTCTTTTTTATATTACTTTTTGCGCCAAAAGACACAGTTCTTATTATCTGGTTAGGTCTTAATTTTCAGGGAAATAAGGTACTAAATGTGTCCATCAGGGTGACAATCTTAACTGGGCCTTATTTTTGGAGTAGGGCTTATTACAAGCATCCTGAAAAATCATGCTAGGGTTTATTTTCCAGTGGATCTTTTTTTCAGGGATACGCCATAGATGATAGATAGATAGACAGATAGATAGATGGATGGATGGATAGATAGATAGATAGATAGATAGATAATAGACAGACAGACAGACAATAGCTTATAAAGAGGAGGAGGCAATTTGGGAATGCCAGATATAGCAAAAGAAAAACATTTACCATTGCATAAGATAATAAATTTTGGCCTTATACCTCTATCTATCAACTCGGTTTAAACAATTTCATTCTTCTAAGAACTGAGTTTCCCCACGTTGGATCATGGACTAACCAACTATATTTTTTAAGTTGTGTGTTGTACAATTCCAGTATATGTGATTAATTTATGGTCTAATGTCAGGTGGACCCAAATGGAGTAATTTACTAATGAAGAATAGCGCACCGACTTAGCTATTCCTCTATGTAAAATACTATCCTAGGGAAACTAAAACTATCAACTCAGCCATAAAATTTTTGTTAGGCTAAGGATAATAAGCTAGGAAGAGATACTGGGAGATGAATAGAGTTCTGGATAATCAATAGAAATTATATTCCTCAAATATATGTGTTAATAGTAAACAGCCTCCTTGTACTTTCAGAACCCCAATTATTTTTTTATTTATTAAATTTATATGCCACACATTTTATTCTCCAAAGCAACTATTAGGATTACTTTGTAATCCTACACCATTTTCTTACACCTTAATAGCTACATTGACCTCATTAGCACATGGTGCAATTGAATACTAGCTGTTGCCTTTACCTAATCAAATATCTTGCTTCTTTATCCATACACATGTACTGTATATTCTCATATGCACATCTATAAAAAGAGGTCACAACCTCTCCCATATTAGGTATGCCTTTGCCTCCAGGGCTGCCCATAACCAATTTGTGCATTAGTGTAACTTGGTCCTGATTTTCAGTTCAAATTAACCCTTAGGTAATTCTGCTATACTAAAGCATGGCCCAGGTTTGTGGAAGAAAAGCATATGAACCACAACTATACTGACAATATTTTAATTTTTTACTTTTTAGATCTATACATTCTTTCCTTGCTTGATGAAACATCTCATAGGGCCTTTCAAGGAGACATTAGACTCACCGCTCAATCCTTCATTTGTAAAAGGAGAAATAGAACAAAACAAAAAATATTATTCTGTGCACGAGGCACGTAATTTCCTTGAGTGTTATATGGCTCAAAAGATAAAGGTTTATATTTGTTATATTTCAGAACTAGTTGGCAAAGGACTAGTATGTTTCTTGCCATACTAAATAATGAGAGCAACATTTACTCTTGTCTCTTCTCCTCATCATTTTGTTAATCGATAGAGTTTAAGGTACTGGTTTCCATCCCTCCCACCCATGAACTGGGAGGAACACTTTTATGAACTATTTAGGGACACCATTATGGAAAGTGAATGTTCTAGCCAAATGACAGAAAAATCTGACAATATGGACACCAGTGACATTGATGGAGATCAAGAATCTTATTGCTCATTTATGACCAGGAAAGGCCTAATCCATCCAGAAACCATTAAAATCAACTTAAACTTCTGATCCTTCATTCTGGCCTCAGTCTTCACCTGCATAAACATCTACAGCTGAGCTTTCAAGGATATAAACAAATGGGATTGTGATAGTCTGTTGGTTATTTCTGAAATGTTTTTGATGAATGGGTAGTATTGATAACATAAGCCTTCCAAAATATTCCAAAACTAAACTAAAATACCCAATAGTTCCAGAAGGGGAAAAAAAACAGGAGCCATCTACATTAGTTGTTGTTGTTAGTTGCAAAGTCATGTCTGACCCATCGTGACTCCATGGAAACATTCCTCCAGGCCTTCCTGTCCTCTACTATCTCCTGGAGTCCATTTAAGCTCACACCGATTGCTTCAGTGACTCCATCCAGCCACCTCATTGTCTGCAGTCCCCTTCTTCTTTTGCCCTCAATCGTTCCCAGCATTAGGTTCTTCTCCAATGAGTCCTTCCTTGTCATTAGGTGGCCATTAGTATTTTAGTTTCATGTTCAGGATCTGGCTTTCTAAAGAGCATCAGGGTTGATCTCCTCTAGGACTGACCGATTGGATTGCCTTGCAGTCCAAGGGACTCACAGGAGTCTTCTCCAGCACCATAGTTCAAAGGCCTCAATTCTTTGGCACTCAGCCTTCCTTGTGGTCCAACTTTCACAGCCATACATTGCAGCTGGGAAAACCATAGCCTTGAGTATATATGCTTTTGTTGGCAGGGTGATGTCTCTGCTTTTTAGTATGCTGTCTAGATTTGCCATAGCTTTCTTCCCCAGGAGCAAGCACCTTTTAATTTCTTGGCTAAATTCCCCATCTGCGGTGATCTTGGAGCCCAGGAAAATAAAATCTGTCACTATCTCCATTTCTTCCCCATCTATTTGCCAGGAATTGAGTACCCAGATGCCATGATCTTAGTTTTCTTAATGTTGAGTTGCAAGCCAACTTTTGCACTCTCCTCCTTCACCCGCATTAATAGGCTCTTTAGTTCCTCTTCCTCTATAACATACAGTATAAGAAGTACAAGACAGGTAGAGACAGACAGGTAGAAGATCAACAGATTGTATCCATGAACACCAACTAAGAAGACAGAATGAAAACTTCTTAATTGGACAATACTTTGACAGACCTTTTAAAAAATATGTTTTATTGTTTATTAGCATGATAATAGAATAAAATACAAAAATATGAAAGCAAATATTAGGACACAGTGGGGGAGGAAAAGGGAAAAGAAAAGTGAGGGGGGAAGGAGAAAAGGAAAAGAAAAAAGCATTGCCTCCCGACTCCTGCAGTAGAATAACTCAACTTTTCACTTTTCCAAAACAATGTAAACTAGCCATTTCCATAACAATAAATCAGTCTAATCAATAAAACCCAAAATCAAAGTTTCATTTTTTTTCCACCTCAGGCACAAAGTCCAGAAGCAGTCTCCATGTGGCAACAAAAGTACTTTTGTTATTTTTAAAAATCAAAACAGTCAATTTAGCCATCTCTGCCAGCTCCATCAACTTCTGTAGCCATTCATCCATGGTGTGAATTGAATGTCCTTCCATTTTTGTGCTGCAGTCGACATATATAAGATCAAGTTTCCATTTTTTTTTACTCTTTTTCCATTTTCCATGTCTAAATCTTTTCCCATTAAATCAGAAGGAAAATGTCTGGTTTCATCTTTATCTTCATTTTAAGAATTTTCAGTATTAAAATATAAATCTTACTCCAAAATTTCTTTGCTTTATCACCTGTCCACCATAAATGATAAAAGGTCCCTTCTTTGCTTTTACATTTCAAGCATTTATTCAAGATATCTTTATACATTCTAGATAACTTATCCAGTGTTAAATACCAGCAATACAACATCTTATAAAATTTTTCTTTTAAATTATAATTTAATGTGAATTTTAAACCTTTCGTCCACATATTTTCCTATTGTTCAAGCATCAAATTATATCCAAAATGCCTTGCTCACTGAATCATACAATGTTTTACATGTTCACTTTCCAAATTCAATTTCAATAACATTTTATAAACCTTAGCAATAATATGTTCATCGCTGTCCCCACAGTAGAATTCCCAATTCATTTTTAACAAAGTCAAACCCGTAACTCTTTTTAATCTACCTTAAATCTTTCTTTGAATTGTTGATAGGCAAAATGGCAAATGTAACATCATTGACAGACTTAACTGGGAAACCATGAGTATTTTAGACCGAGCTAAGACCAAAACATCAAAGAATTCTCGGAAGCCTGGCGTTCAGACAAATTAGCAATCAACAGCCACATAGAGATAAACAACATGTATACATCCTTCAAAAGAGACTATCAAAAACTCAAAAAGGAAACACCTCCACACCAGCGATCAACATCCAGATAAGCAGATATTAAGACCAGGATTAATAGTAGATCAACATATCTATGGAGATTCTCAGTCATCCAGGTCACAATTGTCCCAAAAGTGTTTTTTTCAAAAGGCAATTGCATAAGAAATTCCAGTTGCCTCTTGAAAAAACATCACCTTTGGGACTACTAGATCAACAATCAAGTAATAAACAATACCCCAGTCAAGGAACAACCAATCAGACAAATAATCCAACAGTATACAATAGTCAAACAATAAACAATATCTTAATCAAGGAATTACCAAGAAGAAAACTACAGTCCCATCAACACTAAGCCTATAGGCCTCTCAACACCAGGACATGTTATTAGACCTGGGGAGCCAAGGGGACTGGGTAGATTTTGCAATGGCTCCCTTACTGTGGTTATTCTTTCTTGCTTTATGTAACTTTTTGTTTGTTTTTTAAATTGCAAGTGTTTTATGTATTTGTTTTTTAATTGTTTGCATATGGTATGGTCCAGAGTAATTTTTAGTGTGAGATGGGTGGTTATATGTAGGATAAATAGATATTTAAGATACTATAACTACTATACCTAATGCTACATCTTAATAACATCCTACTTCCTTTCCATGCCACAGTCCACACCTGGATTTACTTCTTACAGCACCTGGACACAACTTATATAGTCCTGATGAAATATTCCGGCTTTAGATTTATAGCCCCGTTTCACTACAGGAACCCACTTTCGTGATGAAAGTTCATAATCATAATGAACAAGCCACAGGACAGCTGCATTTTTTTAAAACAAGTTTTATTGATTTTACAAACAAACAAACAAAACAAAACATCATTAAACATTAAAACATAAAACCTCTTTCCATTGTAAATCTTTACAAGGCAGGTAACACATTACTTTATATCACATACTTATAATTTATCCCATTTCCATATAAACACGTAAATTCCCTTTGCCAAATTCCACATTGTTTCTCTTTAATCATTATTCAATCATATTTCCTTTCTAATTTATCTGCTATTCAATCATCCTCTGGCTTGTTTATAATTATTCTCATCTAGTCTTCCTCCGAGATTTTATTATTTAATTCTTAATTGAACACACACACATAAGACATAAACATAAAACATAAAACTTTCTTTTAGAAAGTAACTTGGCCCCAGATTACCTCTTTTTGTATGGACTTCAATTGAATTCATGCTCTTCTATATATCATTACCTATCTTGTTTACCATTCTATATCTATTATATAACTCCTCTCCACTTTTGCCTCATCTTAATTCTGTTTTATATATTTAATCTTGCTTTAAAGAAAAATATTTTTATATCTTTTGTCCATTTCTCCATTTACATCTGTCTCATTTCCAATATAAAAAAGAATAGTTTCCCCTGGAATCATTAATCAGAGTATGATGCCTTTCTATCATTCCCCTAAATTAAAATTTAGGACAGCTGCATTTTTAATTAGCACCAGAAGGAGAGATATCTTATACAAGGTGTCCTTTGGTATTTACTATGCTGAGAAAGAAATTTCCTGCTCTGATCCCAATTAATCAATGGTGTCTTTTATTTTAGCAACTGCCCAATTCCTACTAAAAATATGTAACCAGCTCTTATTGTTACATAAACAACTCCAGGAATGGAGTGGGAAGGTTAAAAAACCTGTTGAACAAAAGCAGCCTCTTATGAGAATCACAACCATGAACAACCAAACTCGCCTCAGTTTAATGATGGGTGGATCTCCAACACTGTAAGTATATGAAACATTTTAATCTGTGTTGATTGAAAGCACCTGCCATTTGTTCATCTTTTAAATCGGGAAGAGTTGGTTTATCTTATATTGACATTCACACTAGAGACTTATGATCTGTGCAAATTTCAAATGCCATATAAATAGCAATGGAATTTCTTAATCCCTGAGTTTATAACCAATGCAACTTTGTCTTTGTAAGCACAGCACTTCAAGTTTGAGGTAGTTGTATTCCTTCCGTCAAGGTATAAGTGGCTGAGAATTTACCTGGAATTAAGGGGAAACTTCTTAACAATGAGAACAATTAACCAGTGGAATAGCTTGCCGTCATAAAAAATGTGGGTGCTTCATCACTGGAGGTTTTTAAGAAGAGAAAGGACAGCCATTTTTCTGAAATGGTGTAGGGTCTTCTGCGTGAGCAAAGGGTTGAACTAGGAAGCCTCCAAGTTCTCTTCCAGCTCTATTCTGATTGATTGATGGAACTTCCAACAGTGAAACACAACGTTTTTTATTCATTATATAAAAAAAATAAGGCTTAAACTGGAGGTTTACTTCTACTTCTTGACAACTTGGGGAAATATGTGTTCATGAGTCCAGTTCTACATAATCCTGTTGTCCAGCAGGCAACACAAAGCTTCACAAAAAATTGGCTTTTTCAAAAAGATATAGGGGATTGGAGGCGAAAATATATGACGAACAGCTGTATGTTCTCCTGGATATGTTTAATTTAATAGAAAGAAAGACTAGGGGTGACATGATAGCAGTATTCCAGTATCTAAAGGGCTGCTCCAAAGAAGAGGGGGTCAACTTATTCTCCAAATCACCTGAGGGCAGGTCAAGAAGCAATGGATGAAAACTAATCAAAGAGAGAAGCAACCTATAATTAAGGAGAAATTTCCTGATAGTGGGAACAGTCAGCGAAACCACTTGCCTCCAGAAATTCTAGGTGCTCTAACACTGGAGGTTTATAAGAAGAGATTGGACAACCATTTGTCTGAGATTTCTATGGAGATTCTCAGTCATCCAGGTCATGGTTGTCCCAAAAGTCCTTTTTCAAGAGGCAACTGAACTTTATGGTGGAAGTCCAGTGGCCTCTTGAAAAAGCACCTTTGGGATTTGTCTGAAATGTTACAGATTACCTGACAAGCAAGGTCAACGGGGAAGCCAGATTCACTTAACAACCATGTTACTAACTTAACAACTGCAGTGATTCACTTAACAATTGTGGCAAGAAAGATCATAAAATGGGGCATTTTATTTATTTAGCATATGGCGAATATGTGGACATAATGGATCAAATGTTAATGTCCAGTCCACCCAGTTATTCAAGGACAGGGTGGTCTGTGTTGAAAAAAATCAGAAATTGGGCCGGTGTAAACTCTTGATGGACATTTGAACACAATGTGATAGATATTTTGTTGAGGAGCACCACAGTCACACTGAGAGGTAGAGACAGGACCCCACTTAAACAATGAGTCCTGGCAGATACCATGTTGGGTACGAATCCTGTTCAGAGTTCCCCAATGCACCTTTTGTGAAGGGTCAACTACATAATTACCTGTAACTGGGCGTTCAGCAGCCCATTTGGCTTTCCACTGTGTGTTGATGTCAAAGTTAGACAGCTGTTGAGCGAGTGCCAGAGAGGGCTTCCTGGATTTAAGCCTGCCAATTGATAGATGAGGAAGATCAGCATGCACAAAAAGAAGTGGATTTCTCATAATTTTGTTGAACTCCTTTACTAAAGCTTCCTGCCTTCGTAAAGCTGGTGGTGCAATGTGGCTCAAGACAGGGAGCCAGAAATAGGTTTTGTGGCCCACCAGTGGCTAGCAGAGCTGGCAGCAGACTCAGACAGTGAGGAGGTTGGGGAGGAACACAGGCCAGTCTTGGAGTCTGGGGAAGGCTCTGATGAGAGCTCTGCATCAGAGGCAGAGATGTGGCCAGGACCGCCCGACAATTATCCTTCAGAGTCGGAGATCAGTGGAGCAGAAGAAAAGCTGGAGCCTGTTCCCAGTGTGCACATGTGCAGAGCTGCCAGGAGAAGGGAACAGTTAAGGACAAGGGTCGACTCAGGAATAAGGGCACAGGTGGATGGTGAATGGCCCCTCCTATAGGGAATAAAGAGGAGTAAAACGGGATTGGTGTTTGCAGGGGACAGTTCAATTCATTAGGGTGAAGATCTGTTCCTGACTTCTTGCCAAGTAATTTCTACTACAGCGTGGCATTTGGAAAATATTGGCAACTCTCCAAGCCTGATAAAGGTCTGTAGTTATGAAACCTCATGAAAGACTGTTTGCCGGGACTTTGCTGGAGAGGAATTCACCTTAACCTAAATGAAAGGGGCTTTATCGGGATGAAGAGTCTGCTTCGTGATCTTGGGAAGCCTGGGTCAGAACAGTAGGAATAGATTTTACGCAACTGCTTATGATCCTCATTGTATCATTTAGTCTAGCATTGATCTTGCTTAGTGTGGCAGCTATTAAGCCGAATGGCTGCGGTATTCAGCTGTGGAATAGACCAACCCAAGTGCTGATATTCTGAGTGTAGAGGCTGAGCTCCCTCATGAAAGGGGGCAAAATTCACTTAACAACTGTCTCAGTTAGCAACAAAAAATTTGGTCTTAATTGTGATTGTAAGCGAAGGACTACCTGTATAGGGTTTTTGCTTGAACAGATTAGATCCAAGGTCCCTTCCAACTCTGTTATTATGTTATGCTGATAAAAATTTAGAAGGCAAAAGAAAGTTTGATAACCTGGTTTGTATTTCAGTTTTCACATAACTTGAATGGCTTTTATCTTGTCTTCCAGTTCAATTCAGTTCATCAGTTCAACACTCCAACACTCCAAATTCACATTTTTTTTCTTTTATTACCCGGGCACCTGTATTGTCAATTGTTTTTACTTACACACCAAGTTTCTTAGCCAAAGAATCCCCAATAAAAACATTAATACAATACACGACAATCCTTAGAATTCCCCCTGGCAAGGTCTCCATGAAGCACAAAAATATTCCACGGAATGCCATAGAAATTCCAAATTGAATATGCTTGCTATCGAAAGCTAACTTGTGAATTATAATTTGGAAAATCTTTTGCAAGATCATTTAGTGTTGACAGACTGCGGCAAGATCCAATTTGAAAAAAGCCCATTGCTCAACTAGCGGACTAAGAAATTGGTTCATAGAGGCACTGGATGTGAATCTCATTTTATTATTAAAGAGACAACTGTTGAATTTTCAGGAATTTTTCAAATTGTTTGAAAGCAGGGCTGAACCCTAATGTTAGTCTGTGACCCATTGTTTGGTGGATAGCAGATAGCAGGAGCAATGGAACATATACAGACAAATATTAAATATTTATCAATATTCTGAATATAGTGACTATAGTATCATTTCAATGTTAACTTGCAGCGGTTAACATTGAAACAGCACTATTAAATTAAAACCCCAAAATGAGTCCCATATGTTGGAAATGCAAAAAAAAAAAAAAAAGAAGGAACATACTACCATATGTGGTGGTTTTGCCCAGAGGCTCAAAAATATTGGCTTAAAATCAAAGATTGGTTACAGGAAATCACTAGTGAACAACTAGACCTAGAACTGGAACTCTTCCTATTGGGGAATCTTTAAAAAAAAATATGTAAAGAGCACGAAATACTTATTATTACATATATTGACTGCTGCCAGAATTGCTTTTGCCCAGTGCTGGAAACATTCAGACATACCTTCAGAGAAATTGATTATACAAAAAGTTATGAACCATGCTGAAATGGACAAATTAACGCTGAGTTTAAACAATAAAGAAACTGCAATACTTTATAAGGTGTGGGAGCAATGGTATAGCTGGATAAAATGGAGATAGATTAAAGATAGATAGTTATCAAATATAAGTAATAGATAAAATAAGAATGTAATTACGCATAAATCAATACCTGCAAACAGAGCACGAATCATTGGTATATGATAAACTCTACAAATTGCTGTTATTAAGTGATATATTTTTTATGTTTTTAATGTAATAAAAGTTCAATAAAGTTTATTTAAAAAGAAAAAAAAAACAGCACTATGTAACCTAAAGCCATCCCTATCTATTGGCCCTGATGGATTATGTGCCTACCGTGTTTCTCACAAAATAAGGCCAGGCCTTATTTTTTTTTGACCCCTGAAAAAACGGCTAGGCCGTCTTTTTTGGGGGGGGACTTAATTTCCTCCCCCAGCTAGAGCGGCCCATACGCACGTACCTCGCCATGAGGCCACTTCAATCAGCCGACAAAAGCTCCCCAAAGGCAGAGTCCCCAGCTGCTTCAGGGCGTGGTGTGGCTGCCCGTGTCCCCTCGCCTTTAGGCAGTCTCTTTCAGGTGATGGAAGCTCCCCAAATGCAGTCACCAGCCACTTCGATCGGCCGGTAGAAAAAGCCGATACAAAAATTTATGCCACCAGATAAAGACTGAACGCACCAATTATCACATTAAACAAAAGGAAAACCTTCTATGCACCAATTCCACCCGCGCTTTTTACAATTTTGTAAACAACAAACTAAAAGACTCAAGGTCCATCCCACCCCTGATAGGACCTAATGGTAAAGACTGCAACGACGACACCATTAAAGCCAACATCTTTAACACATTCTTTGGCTCAGTATTTGTAAACAGCAATGGATCATGCCCAGTATTTCCTAGCCAAACCACAGACAACTGCAATGATCCAATACATATTGATTTTACAGAAGACAATGTTGAAAAAGCACTATGCAATCTAAAACCATCTCTATCTATTGGACCGGATGGAATATGTGCCTACTTCTTAAGAAGGCTATCCACTGCCATAGCTGAACCTCTAAGCATAATCTTTGAAAAATCTTTCAGGCCCAGCTCCTTGCCTAACCTATGGTCACAAGCCACGGTCATCCCCATCTTCAAAAAGGGAGACCCCAGCCTAGTTGAAAATTATAGACCAATCTCCTTATGCTGCGTCACCTGTAAAGTCATGGAATCAATTATTAACCAATCCATTATCCTCCACTTAGAGACAAACAATAGTCAAGATCTTGTGAATAGTCAAGATCTTGTTGATGATCCAAGCTCTGTAAAGAACCTTGGAATACTCATCTCTAATGATCTAAGTGCTAGAGCCCACTGTAACTACACAGCCAAAAAGGCATTAAGAGTTGTTAACCTAATCCTACGTAGCTTTTTCTCTGGTAATATCACACTACTAACTAGAGCATACAAAACATTTGTTAGACCAATACTCGAATACAGCTCATCAGTCTGGAACCCACATTATGTATCTGATATTAGCACAGTTGAGAAAGTCCAGAAATATTTCACAAGAAGAGTTCTCCACTCCTCTACTCGTTGCAGAATACCTTATGCCACCAGACTTGAAATTCTAGACCTAGAAAACCTTGAAATACGCCGTCTTTGGTCTGATCTAAGTATAGTATATAAAATCATACATTGCAATGTCCTACCTGTCAATGAATACTTCAGCTTCAACCATAACAACACAAGAGCACACAATAGATACAAACTCAAGGTTAACCGCACAAAACTTGATTGCAGGAAACACAATTTTAGCAACAGAGTGGTCAATGTCTGGAATACTCTACCAGACTCTGTGGTATCTTCCCCAACCCCCAAAAACTTTAACCTTGTACTGTCTACTATTGACCTCACCCTTTTCCTAAGAGGTCTGTAGGGGGCGTGCATAAGCGCACCAACGTGCCTACCGTCCCTGTCCTATTGTTTCTTTTATTTTTCTTATATGTACCCATTTCATGTATTCATAACTATGTATATACTTATACCTATTATCTTGTAAGCGATTGACAAATCAAATAAATAAATAAAATAAAAATAAATAACTAAAGACTCCCATGCTTTCTACAATTTTGTAAACAGCAGACTAAAAGACTCAAGGTCCATCCCACTCCTGAAAGGACCTAATGGTAAAGACTACAATGAAGACACCATTAAAGCCAACCTCTTTAACACATTCTTTGGCTCAGTATTTGTAAACAGCAATGGATTATGACCAGTAATTCCTAGTTGAATCTCTGACAACTACAATGATCTAATACATATCAATTTTATAGAAGACAATGTTGAAAAAGCACTATGCAATCTAAAACCGTCTCTATCTATTGGACTGGATGGAATATGTGCCTACTTTTTTAAAAAGCTATCCATTGTCTAAGCATAATCTTTGAAAAATCTTTCAGGACCAGCTCCTTGCCTAACCTATTGTCACAGGCCACGGTCATCCCCATCTTCAAAAAGGGAGACCCCAGCCTAGTTGAAAATTACAGACCAATCCCTTTATGCTGTGTCACTTGTAAAGTCATGGAATCAACTATTAACCAATCCATTATCCTCCACTTAGAGACAAACAACCTACTCTCCAATAAACAATTTGGTTTCAGAAAATAACTGTCCTGTAATCTGCAACTTTTACACTGCAAAAACATATGGATTACAGAACTCAATCAGAGCAAAGCAATAGACGCAATTTACATAGACTTCTGTAACGCCTTTGATTCAGTGGTACACGACAAACTACTAAAACTAAAATCTTACAGTATCTCTGGACACCTGCATAACTGGCTAGAAGCATTCCTGTCAAACAGACAACAAATGGTCAAAATTGGGAGCGTCCTATCAAATTCTGTACTTGTCAACAGTGGGGTCTCCCAAAGCAGTGTTCTAGGACCAACTCTCTTCATACTTTACATAAGTGACCTCTGTGATCACATTAAGAGCAACTGCATTCTTTTTGCTGAGGATATAAAGCTATTCAACACCACCGACAATACTGCTATCCTTCAAAAAGACCTCGATTATGTATCAGAATGGTCAAACAAATGGCAACTTCAAATCTCAACAAATAAATGCTCTGCCTTACATATTGGCAAAAAAAATCAGAAAATAAAATACAAGCTGAATAGTCAAGACCTTGTTGATGATCCAAACTCTGTCAAGGACCTGGAGTACTCATCTCTAATGATCTAAGTGCTAGAGCCCACTGTAACTACATAACCAAAAAGGCATTAATCACACTACTAACTAGAGCATACAAAACGTTTGCTAGACCAATACTTGAATAGACTCATCATGATAGGATTGACTGTAAATTTCCTCTGCCTGGTTAACATGAAGCCTTGGGGGGGGGGGATTTTAAAAATATGAAAAAGGACACCAAGAGTAAATTGAAAGTGATATGTTTTATTGGCACCAAAAAGGAAGCAAAATTAAAGTGTAACAAGCTTCTTTCGCACACTATTCATATACAACCTCCTGGTTTTTCTTCTGGTGTTTTTCTGGTCTTTGAACCCAGCAAGGTGTTAAAGAAGTTTAAGTGTGGAGTTAACAGAAGCAAAACATCCTATTAAGTGAGTAGCTATCTAGGAAACAGTAACATACTGAATAGCTAGCCTATAATTAATGTTATGCTTTTTATGGTGTTTAAGTTTAAGAATGTATGGGAATAGCACACAGTTTATAAGGGTGTGGATGCATTGACACTCTTACAACAGGTTCTTCATTGAGTTCTTTCACTCCTTGAGGCAACTGAAAGCTGAAGGCCCTTAACAGGCTGGTCAGAAAGATGAAGATCTCAATTCTTGCCAACTGCTGCCCCACACATGCACGCTGACCTATAGATAAGATAAAGTATAAAGGGGATAATAATCAATTATCTGGAGTTGTCATGCCCCATCATATAATTGTTATATACTGTTTTTGCTCTCTTGCCCCATCTAGTAGCCGGAGGACAAATATGCCCTAATGTACGATCTTTATATACTGTTGTTGCTCTCTAGCCCCATCTAGTGGCTAGACAGAGAAATACCAAGTAAGTTTGGAACTGACCCAACCCATTTCCCCATCAGCCCACACTCTCAAACCAAGTGCACGCTGGGAAGCCAGACTCCATTTCCTTTAGCATTTGGAGAAGCCAGAAGCACAAAGAAGAATCTATCTTAAACTGTGGCACATGGTCATCCAAGGACAAACCCACATCCCAAACACAGAGCATCACTGGTGAGATTTAAATTGCTTGTATTTATGAATTGTTATGTTCAGCAGTAACTCAATATTGTCTATCTTGTATTTAGTTCTTATTGTATGTATCCCTATTTTTCTCAGTTTCACCATATCCTGTTCTTTCAATAAAGCCTTCAGATCTACATACACTGTCCGTTTTATTGGAGGATAAGTGGGTTTTAGCGGCATGTTGAGGTGCATACAGACTAACGTGTAGTGAGGACAAGAACAGGGGTATACCCTATCAGCAAGGAAATCTGAAACAATTTGTAACAGCCAAAGCAGATTTCCATGTTGAATCTTGGTATCTTTTAACAGATTCAATTCCTACTGTTGCTTTCTTCATTTTACTCTGTTTATTGATACCCTTCAGAGGGGCTATCTTTTTACCTGGTCTATCAGAGTAATTGCTACTGTGGCATTGGACTTTTATTTTCTCAGGAATTGTAATATTTATGGACAGATTGTCAATTCAGGAATGGTTTAGTTTGGCCATGATTGTCATGGATCTGTCCCAACTACTATTGGTCTTTGATATTTTGTTTCTCTCTGAAGAAGAACCAGCTTTGCATAATTCTTATTGCCACAGACAGCCATTCTGAAGGGATGGAAACCAACTTCTCCAGAAATTGGAGAGGACCTTTTGCAGATCCCATTTTGTAGGGATGAAGGGCCGCCAAAATACTATGGTCAAGCTACCTGATAGGACTGGATGGAATATATTAACCGAACCTTATAGCTCTTTTTTTTATGGAGTCCAGTCTGATTTGTGAAATATGGAGATATCTCTAGCAGTTTCAACATCACTCACAAGATTATTTTTATTAGTAGAGTTGAATCATATTTGGAGATATTTTCTAGAAAAAGTGCAGAGAAGAGCAACCAGGATGATTAGGGGACTGGAGACTAAAACATACAATGAATGGTTGCAGGAACTGGGCTTGACTAGTCTAGTGAAGAGAAGGACCAGGGGAGACATGATAGCAGTCTTCCAATATGTGAGGGGCTGCCACAGAGAGGAAGAGGGGGTCAAGCTATTTTCTAAAGCACCTGTAGTCCATACAAGGAATAATGGATGGAAACTGAACAAGGAGAGACTTAACCTGGAAATAAGGAGAAACTTTCTGACAGGGAGAACAATCAACCAATGGAACAGCTTGCCCTCAGAAGTTGTGGGAGCTTCATCACTTGAGACTTTCAAAAAGAGATTGGACTGCCATTTGACAGAAATGGTGTAGGGTGTCCCGCTTGGTTGTCTTCCAACTCTGATTATCTGTTATCTGGTTTATGATTATGAATAATTCTCAAATATTGCAGATAATCAAAGAAGCAATGGTCTCACAGCTCCAGATGAATTTGGATGTAACTGGCCATTTCATCTGGGTCTTTATCAGTCTATGATACTCAATTTGTTTTGGTTCTCTTGGCAAATAAACTATTCCAGAAACATGATGTTGAGAGAGCTAATTCTTCCCTCAGTTATTTTTCAGTTCATTGACCATTCATTGGCCCATTTCTGGGCCATCAGTTGGACTTTGGCTTTGAGGACACAGTGAGTTATTCCAGCTTTTTGCATTGGAACATACTCAGAAGTGTATATCCAGGTGATTCTGACAGATTACTATATGGCTAGATCATCGATGCTAGAACAGGTGAACAAATTGTGGGAATGGACTGACACCATAAAGAGAGGTTTGAATTTTGGAGTTAGCTGCCAGGTGCTACTAGATTTATAAATAATAGTTGTTGCAATTCCTTCCTTCCTTCCTTCCTTCCTTCCTTCCTTCCTTCCTTCCTTC
>NW_020769489.1:41307-51603 GCF_900518735.1 Pseudonaja textilis | reverse complement strand
TTCCTTCCTTCCTTCCTTCCTTCCTTCCTTCCTTCCTTCCTTCCTTCCTTCCTTCCTTCCTTCCTTCCTTCCTTCCTTCTGTCAACCCTGAAGCTGACCTGATTAAAACCATTTTTGACTGCTTCAGTTTACTTTAGTTTACTTTATTGTCATTGCACTTCACACGACAAAATTAAATGGCATCTTCGGTGTCGCGCTGAGGGATAGGGAGCGGGGATTTAAGATAGAGGGGATTCTGTGGCCAAAACAAAATAGTTTCTCTTGGGAGCCAAGGACATTCTCACACCTGGTCAGAGGAAGGCGGAGTGATGCCATCTGGCTGCCAGTCCACACCCTGATTGGACCACGTGACTGATTGTTTTGAGAAAGGAGAAAAACTTTTACTTTTAATTAGGTGAAAACTGCAGGAGACTTCAGAATTGGTTTTCATCAGACACGTGCTAATATGATAATTCCAATAAAAGTATTCTTTGAGGAATCTACCTACCTTAGAGTTTTGCTTGCTGTGGATTTATTACTTGGAACTCTGACACATTCATCCATCCATCCATCCATCCATCCATTCAAAATTGTTGCAATATGGAAGTGCTTTTCTGATGCTAAGCTAAATAAAAGTTTGGCTGGGTTTCTAGCTCTGCTCACAAGTCCTTCAGCTGCCTTTTACTTGCTTCAGGAAATTTTTGTCAGAGGGTGCAGGTAGGCAGTAGTTGTTTTTCATCTATGTGGATAGATTCCCTTAGTTTTGAAGCTAGTAGGAATTCCTATTGAGACCACGATGATCCCAGAAAAACTCAGGGGTGAGGTTAAGTGGGAATGTATTTGTAATAAGTAACTTTGAGCTCTTGGATGTACCTATTCCAAATGACAGAAACTCTTCTCGGTCAACGAACTTCCCATCCTTATCTAAAAAGTGATTTGGGTTGAATTCTTTAGGTGTCTCCCATTGTTCAGGATCAAGAAGAACGGAGCGCAGGTCTGTGACAATAAAGCTTCCCTGTGAAAATAGAGATGACTAAACACAGCAGTTTCGTAAAGGAAGCAGGCAAAAAAGTTCAAATAATATTGATGAAACATTTGGTTTTATCTTGACACCGTTGATCTCCAAAGCAGTTTGTGAGAGCGGTAGCTTCTCAACTGTTTAGCTTCCTTCCTCTCCTCCCTTCCATTAAAACACAGAGCTGGGTGAATATTTCTTTATCACACCAGATTGCCCCAAAAACTGGACCAAGAAACGTGGCCATACATGGTTACAATTCTGAATTTAAGATCAGCCCTTAATCTCTTATCATCTTCCCATGATACATAGAAAATGTTTAAGGTTCTGACTTTAAAAACTGAGACGTGTTTGGATTTAACCCACTAATCCATCCCCCACAAAACTTGCTATTCTTATCCATTCATTTTTGGATGACTACATTGGCAGTTCCTGAACAGAGAGCTTCCGTCCAAATGCCATATCTTCAGGTGTGAGCTGCTAGGGGTTCAAGAGAGCCCCTAGCTAAGATTCTGTGCAATTTGGAGAATCCCCAAATCCCACTCTGGGCTGGCTCCACCCACCCCTCTCCTCCCAGGAGGCCCATTTTGGATGCAGGGAAGTGCAGGAAAGTTCAGGAAGGCTGGAAATGGGCCTGGAAATGGGCCTTCGGAGCCTAGGGAGGCCATTTTCGCCTTCCCGGAGACTCAAGGAAAGTCTCTGGAGTCCAGGAGCATAAAAATGCCCCCCCGTGGTGTAGGAGGCCGACTAGGCCACACCCACCATGGCCACGCCCATCCAGCAACTGGGCAGAGAACCCTTTGCTAAAAATTTTGAAGCCCACTCCTGCATATTTCTATTTTTCCTTTCATGTTAGGCTACTGGAATGCATCTTGAACACATTCCTCACCTTTGGAATAAGATAACCTCTCATCTTCACATCCTTTATACTTTGCCTGGGAACTCCAACTATCAAGATATATTTTAAACGTTGCATTTCATGAATCACGGCATTGGTGTAGGGCAGCTTCTTCCGATCCTGATAGGAAATTGACCCTGAGAAGCCAAACACATCTTCAATCTCCTTCTGGACTCTGTCTAGAAAAAAAAAAAGATGGAAATAGAAGCTGTGTTTCCTTTTCTATTGTGTTTCACTTATTTATTAATTTGTTTCACAGTTTCGATCCTCAGCAACACTTTTAAGATGTAGCATAGCTTTCAGAGCATTAAATGGAATCTCGTCCTTCTTTTGAGAATCATTGTTATATATTTGCATACTTGAAATACTGCCTTTTGATTGTTCCATCAATACTGCCTTTTGATTGGTCCGTCTTATACATTTGAATACTTGTAATACTGTCTTTTGATTGGTCCGTCTGACGGCAGGAAATTCAAGGAACCGTCATTCGCCACGAGCCACGAGCAGCTGCTATAAAAGAGGCTGCTGCAGCTCCGCGGTTGTTCAGTTTTTTTTGACGAGACTAAATAAAGAGCTGAAGTCACACTGGTCTTGAGTCAATCTTTCCTGCGACTTAACAATCATGAAGGAGTGTAGGCATAAAATCTGTTCTCTGGACTACAATCTGATTCAATCCAAACTGATTCAGAATAATGATACAAACTGGTGATTTAGTGTGAAGACTTCTCTGACTCGACTTCAATCAAGTCAATTTCCAGAATTCAGTCCCAATCAGTTTAGAAATCTAATTCAGTTAAAAAAAAGTGTTCCATAATTATCTAGAAAATAATCTGGATCCAATTGTTATACAGCCGTCCGCCCCCTCTCTCTCCCTCCCTCTCCTTCCCTCCCTCCCCCTCTCTCTCATCTCTCTCTCTCTCTCTCTCTCTCTCTCTCTCCCTCCCTCCCACACTCTTTCTCTCTCTGTCTTTACCAGATTCTAATTGGGTCTTCGATAAACAATTTAGACCGAAACTAACTACCAAATCAGAAAACCTTTCTGCATTTGCAGTCGGTTAAATGTATTCGGCCTCTGCCTACCAACATCCATCAGTATTCATCGGGCTAGCATCCTGTCAGTGTGTGTGAAAGAGTTGAGGGCTGTTTGGAAACGGAAATAGTATTTGCTATGTGAGCAAGAAGGAGACAGCAAGGGTGTGGCTTAGCTCAACTGTTCTGTCCTAAAGCTGCTGTGAAACTGAAACAGAAACTCCTCTGCTTGTGTTTTGCATTTGGAACAGATTTCTTTTCAGGTGGGGAGGGGGAGTAGAACTCCTTAGCATCAGAGCATGTTAGTAATTATAATATAGAAAATACTAATGCTTTGGTGGTCATTTTGAAAAATCCTTTCTCAGTGAGCACCTAGAAGCCAAGAGGAACATAGTGCCAAATTTCAAGTGTCTCTGTGTGTGTGTATGTTATGTATGTGTGTGTTTGTGTATTTTCTACGCTCTCCTTTAATCCTGCTAAGCTCATGTTCATAGAAACACATAGAAAAATTATTACGAAGAACAGATTCAGTTCATCATTCAATAGCCCTTAATATTTCAAATAATTCCTGTGTTTTAGAACCTTGTTCTCACAGCACAGATTTCTCTCACCTTGGATATCGGGATGATTTGTCAAGAGGAGCAGTGCCCACATCAGAGTAGCAAAGGTTGTGTCTGTCCCAGCAGCAAAAAAATCAAAAATACACCGAGCCAGGTTATCTTCATTGTAGGTAGAGTTGGGGTCATTCCTGCTCTGATGGAAAATGAAAATTACAATGAATTTTATGCAGTTATCCTTGGGTCATTTTTGTTTCTGTTTTGTATCACAAAAAAATTGCAAGCAAGATTACACAGCATGCATTCTAATGTAACGATATGCCACCTGAAAGAAAATGAGGGCACTATGTATGTGATTCTGCTTCTTTACTCTTCTTTGGAAGTATTAGAGCCTTTAATCATGTTTTTGAAACACTGGATAAACACTTTTAGGATTTTTTTTTTTACTTTAACTTTTATTCTCCTGTTAAGACACTGGACTCAATCCTAAACCTAACCATATAAAGAATAATCCATCCTAATGAGACCAGGTCAGTGGTGGGGTTCAAATTTTTTTTAATACTGGTTGTGTGGGCGTGGTGTGACTTGGTGAATGTGGCTTGGTGGACATGGCAGGGGAAGGATAATGCAAAAATCTCCATTCCCATCCCACTCCAGGGGAAGGATACTGTAAAATCTCCATTTCTTCCCCACCCCACTAACCTACTTTACAGCTCTGTTCTACAGTGCAGGGCAACAAAAGAAGACCCAGACGATCAGCTGGGACTCGGGAGGCAGAGAATAGATGGGGGCGGGGCTAGTCAGAGGTGGTATTTGCCATTCTCCAAACTACTCCATATTGAATGTCACCTCTGGAGCAGATGTACGACGTAACTCTTTTTAGAAGTGTAGGAAGCCTCCCCTCCCCAGAACAAAATATTCCACAAAATAAGAAAAGAAGCTGAATAGAATATTTTTTGTAAAGGAGGAGAGCAGAAATACCTACTTAACAAAGGCAGAAAGTAACCCCAGTTTTTCCTCTCCTAAAACAGCCTGCAGACAAAGTTTAAGGAAACTTAAGTTTCATTCATAAAACAATGTATACCTTGTAAAATCAGATTTCGCTAAAAGGATCTCCAAATAGATGGCAGAATTGTCTAGCAACTGAAACTAATTGTGCAAATGAGATTTAATCAGGAAAACAAAACACTCTTTTGGGGAAATTTACATAATCCCACATGCCACAATAAAAAATCTTGCAATGACAATTAAAATACTATATCCAGTCTAAAGAGCATAGATGTCAACTCATAAAATATTTCTGTGGTCTTTTTAGAGTAGCCAACAGAAAGGGAGAGGGGAGCAGTGCAGCATTTTGCAAAACGAAAGTACATTCCATAAATAGTTTTTCACAGATAGTAACTAGGTGACCGAAGTTTTTGCCCTGCAAAATTCTATCAGGAGAGCATGATGGATGACTCTTGGCTATGGATGTGTCCCATTGGAGAATATGACTTACGGTACATCCAGGGGGTGGGGGAAAACCAGGGTCAAGGGTGACAATGAATGATGTGTCTCAGAGTCAGTTACACCTAGGCAGTGCCAGACATTTTAACTCCCAATAAATCCTTTTGAAGTTTTGGAAGTTTGGCTTGAGACTTATGATTTAAGTGCCAAAATCCTGATAATAGAAGGAACACATTTTCATACAAATACCAATACACCAATTAGAAAGAACTCAGAAAAAACATAACAACTCACTAACTCATAACCCCAATTTTCTAGTCGCCCCAGAAATATTTGCTATTGTCACTGCTATTGTTCCTGGGCTAATAAACCTCTTTTCCAACTGCAGCCTGCCTCAAATTTTTCCTTGGCCTGCGTTTCTCTACCGGAGGAAGACATGGACTGGATTTAACCTCCAAAAGAAGCAACCTGAATTTACCATGAGCTATATTCAGAATGTATGCTGAATTAGAAAGAAAGAAAAATCTAGGAAGAAGGAAAACATTATCAGTAGCTCTGCCTTATTTACAGCAAGGAATGCAATAATTTATTGCCTGTGGATTGAACCACAATGAACCCATACCTTCTCCATCTGAAGCAGATAGTGGTCAATGAAATCCTGTGGCTCATGCAGACAGTGGGATTCCTTGTGTTTCTCTATTTCCTGCTTTGCAAAGGAGAGGATCAAATTCATAGAAGCCACAGCTTCTTTATGGGGGCCAGGGAGGTACTTCATTAACCATGGGAACGTATCATATACCTAAAAGAAAAAGAGGAGGAAAAATTATTTATTTTTCACAATAGTTACAGAAGAATCTTAGCGACTCACAGCAACAACAGAACTTAATATTCAAACAAAACATTACAAACCAGTGGTGGTGTTCTACCAGTTCAGCTCAGTTCTCCCAAGCCAGTAGCGGTGATGAGTAGCTTAGACAGAACTAGTTCTCTCCACCGCTTTGCTGTTGGGTTACTTACTTTTTTCACCATTGAATTTCATTTTGAATTGAATTTCACTTTCATAAATCATCAATCCCTAAATAAACTGATTCATTTTAGAGTTGAACTGATTCCCCTGCTCTAGGGGATTGGACAGGTAGCAGGATCAAACTGTTAGCCAATTAAATAAAAGCACAATTCTTTGTTTCACACTAAAACCCCTGTAGGCTTTTCTTCATTCTTCCAAACCTTTCATCTCTGCAGGATGATGCAATAATTACTGGGAACTAAGCCTGTCTGAGGCAGCTCAGTGTTCCCTGTACGTGTTATATGTGAAAAAGTTTGCTCGTTGGATCATTACCTTACATATAAGCCAATAACATGATACAATCCCTGAAACAGATAATTGTTGACTTACAATTGTTTGCTTAACAACCATTCAAAAATATAACAGACTTGAACAAACTTACTTATGACTTATCCTCAAAGATAAACTACCATCCCAATTGTCACATGATTGCATTTTGGATAGTTGGCAACTAGCTTCCATTTATAACCAGCTGCAACATCTCAGAGTCACATAATCATGGTTTACATTTTTTGCCATTTTCCAATGAAGAAACATCCATTGGATAAGTTGGGTTTAGACTTATGAGCAAATGATTCACTTAATGACCATTGGTGATGTTCTTAATGACCATCATAAAAATAGTTGAACAATCAATTCCAGTCATGTGGTGACCCAACTTACAAGCACAATGACATATGATCTCTGTTCTTGGCTCAACCTGCCTAGTCTCAGGATGGATCAGTGGTCTAGTATCAAGATCAAGAGAAATCATTCTTCCTCTTTATTCCTCATTATTCAGACCCAACTCAGCTCTAAGTCAACTTGGTGACCTTGGGCCAGTCACTACCTCTCAGTCCTAGGAAGTGAGCAATGGCAAATCACTTCCAAAATCTTGAAAAGGAAACTACATAGAATTGTCTGGGCAATCACCAGTGACTCAAGGGCACACATTATCCTAGATTGTTTCCAGGGCTTCCTCCATGCTGTACATTCTATGATTCCATGAACTATGTTTCTACCATGGAAATATAGTTTGTTTCGGGAGCATTGTCTCTTTAGTAGAAAATATGACTCACCGTATGATAAAAGTCACCAATGAATTTCAAAAGAGTTTTAAGGGCTTGAGTTAGCTTCTGGAAGTTTTCGTCTTCAGGAGCAAATTGCTGTCCACAACTCAAAGCACAGATGACATTACAAACTGCATTTAGTACCAGAAGGGATGGGTCAAATGGTTGTCCTGCAAATGAAGGTATTTTATGGTAAATTCAGACTCTCCTGTTAGCCTGTTAATACTAAAGAACAGGACTTTTAAGATGATGTAACAGAACGTGAGAATGACACTTAGAAGGCAGGTGGGGGAAGAAGGCCACAACTGAGTGACAGACCCAGAAAGTAACTTCGAAAGAATCCGATCTAACTTATCAGGCGGTAAAAAGAAACAGCTTAAAACCTGAGATATTTTTGTTGTGGGGATTTTACCCAAAAATCTTTTGTAAAGAAAAATCATATTTAATTATACATATATTAACAGCGGCTAGAATTGTGTTTGCTCAAAATTGGAAAAATGATAAGATTCCGACAGAGGAAGAGGTGATTATGAAAATATTTGAATGTGCAGAAATGAACAGATTAACATTGGCAACTAAAGAACAAGAAGAAACAGAATATTATATGATATGGGATCTATTTTATAAATGGTTGGAAAACAAAGAAAGAAGTTAAATGAATATAAGGTAAAATGCATTAAGATTACTATAATAATAAAATAAGATAAGGATGAGTAGTTTTTAATATGGATGTAACTATTGATATTATAATAAGAGGTGTATGTTAAATATGAATATATGCACAAGATATATGTACCCAGATGACACACTTGATCTGAAAAATGGATATGTTGTAAAATAAAATAAAAAATTCTTTAAAAACAGCAGGAGATTTGTACTTTCAAACTTGCAAGAGTCTGCTAATGTAGCCTTACAACAAAATAGAACTAGTTCATCTGGTTATGTCTGAAGTCTTGTAAACTTGGGAGAGTGAAAGGGGGTGAAGGAAGAGTAGGAAATGTATCCGTTTTTTTAAAGAAAAATCAAAATCAAATCAAATAAATGTGCTTTATTTGAAATAATCAGAATAGAAAAGATTTCTGTACTTAGGGATTTGAGCCATTATATTACCCCAAATGACATACCTTCTGTTTGTCTAAAGTTCTCCACCAATGTTTGAACTGCAACTTCTATCTGATGCTCAATGCTTTTCTTCCCCAGGCCGAGTTTCCGCAGAGAAGTGACCCCAATGTGTCGCTGCTGTTTCCAGGTGTGGCCATTGGAAAGAATAATTCCTGAAGGCATCAACAAACATGGATAGGTTGTTCTTCATAACATTCATGTTTAAAAAAAGGATTAGGTCTAGTTACGCCAAATAATCTTTCAGATGCAAATACCAAACACTTGTGACATGCTGCCATTTTGTAAGATGCTGGCCATATTATTTTTTCTTTAAAAAATATTCATTTGGGAACTCATATGGACACTGGGAGACATACGTGCCATGGTGATGGTGTATGCCACTGTTGCTATCATATTGTGGAAGGGGAAAGAAAGCCTTGCCCTTTAAGGAAAAAGGCAAAGTTCTTTCCTTTTATGGATGCAAATTTCCCGGCTGGGAGATTTTACTGCAAAATCAGTAAAATCAGCTGCATTGGAAGCCAGAATCAGTTTATTAATAGGAAGGCAAATAAGAATAAATTCTACAGCGTTCCTGAGATTAATCTAATGAGTAGGAAAACCCCTTTCTTACACACTTCAGGTTCTTTGATTTGTAAATGTGAATCTTTGAAGTCTGATTTGTGTTCGTGTGATGAGTTCCGGTCTCTTTAGATTGGGATCTCTTCCTGGGATCTTGGGAAGAGTAATTGTTTTATAGTCTAATCTCTGTTTTTCCCTGATCCTTTGTAGCTATCGGTTTGCACCTGGTTGCAATATCCTGAGTTTCCTGTTATGCCATTTGCTTTTCACAAGTTTTTTTTTAAAAACAAATTTTATTAATTTTTAAAAGACCAACAAAACATAAGACATAGAAACATAAAACCTCCTTTCTGAAGGCTACTTGTAGATTTTGACAAAACAAATAGGACATTCTTTTATACAACATAATTCCAAATTATTATTTGTACATATCTTTTCCAAATTTCTCATTGTTTCTCCTTTTAATTTTATTCCTCCAAGGTTTTATTAATTCTCAATCAAACATAGCTAACCAAAACACAAAACATAAAACATAAAACTTTTTTTGGGAAAGTGGCTTAGCCCCGGGTTACATCTTTTTTTACAAACCTAAATCAAATTCATGCTTACCTTATATACCATTCTTATCTTATTTATCATTCTATATTTTCTATATAACTTCTCCCTTCTTTTCACTGTCTTAATTATATTTTGTTTATTTCATCTTATTTTAAAATCATTATACTTGTATCTTTTGTCCGTTATTTTCCAATTATCTATTTATCTCTTCTCTTTAACAGAAAATTTCCCCTGTAGTCACTTTTAAAGTGTGACGCCTTTCTATCTTTCCCCTAAATTGACACTTAAAATAATACATAATTTCCATTCTGATTCTGCTTAGTACATTCTACATGTTGCATTTTAAAATAAACAAATAATAAATTTATAATATAGTTAAATATATAATTTCCATTCTAATTCTAATTCTGCTTAATACATTATTTTAAAATAAGAAAATGAAATAGTAAATTTATAATAACATTAAGACAATAACAAATTAAACTATAACTAAACAGTAATCATTTTACACATTCTCTTTAATATTTTATTGAATATTGAAATCTATTATTATTAAACATTTTAATATTTTATTAAATCTTATAATATTCCAATACACTATTTCAAATACAAATACTACAATACTATCTTATGTACTCTTGCAGAATCTTTCTTTAATTATACTTTACCCTTTATCTCTGAAAAAGATCTGCTTTTTTGCATCTTGCTTCAAGCCTTTGTGGCTTTTTTCCCCTTTCCCCCTCCCTTTCTTCTCCTATCTGGCCTTTTTGCCCCACCCCCCTCCAACCTCCATCTTTTTAACTTCCCCTCTCTATTGTATTTCTCTTTTCTGTTGCTTTCTAACATTGTACCTTTCTTTCACCTTATTTTTCTCTTTCTTGGTTGTTTGGTTAAATCTTAAATTCTCAATTTTCCTTCCCCTCTTCTTATTTTCTTTCTTAGTTGAACTTTTTTGTCCATTAAAGATGGCTGCTTCTTCTTCTTCTTCTTCTTCTTCTTCTTCTTCTTCTTCTTCTTCT